>PVKZ01000674.1:221324-666893 GCA_004027375.1 Macroglossus sobrinus | reverse complement strand
TACCTAGAGACAATACATTAAAAATATCACACACCATGATAAAGTTGGATATATTCTTGGGATGCAAGTTTGGTTCAACATCCACAAATCCATTAATGTGATATACTGCATTAATGAATCAAAAGATAAATCCATATGATCATATCAATAGATGCAGAAAAATCATTTGACAAAATCCAGCATCCATTTATGAAAAAAACTCTCAGCAAAGTGGGAATAGAGGGAACATACCTCAACATAAAAAAGGAACCTATGACGAACCTACAGCTAACCTCATACTCAATGGGGAAAGGCTGAAAGCATTTCCTTTAAGATCAGGAACAAGACAAGGATACCCACTTTCACCACTGCTCTTCAACACTGTATTGGAAGTCTCAGCCACAGCAAGAAGACAAGAAATAGAAGAAAAAGGTATCTAAATTTGAAAGAAAGAAGTAAAACTCGTTATTTGCCAATGACATGATACTATACATAGAGAATCTTAAAGATTTCAGCAAAAAACTGTTAGAACTGATCAGTGATTTTAGTAAAGTAGCAGGTTACAAAATAAATATTCAGAAGTCATTGGCATTTTTATACACCGATGATGAACTTTCAGAAAAAGAAATTAAGGAAACAATCCCATTTACAATTGTGTTGAAAAGTATAAAATACCTGGGAATCAAATTAACTGAGGAGGCAGAAGACCTGTTCTCATAAAATTATAAGTCATTGAAAAAGAAATTTAAGAAGATACAAATAAATGGAAGCATATACCATGTTCATGGGTAGGAAGAATCAACATCATTAAAATACCTATACAACCCAAAGCAATCTATAGATTCAGTGCAATCTGTATCAGAATACCAATGGCATTTTGCAGACAGCTAGTATAAATAATCCTAAAATTTATGTGGAACCATAAAAGACTCTGAATAGCCACGGCAATCTTGAGAAAAAAGAATAAAGTTAGAGGTATCACACTACCTGATATCAAACTATACTACAAAGCTACAGTAATCAAAACAGCATGGTACTGGCATAAATTGATCAATGGAACAGAATAGAGAGCCCAGAAATAAATCCACTTATACACTCACTTAATATATGACAAAGGAGGTAAGAACATACAATGGGGTAGAGACAGTCTCTTCAATAAATGGTGTTGGGAAAATTGCACAAATACATGCAAAAAATAGATGCTGTACCATCTTCTTACACCGTATACAAGAATAGATTCAAAATGTATTAAAGATTTAAATGTAACACCTGAAATCATAAAACTTTTAGAAGAAAATATAGGCAGTAAACTCTCTGATATTGCTAATAGGAATTTCTTTTCAGATATATCTCCTCGGGCAAGGGAAACAAAAGGAAAAATAAACAAAGGGGACTACATCAAACTAAAGAAGTTTTTGTACAGCAAAAGAAACCATCAATAAAACAAAAAGACAACCAACTGTTTGGGAGATATTCGCTAATGACACATCTGATAAGGGATTAATATCCAAAATTTATAAAGAACTTATACAACTCAACAACAACAACAAAAAACAAACAACTCAATTAAAAAATGGGCAGAAGACCTGGACAGATACTTCTCCAAAGAGGAAATACAGAGAAATGCAAATTAAGACCTCAATAAGATATCACCTCACACCTGTCAGAATGGCTATCATCAATAAATTGAAAAACAGCATGTGTTGGCAAGGATGGGAAGAAAAGGGAACCCTCATACATTGTTGGTGGGATTGCAAATTGGTATAGCCACTATGGAAAACAGTATGAGGTTCCTTTCAAAATTAAAAATTGATATACCTTTTGATATACCCAACATTTGCACTTCTGGGTCTTTATCCAAAGAAAACCAAAACAATAATTCATAAAGATCCATGCATTTATGGCAGCACAATTTACAATAGCCAATATATAGAAGCAACCTAAATCCCCATCAATAGAGAATTGAATAAAGAAATTATGGTTCATATATACAATGGAATATTACTCAGCCATTAAAAAATGAAATTCTACCATTTGCAACATGGATGGTCCTAGAGGTTTTTATGCTGTGTGAATAAGTCAGACAGAAAAGGATAAATACCATGTGATTGCACTTATACGTGGAATATAAGAACAAAAAGAACAAACTAATCAAAAACATACTCAGAAATATAGTGGACAATTTCATGAACGAACAGAGTAGGGGAGGGTTTGGGGGGATGGGAGAAT
This sequence comes from Macroglossus sobrinus, assembly GCA_004027375.1. Taxonomy (NCBI): domain Eukaryota; kingdom Metazoa; phylum Chordata; class Mammalia; order Chiroptera; family Pteropodidae; genus Macroglossus; species Macroglossus sobrinus. The sequence goes on along the minus strand of PVKZ01000674.1, from coordinate 664,685 downwards.
GTGGTGAAGGGCTAAAGAAGTACAAATTAGTGATTGATAGTTGGGCACAGGAAGCATGGCAGAAGGAATGCAGATAGCATTAATATAATGGCTAAGTGGAGAGCCAGGTGAGGGATAAAGCAATTTGGGGGATCGTTTTATGAACATTATAGATATCTAACTAAATGTACTGTAAATGTGAAACTAATTTAAATAAATGAATTTTAAAAAGAGGGAGAAAAAATGGCATAGATAATAGAGGCTCTGTTTATCCCTCTGGTGACCAAATCAAAGTTTTGATGGAAACAGGGAGTAGCGGCAAGGAAATATTGCCTGGGATCTAGAGGAACAAGCTATACAACTAAGGAGAAATCCAACAAATCACTCTGCAATGAATGGCAGAAGGTAGGACATAGCAAGGATGCGGGGCTGCCTGGTCTCAAGCAGCTGAGGGAGAGGGAGGCTGCGGTGGCAGCAGCAGCAGTAGCCTCTTAAAAAGGCCGCATCTGTGAGCAGATTTTCGCAGTGATGGACCTGCTTGCTTTGAGCGCCAGTGCCTATTCGGCTGCATGCAGGGGTCACCAGGGAGTTCCAGGGAGACATTGTTGGAGTGAGGGCTGAGACGTGACTCGAGGGGTACAGAAGTGCCAGTTATATCCATTGTTCCCTGTTGAGCCCCGCCCCCCACTACCAATGAGCCCGGACACAGTGCCACCATAGCTGTGAAGTCATCAAACTGTATAACAGAGGTCGCTCTGCCCAGAGGAATCCCTGAAACCCCGCCTCACCCAGCTCATGGCCCCACCGAAGTCACATTCAGGTGTATCTTCAGTGAGTCAGGTGCTCATTGCTAAGACTCACCCTAGAGGCAGCCTGGGTTTCTGTTGTGGCCTTTTGAGGCAACTATAAGCACAACATCTGTGGATTGCTTGCTGAATCTTAACAGGTGGCGCCAGAGGGGTAGAGGCTTGGGCTAAGTTTGGCTTTCAGCTGAATTCCTCTCAGGACTATGCCACTGACCGACACCTCCTTCACAAATTCACACTAATGATACCGGGAGACTTAGAAGCTTTGCTTAGTACATAGAAATAGACATGAGAAGGCAGACAAAATGGGAAGAGAAGAAGCAGAAATCATATGAGAGAAGAGAACAGACATCCAGATATAGTGGAGTCAAGTAATCTAATAGATGCACAGTTGAAAACACTGGTTATAAAGATGCTCAATGAACTGTTGAGAAGTGTAGATAAATTCAGTGAGAACTTCAACAAAGAGATAAAGAACATAAAAATGGAAATGGAAATTATAAAAGGCAATCAATCTGAAATGAGGAACACATTATCTGAAATGAAAAGTATATTAAATAGAATAAACAAAGTGAATAAAGGATTAAATGCAAAACTATAAAATAATTTAAGGAGGATATAGGACACTATTAATGCTTCAAATATTTGTCTGATCGGATTAACTGAAGAAAATCAAGATGTTGAACAGCTGTTTGAAGAAATAATGATGGAAAACTTCTCTTACTTGGTGAAGGAAATGGACATAAAACCCCAGGAAGCTCAGAGAATTCCAAAAATCAGGGCTCCAAAGAGGCCCACACCAAGACATATCATAATTTAAAGTCCAAAGTTTAAATGCAAAGAAAGAATATTAAAAGCAGCAAAAGAAAAACAAATAATTACATATAGGGAAACACCCATAAGACTGTCAGCTGATTTCTGAAAAGAAATTAAGTAGATCAGAAGGGCTTGGCAAAAAAATATTCGACAGGATGAAGACCCAGAATATATAACCAAGAATAATTGATCTAGCAAAGCTATGATTTAGAATTGAAGGACAGATAAAAAACTTCCCAGACAAAAATAAGCTAAAGGAATTTATCACACCAATCCAGTATTACAGAAAATGTTGGAAGGCCTTTTTAAAGAAGAAAATAACATGTATCAAAAACAGTAATAAAGAATGGTGACAACTACATTCCTATCAATAAGTACCCTAAATGGAAAAGAATTAAGTGCTCCATTCAAAAGACATAGTTGTTGAAAGGATAAAAAAAAAAACAAGACTCCTACATATGAAAAGGAAAGGGTTGGAAAAAGATATTGCTTTGATGGACCTAGAAGGTATTTAAGTCAGACAGAGAAAGATAAACACTATATAATTTCACTTACATGCCGAATCTAAGGAATAAAAAAAAACTAATCAAAAACAGACTCACAAATGTAGTGAACAATTTGGTGTTGGACAGAAGGGAGGGTGATTTGGGGGGCTGGGAGAATGTGGTAAAGAGCTAAAGAAGTACAAATTAGTAGCTGATGGATGGTCATGGGAATGGGGAGCGCAGCATAGGCAATGCAGTTAGCATTCATACATTGGCTAGGTGGAGGGTCAGGGGAGGGAGGGTGCAATTGGGGAGATCATTTTATGAACTATCTAGATGTCTAACCAATGTATTGTATACTTGAAACTAAATAAAATATAATTAAAAAAGAAAATCAAAGCAATAACATAAACTATATTTTTGTTCTTTAAGAAGATGAAAATGTTATTTCTTTATTTTTAATCCAGGGAAAGTATTTATAGATGGCAGACATTTGTAATAATGCTACTGATAAATTGTAGAATATTATAATTGTGGCCAGAAGTTAATTATCTATGACAGAGAGCCTTCTATTGACTTTTGTATTTTTATAATAATCTGCCTATTATTTTCATACTTTAGGAGGAATTACTCATGACACTTTCCAAAAGGAGCTCATGTGCTTTGACCCTGATACTGACAAATGGATCCAGAAGGCACCAATGACCACTGTCAGAGGTCTGCATTGCATGTGTACAGTGGGAGAAAGGCTCTATGTCATTGGCGGCAATCACTTCAGAGGAACAAGTGATTATGACGATGTCCTAAGCTGTGAATACTACTCACCTATCCTTGAACAGTGGACCCCAATTGCTGCCACGTTAAGAGGGCAGAGTGATGTTGGGGTCGCTGCCTTTGAAAATAAAATCTATGTGATTGTGGGTATTCCTGGAATAATCGTTGTATGGTAGAGATAGTGCAGAAATAAGATCCAGATAAAGATGAATGGCATAAGGTTTTTGAACTTCCAGAGTCCCTTGGTGGCATCCGAACTTGTACACTCACAGTTTTTCCACCTGAAGATACCACACCATCACCTTCCAGAGAGTCCCCTCTTTCTGCACCTTAAGATCACCCCTACAACTAAGATGCTGTTGTCTTATCTTTGCAATGTGTCATGGATTTTCTTCTTCTGCACCCCACCCCCCAAAGTAGTGTATATTAGGATTAGCCTCCAGTATTGATATGGATATTGGAAAAAAGACGACATTGATGCTATTTGTGCTGTTTGGCTTAAATTGTTTATAGAGTGGTAACAAAGCCATTCTGGAAATGTATCCCATAGAAGCTGATGAAAAAAAAAAGTATTGTCTTTAAAATGTTTCTTTAGTACTTATTCGATGCTGTATACTGGTATAGGATATTTGTCATCTTACCTTAGAAAGCCCAATAAACTAAGTTGAAGGTGGATTATAGCAAATGTACAACTGTGCTAAGTAAGCTTCAAAGTAAAAAGTTTTCCTTTCATCTTGACTGTAAGGTGTAAAAGGGAGGCAGCTTACTGTAACATAAAACAATAGACAAAAGATTGCCAACTCGCATGAGCTACCTTCCTCTTTTCATAAAGCATTTTTGACATACCTGTCAACCTACCTTTTTGTGTGGGTACACTGAGAACATATACAATTTCTTAGACACAGAGGAGAAATAATAACTGAAATTCACCAATATTAATTTTAAGAAAAGCAACATGACCTCTCTACTTATAAACAAGGGTTGAGAGTTTTTTAAGTGCATATAAATACATACACACACATACAAATATAAAATACAAAAATTTAAAAATTAGCATGTCAAATAAATGTAAAAATATTTTAATTTTTTTTCCAAAAGCAGCTTCCATTAAAATATAAATTCAGTATGTACATACTGAATGCACATGTGTAGAAACATAACGAATTAAGTGAATAAGGGCTAGAAATTTTGAGCAACTTAAGTTGTCATGACCAAATTTTACCTTGCAAAATTGTGAACTACATCTTCTTTGCTGTTGAGGTAACTTCCATATTATATGTATTCTGTATACTCTCAGTTCGTAAGGTTATTTAGCACCAAGTGTAGCAGCTTCATCTGGAAAGCTGCTTTCACTTGGTGATTTCAACTTCCATGTTTTATCCTTTTGTTCAATAAAAAACATTTAATGTTATTTTGGTCTGAAGCATCCCATTATTGTCTGATTTGACTTCCTTTTATTAAATATCTTTTTAGGGGGTATACAACAATATTCAAGTGAGTAGAACTTAAAGTACTGAACAGCTTGAATTTATTCATGTTAGTGACTTCCATTTAAAAAAAAAGAATTTGACCAGGTTTAACCTCATTGATCAAATTTATTGCTGGTTGACTTTGAGGAATAGGTTCATGGAAAATTCCCATTGGCTTTTCTTCAATCTCACAGAAGAACTGCCAGATATATCTAAACAACATCAGTTTTTCAGATCTTCAAGAAGATCCATCTTGCCTAATTAGAAGGGATTGTGTAATATGACTTAAGATATTTGTTCTTGAGCTAGGATCACAAATAAAAAATTGTTTTTGTAAAAGATTTTTTGAGGAGTATGTTAGGGCCATCTGCATGATCTTTCCTATCTTATCTGCACTTGTCCAGATTAAATCTGAACCAGAAATTTTAAGCTATAGAAAAACAACTGAGGTGTCACCAGATCCCTTCACCAGTAGGTAATTATCAGCACAGATGTCACTACCTCTGTCTTGAATTAAACATAACAAAATAAACAATTTTACCATCAGTGATATTTTTGAATGTTGAGAGAAGCCTGGTGTGAATTTGAAAAATCCCCTTGGCAAGATAATTCTGAAGTGAGAGCAATTGGTCAAAGTGACTTCAATTCTCTGTTTATAGGTAGAGCAATTTAGCTATTTGCAGATAGTTAATGACTGCCTTTAAATGGGTCCTGTGCAGGACAGAATAATGATCTTGCCACAGTTCAGTGTGGGTGCTGTTGGTCAGCAGGTTCTCCTCCACACAGAGTGGTTTTCATCTTGTGGCCTCTTAGGTCCTCAGCATCCTCTTTATTCAGTCATCAGAAGAAAAGTGGAGCATTGTAGGTGTGAAAGCTGTAGGGATCAGGATTGAAAAAGGCAAACATCACTTCTACCTGCATTCCACTGGTTAGAAGTCAGTCCTATAGTACATATACACACAAAGGGGTCAGGAAAATATCAGATAGTTGTGTTCCCAGAAAAAAAGATGAAATAGAGTTGGTAACCTGTTAGCAGCTTGCCACAGAGAATGACACAGAGCATACACAGTTCTCTTTGACAGCTTGCTTTTTCTGCATCTATGCCCAAAGCCCCTTCCACCTGGTAACCCTCGAAATATTCTCTGTATCTATGAGTCTGTTTCTGATATTTTTTGTTTATTTTGTTCTTTAGATTCCATATATATGTGAAATCATATGCCATTTGTCTTTATCTGACATACTCCACTCAACACAATGTCCTCTAGGTCTATCATGAAGCATCTTTTCTCTATCCTTTTACTTTCCATCTCTATGTCTTTTAATCTGAAGTAAGTGTCTTGTAGGCAGCATATGTAAGGTTCCTGTTTTCTTATCCATTCAGCCAACCTATCTTTTGATTAGATCATTTATTTTTCATTTTAAGTGCTATTGATAGATATGTAGTTATTACCATTCTTTATTCATATTTTTTCTTCTTCTTAAAGAAACCTCTCCAACATTTCCTGTAATACTGGCTTAGTAGTGATGAACTCCTTTAGCTTTTACTTGTCTGGGAAGCTCTTTAACTGTCCTTCAATGTTAAATGATAGCTTTCTGGATAAAATAATCTTGTTTGTAGCTCCTGGGTTTTCATCACTTTGAATATTTTGTTCCAAGCCCTTCTGGTCTGCAAAGTTTCTTTTGAGAAATCAACTAATGTATTTTGGACTTCTTTTGTAAGTAACTGATTGCTTTTCTCTTGTTGCTTTTAAGATTCTCTTTTTGCCTTTAACCTTTTTCATTTTAATTATGATGTGTTTTGATATGGCCCTCTTTGGATTTATTTTGTTTTGGATTCTGAACTTCCTGAGGTTGACATATTTTCATCACAAGTTTAGGAAGTTTTTTATCATTAAGTCTTGAAATAGGTTTTCAAGTTCTTGCACTCTTTTTTCTCTTTCTAGAACCCTTATAATGTAATGTTGTTATGCTTGATGTTGTCCCAGAGGCCTCTTGAACTATTCTCATTTTTTAAAATTCTTTTCTTTGATTGCTGTTCTGAGAGAGTGAACTCTGCTATTGTGTGTTCTAAATCATTGAATCAATCTTCTGCTTCATCTAATTTTTTGATTCCCTCTAATGCAGAGGTCCCTAGCCCCTGGGCTGCAAACCAGTACTGGTTCGTGGCCTGTTAGGAACTGGGCTGCACAGCAGGAGGTGAGCAGCTGGCAAACAAGGAAAGTTTCATGTGTATTTGCAGCTGTTCACTGCTTCAACTGCAAGCATCACAGCTTCAACTCCACCTCAGATCACTAGCCATTAGATTCTCATAGGAGCACTGGTCCCTAGTGCCAGAAAGGTCAGGGACCACTGCTCTAATATATTTTCAACTCAGATATTATACTCTTCATTTATGACTGGTTTTATTTTATGTTTTCCATCTCATTTCTTTATGTTTTTTCATCTCTTTGTTAAAATTCTCACTGAGAATTTTCATCTACTCTTCCCATAAATTTATTGAGCATCTTTATAACCAGTGTTTTGAACTCTGCATCTGGTAGACTATCTTCATTTTGTTTAGTTATTTTTATAGAGCTTTGTTCTATTCTTTTATTTGAAACATGCATCGTTATTTCCCCATTTTGGCTGTCTCCTTGTGTCTGTTTCTATGTATTAGGTGGGGCTGCTAGGTCTCCTGGTCTTAGTAGAGTGGCTTTATATAGTAGGTATTTGTGGGGCTGAGGGGCACAGTCCTGGGAAGGTCCCATCTGTAGGCCAAGTTCAGCCACAGCCTATGACCCTCCGGGGGCCATCTGGTAAGAGTCACCAAATAATCCACAGATGGTTGTTATCCATGCTGGGCTTATAGATGGCTTGAGAGGTCAAGCCAGAAACTGAGGCTGGCTTCCTCTAGTGCAGGGTTTGGAGTTGTTCAGCAAGAGGTATGGGGCATTCTGGTGCCATATACTGTTTTGGGGGGTTGTATGAGCCTTAGATATATTTTAAGAATGTCTTCAGCAAGAGCCAAGACAAGTTATTTGTAAGGAATGAACCATTGGAAGTGGCTTGGTTGGGCCCACATGTTGGGAGGGGTGAAGTCTCTGGGAATCAGCTGGGCAGAGCAACCATTTTTAGCCAGATTGATGGAGACTCAGCTATGGCAGATACTGTGTCTGCACGCTGAGATGGGGGAGGGCTCAACAAAGGAAAATGAATTTTTACCAGCACTTCTGTATGGAAGAAACCTGCCCCCTCCAGCCCTCATTCTGAAACCTGACAACTTAGTGTCTCACAGTATGTCCCTGGCACTCCTCTAGTAGTTGCCCCAGAGCTGGAGCTCAGAACAACCAAGTTCATCAACAAGCAAGTCCAGGCACAGGCTCTTTAAGAGGAATGTCTACAACTTCCGCAGCATTTCGTCTCACTCAGCCACAACCTTCACTGGTTTTCACACCCAGAGCATGTGGGAAGTTCTCTTCCTGGTACTGAAACCCTGGCCTGGGAAGCCTAGTGTGGGACTGAGACCTCTCACTCCTCAGAGAAGTAAAGGGATCTTCAGTCAAGATAACCTTCCTGATTCCCCATTGCCACACACGGTTTTGGGACCAGGCCATTTCACGCCTCTACCCCTCCTACTGGTTTAAAGTGACCTCTTATTTCTGTCCGCAGTTGTAGGGCTTCTGTTCAGCCAGACCTCAGGTGATTTTACATGCTTGTTGCTCTGTAGTTTCATTATAATTTTAGTGTGGTCACAAGAGGAGGAGTCCACAGCTTCTACCTTCTATGCTATCTTCCATTGTTTTCATTTTGTATAGTTTTTTTTTCTTAGGGTTTGTTCTGTTCTTTCATTTAGGCCATTTTCTTTGTCTCTTCATTTTTACTGCTTCCCTTTGTTTGTTTATATTTTTAGGTAGAGCTGCTATGTCTCCTGCTTTTGGTACAGTTACCTAATGTTGTAGGTGGCCTGTTGGGCCCAGTGGCACAATTTCTTTGGTCACCTTAGCCGGTGCTACAGTTGTGTCCTTTGTGTGGGTTGTGTATGCCCTGCTATTATAATTGAGTCTTGATTGCTGTTGGTACATCAATGAAAGGGACTGACCCTCAGTCTGATTGTTAGGACCGACTGTGGCTATAGTGCAAGATTTGTTGTGCAGGAGTGATCCCACAGAACAGAATTTGCTTCAGAAAGACTCTGGTGCCTGCTGAGTCTTCCCTGTGAGTGTGTCATTTGTGGAGGTGATTGGGTTGTGCTTTCATGTAGTCTGAATTTGGCCACTAGATGTGTTGATTCTTGGGCCTCTTGAGAAGGGCTGTTCTGTAGACCAAGTTCAGCCACTGCCTGTGCCTTCCCCGGGGCCACTTTGTATGAGCTACAAAATATGCAGGTAGCTTCCACTTGTGCTGGGTTTGGAGGTTACTGGGAGAAGCTAATCTGTGAACTGAGTCTGGTTGCTGCTAGTGTTTAGTTTGGGGTCACTTAGCAAGATATACAGAGCAGACTGAGGTCAGATTCTGCTTTTTTTGGGTTTCTGAGCCTTTGAGAGTTTTAAGTAGGTATACAGCACAAGCCAAGACAGGCCACTCGTATGGAAGAGACACTAGAAGTGTCTTGGCTGGGCCTGAAAACTGTGTAGGGCGTTGTTTCAGGGAACTACCAGGGCAAGATGGATGGCATTAGTTAGGCTGATTGAGATTCAGATGTGATGCCCGCTTGTACCTATATGCTTGGTGAGCGGGGAGATTCGACAAAGGAACAATGGCTTCTGCTAGCACTACTATTTGGGAGAAAGCTGCCCCTCCAGCTCTTGGATTAAAACTAGATGACTCAGTTCCTCCCCATCATGGAGTAAGTCTGTGCATGGGCCCTTTAAAAAAGAATGCTTTGACTCTTGCCATCTTCTTTTTCACTCATCCACCATCACAATCTTAGCTGGTTTTTCCAGTGAAAATTTATGGGAACTTCTCTTCCCAGCACTGAAACTCTTGGCTGGAGAGCCTGGTGTGGAGCTGGGACCCCTCACTCCTCAGAGAGGAACCCAGCAGCCAAAATAACTCTCAATTTATTTTAATTTTAATTTTTCAACTAGAGTTTGTATTTAACATTATTTTTATTAGTTTCAGGTGTATAGCACAGTGGTTAGACATTTATATAATTTACAAATTGATTCCCCTAATTAGTCTAATACCCATCTGACACTATACATAGTTATTACAGTGTTATTGATTATATATCCTATTTTTAACTGCCACACATGGGTGTGGGACCAGCCAGGACCAAGTGTCTGCCCCTCCTATCTGTCTCAATATGGCTTCTTCTATATATTCTTAATTACAGGACTTCTGTTCAACCATACTTCAGTCAATTCTCAATGATGGATATGATTAATCAGTCTTTTAAACAAGGACCTTATCTGTGCCCAGAAGCATGCTAAAAGTTGTGGGGATTCACAGGAATTAAAGAAAGAGAATCTTGTTATTGATGCTCTGGAAAATTGGAGAAATAAAACTTACACTCATAAACTATACAAAGAATGTGAAAATATATATTAAAGTGCTAAAATCTGTGATATTAAAACTAAAAAATAAGGTTCTATTTGTATGATATATACAATAAATGCAAAACAAATAGTAAATAGGGGAAATTCATCAGAAAAGTTTTCACCACAGAGGAGACAGGACTGGAACTGAGCCTTAAAGAATAGGTTGGATAAGCTTGACTTTTCCATCCTAATAGCCTTTTCAATAGCACAAAAACTGCATAAAAAAGTTTTTTTTTCATGTAAACTAAATATCAATGCAGAACTTCTAGAGAATACTAATGTATTTCCAGGCCTCAGATTCTTTGTTGGGGAAATGGGAGAAGGGTCAAGGTCTCAGCTGTTGGCACAGAAGGTTTGCTTATGTTTTGTTAAAAGACACAACCCTAACTTCCATTTTGCTTGATTATTCAGACGTTAGATCAGTTATGCTTCATTGTAGCTAAATATTTTAAGTAATTAGAGCATTCAGATTCTTCGATTTTTTTAAATCAATTTTTTTCTGCCATTTCTAAGGTTATGTAACTCCTTTAATGAAACACTTTGGAATTGTTTGAAATTTTAATATGCATTCTCTTCTATCTATAATAAAAGCTCTTATTTACTGTTGCTTTAAAGAGAAAAATAAGACACAATTTGAAAAAGCTGATCAGGGTATTTCATTCTTCAATTACTTTAGCAGTAATTAACCATTCCAGTTCTCATATCTTATATCTTTGGAATACGAAGCATGTTCCCTAATTACTACAGGACATTTATTCTTGATTATTGAGCAGTTCTATAATGAAAGAGACATGTGTGTACTGAACATAGTTCTTATTTATTAAAATTACTACAAAGAGCAATGATAAATTTCTGACTTCTTTTTTTATTTTTTTACACCTACAGAACCTGGTCTTCCTAGGTGGTCTTTCATCAAAGTATTAACCAAGCCCTACCCTGCTTACCTTCAGAGATCAGACGGGATCAGGCTTGTTCAGGGTAGCATGGCCATAGACAGTTTCTGACTTCTTATAGTATCCCACTTCTCCAGCCATTAGTTTCCATTTTCGGTGTTCTTTTGCTGTAATTATAAATTCCATGCAAATATATACAACAACTAGTATCTTTCTAGAGTCCAATATAGACTCATAGAATCAGAGAATATTATTACTGCAAAACATACTGGAGTTCATCCATAATTTTTAAAAATAAATATTCAAAGAGGAGAAAACTATCTATTAACAGATTTAGAAATTGAATTCATGTCCCCTGATATACTTTAATCTAAAGTTGTTTTTGTTGTTGTTATTCTTATTGTTGCTTAAAAGAGTAGATTAAATTGAGAAGAGTAGGAGTACTGACAACCTAGAAAGCACTACCTTGTTCTGGGCATCATTAGTGGCTCTAAGCTTTCAAAACTCTGAAAACCTTGATGCCAATTTAAGGCTGATCTTCTGCTCATGCCAAGACTCTGTGCAACAGTTCTTGTCACAGGTCCACAGTCAAGCCCAGTGGTAGAATCCATAGGAGATTTTTACATACTCACCAGCTTTTTTATATTATTCAAAACTATGCTGTGCTTCCTCTGCATTGTAGTCCCCAACTCAGGCTTGCATTCATATACTGCTGACACTCTAAAACTATCTTTTCCTGACCCATATTTACTCAATAAAATGTTGCTGTATATATATGAGCTGTAATTGAAAAATAACAATGATTTAAAAATAAAGTCACTTGAAATTAAAAAAACCCTATTTTGTAGTACAATATACATGAAGTAAAGTGTACATATTATGAGTGCTCAATGAATTTTTAAGCATTCCTGTATAATGAACACCAGGATCAAGAAACAAAATGTGACTAGTTGTACAAAAGTACCCCATGAGCCCCCTATTGGTCAGGTTTCTCATTCTCAAAGAGTAATAACTATCTTGATATGTAAACAGTATATATTGGTTCACATATCTATTTTTTATTTATATTAATAAAATCATAGAGAATACTTTTGTGTCTGCTTTCTTTTACTCAAGATTATATTTGTAAAATTTATATATTATCATTCATTTTTATTGCTGTATAGTATTATATTGGTGAATTTCCACAATTTATTTACTCATTCTTTTGTTCATGAACATTTGAGTGATTTCCATTCTTTGGCTACATTAGTCCACTATGAACATGACATGTGCATGTTTTCTCTTTAATTTATGTATGAATTTCTATTGGATATTTACCTAAGAGTGGAATTGCTGAGTCATAGAGTGTAAATTTATTGTTTTATTAGATACTAACAATTTCCAAAGTCCAAAGTGGTTAAACTGATTATCACTCTTGCTAGCATAATAGGAAAACATCAGTAGTCAATATCTTTATTAACAATTCTGGGTTTTATTTGTTATTTTATTTTTGTTTGTTCTAGCCATGCTGATCGGTATATGCTATTGTATTGTAGTTTTAATTTTTATTTCATAATGACTAATGAAGTTCAGTAACTTTTTTTATTTTCTTGGCTATTAGATAGCCACTTTGTGAGGTATGTTTAAATATTTTACATATTTTTTCTATTTTGTTACCATTTTATTGACTTGCAAGAATTATTTTTTCTTTGTTTTGGTTTTTTAATTTATTTTTCTTTTTATTTTTATTCTTTTAATTACATTTGACATCAAATGATATATTAGTTTCGGGTGTAACATAGTCATTAGATGTTTATATAACTTTAGAAGTGATCATCCCATTAAGTCTAGTACACATCCGACACAATGTGTAGTTATTACAATATTATTGATTATAGTTTTTATGTTGTACTTTATATTTGACAATTTGTGCTTCTTAATTTATCTATATTCAATACTAGTCATTAGTTACTCCTCTTGCAAATATCATATCCCAAATTGTGAGTTACTTATTGATTCTCTTAATGCAATCTTTTGATTAAAACAAATTCTAAATTTTAATATTGTAAACTCTGCCTTTTTTTAAAAGTTAGCTCTTTTAAAAAATATTTGTCTTACAAATGGCCAACAAATATATGAAAAGAAAGATGCTCAACATTGCTAGCTATTAAGGAAATGCAAATCAAAACCACAATGAGATACCATCTCACACCTGTTAGAATAGCTGGAATCAACAGATCAAGCAATAACAAATGTTGGGGAGGATGCAGAGAAAAAGTAACACTCCTACACTGCTGGTGGGACTGCAAATTGTTACTGCCACTATGGAAAACAGTGTGGAGGTTCCTCAAAAAACTGAGAATTGATCAACCACATGATCCAGCAATCGCTCTACTTGGTATTTACCACAAAGACTTGAAAACCCATATCAGAAAAGATATTGGCACACTGATGTTCATAGCAGCACTATTCAAAGTAGCCAGGACATGGAAGCAACTGAAGTGTCCTATGATAAGTGATTGGCTGAAGAAGCTGTGGTACATATATACAATGTAATATTACTCCACCATAAGAAGAGATGAAATACTGCCATTTGTGACAACATGGATGGATATCAAGATAATTATGCTAAATGAAATAAGCCAGACTGAAAAAGTTGAAAATCACATGATATCACTTATATGTGGGCTATAAACCTAAAAGCAACAGATAAACAGGACAAACAGGACTCATGGACATGGACAATGGACTAGTGGTTACCAGGGGTTGGGGAGGAGAAAAAAGGTAGAAAGGGTAAAAGAGGTCAAATATATGGGGTTTGAGGGAGGATAAAGTGGGTAAAGGAGATAAAATACATGGTAGCTGAAGGAAACGATACTGGGTGGTAATCACACAATAGAGTATATAGATGTCAAATTATAATGTACACTTGAAAATTATAGAATTGTATTAACCAATATTATCCCAATAAACTTAAAAAAATATTTGTCTACTTCAAGGTAACAAATATATTTTTTATGTTTTTCTCTAAAAGACTTTATTGATTAACCTTTTACATACCATACATTTGGAATTGATTTTTGTATATGGTATGAAGTAAGAGTCAAGATACAATTTTTTTCACTTGGATATCTAATTGATCCAGCACTTCTTATTGAAAAAAAAAATCCTTTCCCTAATGCGACATGGTGTCATTTTGTCATGAATCAGGGTACTGTATATATGTAGGTATATAAATATTTTTTACTCCATTCTGTTCTGTTAATCAGTTTACCTATCTCTGCCTCTGCTTTAATCATTACATCTTTAGACTAGGTCTTAATACCTGGTGGTATAATTCTCTAGCTTTATTTAAATTTCTATAATTGTCATGGCTATTCTTTAGAGATGAAAATTTGAGGGGCATTGACCTTTAAATGTTATTTTAAGTTCTGTAATTACGAAACAATGCCCAAGGTGAGAGTTTATACAGAGAAAAGAAGAAAGACCAGCTTATAATTTAAGCATTTCAACAGTTAAAAGTTATATGAGAGAGAATAATACAGTCAATCAGACCAAGAAAATGCAGGTAATGGAGTAAGAAAGACACAAGGCAAATGTAGTATTATGGGAGCCAAGAGAAGAAAATACTTCAAAGGGAGGAAATGGTCAATCATGGTAAATATGTTTAAAAAGTTAAAATAATGACAGATAATTGGCCAGTGGCTTTGGCAACGTGTAGGTCATTGGCGTCTTTGATAAGAGCTGTTTAAGTGAATTTCTGGAGATAAAAATTTTACTAGAATGACTTGAAGTGAGAACAAAAAGTGTAATTTATATTGTTGATATTAAAATAATATAATATAAACCTAACATAGATAGAAGAGCAGTACTAATGCCAAAGCATAACAAAGATGAAAGAGAAGAGAAAGTTTAGAAACAAACCAAGTATATACACTTTGTTTTACAGTAATAAGCAAATAATAGTGGCACTTCAAATCTGGAATGAGAAAAGAGAAAAAAATATCAATATATGGAGTTAGGGATACAGACAGTGGATTAGTGGTTACTGGAGGTAAGAGGGGAGGGAGGAGGTAGATAGGGGTACAACGGGTCAAATATTTGGTGATGAAAGGAAATCTGACTTAGGGTAATGAACACACAATGCAATATCTATGTACAACATATAGTTGAATTGTACACTTGAAACTTATTTGATTTATTAATCAATGTCACTTCAAATTTGTTTAATAAAAAATGTATATGGATGTAGGTCACTTAGAAAATAAACATCTTCTGTCATACACCAATTGGGATAAAGCAACATTTCTCAGTATGTGACCTGAGGACCACTGGAGGTTATTGAGACCCTTGCAGAGGGATCACGAGATTAAGAAAAATTGTCATAAAAATAATAAGGCATTGTTTTACATGTTTAGTCTTATTCACTTACATGTGTGTAATAAAGTTTTCCAGAGGCTACCTAATGTGTCTCTATTAAGCCAAACATTGCAAAGGTTTGAAAAGTATAAAATAATAATACTCTTCTCACTAAATTTATTTTTGTTTTAGATAAATAGTTATTTTTCATTAAAATGTATATCAATATGTAACAGATTTAATTCTATTTTTAAAATAATAGTTTTTTTAATTTATCAATTTTATTTCTAATATGGTAAATATTGATAGATATAACCAACATAAACAACAGCTTTTAGGGGTCCTTGATAATTAAGAGCATAAATAAATCCTGAGATGAAAAGGTTTGATAATCATTGAGTTAAAGATTGAAGTGTAAAACAAAAACAACAAAAAAGAAAATATAAAAGAACTATGAGAAAACATAATTATGACAAAGAGCTTTTTAAGTAACAGCAGCACAAAACAACAATAAATATTAATCATTTATGATGTGCTGTTTTTACATACTTTCTCATGAAGTCTATAACAATCTCATGACACAGTCATAATCATTTACAGATGAAAATACTAAAACTTAGATTAGCTCATTTGTCCATTGTCAAAGTTAGTAAGTAGATTAGTAGATTATGAATCCAGATCCACACCCCTCACTACAATTCTATATTGTCTCTATATTTATCATGCAATATATTTTTTACAAATATACATTCTTAATTTAAATCTATAAAACATGTAAATTTGAAAAACATTCATTGTTCTTTCATAAATAATAAAAGCCACTCAGGCTGTATCTATCTACACACTCATCTGCAAAGGAGACAAAAGAGAGTCTTGCTCTTTTGTTCTTAATTTCATCTCCTACTAACCCTTAAATACAGCATCCAACAAATGCATCAGGTTAAAAAGGTTAAAAAAATGTTCACATGGAAAGAACTACCCGTGTTTCCAAACCTGCCAGATCTCAGAGAAATAAATCCCTTACATCTGTGGATCTTTGTTGTCGTTGTTGTTGCTTTTTTTAGTATTAAAAAGAATAGCTTGAGAATATCATGCTAAGTGAAATAAGTCAGATGGAAAAAGTCAAGAACCATATGATTTCACTCATACGTGGGATATAAAACTGAAAGCAGCAAACAAACAAGACAAAGAAACAAAAACTCCTAGATACAGACAACGGTTACAAGAGAGAAAGTGGAGGGAGGGTGTTGGGTATAAGAGGGTAAAGGGGGTCAAATACATGGTAACAGAAAAAGACTTGATTTGGGGTGGTGAATACATAGTACAATATACAGATGATGTATTATAAAATTTTACATTCAAAACCTATATAATTGCATTAACTAATGTCACCTCAATAAATTCAATAATGTTTTTAAATACAATAGTGAATTTAGCTCAGCTTTTGACACTCATTTATAAATTACCATAGCAATTTCTTTTTTGAAGCAATGCTAGACAATATCAAACAATATATACTCAGAGAATCACACTTTTGAAAATAACTATGATATTTTACCTTGCCAAAATAATGAGAAAATTAAAGATGTCCAAATTGAATTTTGAGCATCCAATTAAGAATTTTGCATTTTTTACTGATGTATGAATAACAGAAGGGACAGGGAACAGCTTCTTACCAAGGCTTTAGCTTTCAAAAGAGTTTCCTTAGATTATATCATTTATGCCACCTACATCTAAAGAATAATATATAAAACAGGAACAGGGGCAGGGGGCATTGGCAGAGAAAGAGAGAAGTAAATAACAAAAAGGAGGAAATGGAAGCCTTTTTAACACCTATGGAAATTCTCTGGATTTTCAAATGAAAAGCTCACTACAAAACAAATTTCTAAGGGGGTGAAGTAATTCATTTCAAAGTTTCACCCAAGCAAATCTTTCCTTTGATATATATCTTAGGAGCTTCTGTAATCCCAAGCTCTGCCCAGTGGCCTGGAACTCTGGTACTCAGACACTCAGCTACTATTTAGAGTTAATTCAACCTGTATCTATATACCTAGTTCCATTTCTAATTATTCATTACATTTGTTTTTACCCCCACTTCCATTTACATCAACCATAGAAAAAAACAAAACAAAAAGAACACTAGAGAAATACCAAACTTGTCATAAATTTACTGTATCAAAATTATATGCTAAATTTCTTATTCTAACCTTTCTATTTATAAAATGGATTATACATATTAGGATTTTTTAAATCTCTGATAAATTGTCAAGTATTTGTCAAAAAATAATGAGTTTTGGCATTACTCCAATTAATGTTTACTAATGCAAGATTTTTTGTTTATTTTTGTCCCTTTTTCCAGCTTTATTGAAACATGATAGACAAATAGTTGTTTGTATTTACATTGTACAATTCAATGAAGTTTTTATTTTTCAATTAGAGTTGGCATATAATAATATACCAATTTCACTTGTACAGCATAGTGATCAGAGATCCACATAACTCACAAAGCAATCACCCCACTAAATCTAGTAACCCTCTTCCCCCTTACATATTTATTACATTATTAACCATCTTCCCTATTTTAGACTCTACATCTCCATGTCTATTCTGCAACTATCCATTTGTACTTCAATTATTTTGCCTCTTTTTCTCATCTTGCCCAACCTCCCCCATTTAGTAGCCCTCAAATATCATCTGTATCTATGAGTTATATCTGCTCCTGTTGTTGTTTTTCATTATGGTTTTAGATTTGACATGTATGTGAAATCACATGACATTTGTCTTTCTCTATCCAACCAGTTTTATTCAGAACAATACCCTCTTGATCCATCAAGGCAATATCTATTTTTGTCCCTTTCCTTTTAGGCAGCATATGTAAGAGTCTTGTTTTCTTATCCATTCAGCCACTCTGTCTTGTGGTTGGAGCACTTAATTCCTTTCCATTTGAAGTCCTTATTGATAGGAATGTAGTTATTACCATTCTTTATTCTTGTTTTTTATGCATGTTTTTTTCTTCTTAAAGAAGTCCCTCCAACATTTCCTGAAATACTAGCTTATTTTTGTCTGGGAAGCCCTTTATCTGTCCTTCAACTGTAAATGACAGCTTTGCTGGATAAAGTAGTCTTGGTTGTAGATCCTGGGTTTTCATCATGTCAAATATTTTGTGCCAAGCCCTCTGGCCTGAATAGATTCTTTTGAGAAATCAGCTGCCAGTCTTATGGGTGCTCCCTTGTAGGTAACCAACTGTTTTTTCTCTTGCTCCTTTTAAGATTCTCTTTGTATTTAATTTTTGGCATTTTAATGATGATGTGTCTTAGTGTGAACCTCTTTGAATTCATTTTTTGGGGGTAACTATTATAGGTCTATTTTCTTTACCCAGTGAGAGAAGTTTTTTTAACCTTATTTTCTCAAGTAGCTCTTCTCGTTTTCCTTTAGGTACCCCTATGACATGGATATTTGTACATTTAATAGTGTCCCATGTGCTCTTTAAGTTATTATTGTAGTCTTTGCTTCTTTTTTCTTGTCATTCTGATTTAGTTTCCTTGGCTTCCTCATCTTCCATACTGGTGGTTCAATGCTCTTCTATATCCACTCTGTTGATTCCCTCTAATATACTCTTCATCTCAGATAATGTCTTCTTCATTTCTGACTGGTTCCCTTTTATAATTTCCATTTCCATTTTTACATTTTTTATCTCTTTGTTAAAGTTCTCATTAAATTAATCTACACTTCCCATAAGTTCATTGAGCATCTTTATAACCAGAATTGTGAACTCTGCATCTGTTAGATTGCTTGACCCCATTATTTCTGGATCTATGTCCTGTTCTCTCATATAGTTTCTGCCTCTTTGTCTCCTCATTTTGGCCATCTTTCTGTGTCTGTTTCTATGTACTAAGCAAAGCTCCTAAGTCTCCCAGGCTTATTAGTGTGGCTTTGTGTAATAGGTATCCCATGGCACAGTCCTGAGAGAGGTTCAGCTGCAGGCCAAGTTTAGCCCCAGACTGTGCCCCTCTGAGACCACCTGTTAAGATCCATCAAGCAATCTATAGATGTTGTGCTTATAGTTGCTTCAGGAAACCACAATAGAACTTGAGTTGGCTCAGCAAGTAGCACGAGTTGCCAAGGACACACCTGAATGTGGTTTGGGTGGGGCTACGAGTTGGAGAAGGCAGAGTTTCAGGGAATCCTCTGGGTGAAATGACCTCTTATCCAGTTTGATGACATCTCAACTATGGTGGCACAAAATCTGCACACTGGGAGGGAGAAGTGCTGAACAGAGGAACAATTGATACTGCCAACACTTCTGTCCATGAGAGATCCTCGCCTGAGGCCCTCGCTCCAACAAACCAGTATCTCCTTGTAAGTCCCTGGTGCCTCTCCACCAGTAGCCTACCTAGTGCTGGTGCTCGGAGCAAGCCTGTCCATCACGGTGAAAGTCCTTTCACAGATACGGCCCTTTTTAAGAGGCAGCTGCAACTGCCAGCTGCTGCTGCCACAGGCCCTTCCCACTCAGACACTTGGAATAGGCAGCCTCATGTCTTCACCCCCTCCTACCTTCTACAGTTGCAGGTTGATTAATTATTTCTCTCCTTAGTTGTAATGCTTCTATTAATTTAGATCCCAGACAACTTTCCTTGATGTTTGCTCTGTGTTTCTGTCACAACTTTTATTTGTTCACAAGAGAGATGAACCAAGCCTCTATCATCTATGCCACTTTTTTCCTCTGCAAAGTTTTAATATTATAGGTCAAGTGTTTTAAATTTTTACCTGTGAGGAGTTTCCTAAATAAATTCACCAGAATATTCTTGATTATACATCTCTAATGTTTCATAATTTACCTCAGGAAAAACACCCAATGTCATGAACTTGAGCAGAAATGCAGAATCAAGTGAACTACTCCTTAATTTGTGGTTGATTTTTACCTCTCTGATATATCCAGTACACCAGAAATCAATGAGAAAATCTCTCACAAAATCCACAGAAACCTAGTACATTTGACCCTATGTCACTGCACTAGTTTAGTGGTCTGTTGGTATTGGATTGAGGCAAACTGCTAAATAGAAACAATTTGTCTTTAAGACATTCCATCTATCTTCATTTGTCCCTCTCTTGTTCCTCCATAGCCATTTTGAGTCACCACACAGGGACTCCCTACCTTCATATTGCATTTTAAGTGGTCTAATAGACACCTCATCATCACCAATGTGGAATTTCACTTAGATTTTCTCCCTCTTCCAAGTACTCCACTACCAAAATTATCCCCCCTCTCTGATCAAAGAATGGCATGTTCTCAAAACAGCTGTTTAGTATTATAAGTAAATCAATTCATTTGAAATTAGTCACATAAAAGTGGGAATAAATAATCTGATACCCATTCTCCTTTCCCAGCCTCACCAGAAGTATTCGCATTTGGCAATTCATATAAATCTCAGTCTAGTATAATTTCAGACTATGTAACCAAATAAAGAAATTTCATCAAGTTAGGGGATGAGTCAAATGTAATAAAATGGAGGGAGTGAAATAAAATGTTTTCTCATGAAGTATGTTGGAGAAGAGAAAACTGCATCTTGCGGGAGAGGCTGAGTAAAACCAATGTTTCTTTTTTGTTTTTGTTGTTGTTGTTGTTGTTGTTGTTGTTATTGGAGCCTGGAGAGTGAGCTGACTTAAACTTTTTTGATGAATGAAAAAAAAAACAGCCAATAAATGGAGACATAGAGAAATAAAGCAGAGAGATTTGAAAATTGATGGATGAAGATCCTGGAGGAGGGAAAGGGTGACTGGGTGGTAGAGAAGAGGAAAGTTCAAGGGAACAGATTAACTTTGCAAAAGAATCAGGTAGAAACTGGTAGAACAATAGGTTCATTTGGAGAGGGAAGAAAGAATTGCTGTGGTCCTTTGTCTTTTATAATGCTGCCTGGAGTTAAAATATTTTGCATATATTGAGGTGGTAGGAATGGGAGTAAAGGAGAATCTGAAAAAAAATGTGATAAGATCTGAATCAGCAACAGTGAAGACTGAAAAAGAAAGGTTATCAGGTAATAAAAGGGTTGCCAATCAATAGTGACAACCAAATCAAGGTGAGAAAAATACATATGTAATGATGCCAAATTATTACACAACATAATCATCACAAACAACTTATCCAAGACAGGACAATTTGAGAGGCAAAATAAATGGATGATTGGACAGATCTAAATGTAAGAATGTGTGGGATGGCTGAGGGAAATGATAAAAAAGACAAGGATTGGGTGCTGGTGGGAGTATCCTTTCTAGATTAAAAAAAATATATATGTTCTGGAAAGGATTGGAGTTCTCAGTGAAGCTAAGGATCTATTTAGAGGTACAGGTAGGAAAAATGTAAAAAGAAGTCATGGTTAAAGTTGCAGAGTTGAAGCAGAGTGATTAAATTGTATACACTTTGGAATTTGCCAAACCAGGTGCGCATCTTTAGTTTCTTTATCTACATGTCTGTATTACTTTTGGGTAAATTTACTTGACCTCTCTAGCCTCAGTTTCTTCACCTGTAAAATAATGATGATGGTAGTGTTTACTCTAAGAGTTGTCAGAAAGAAAACGTGTTATATAAAGTACTTAACACAGTGCCTAGTACATAGTATTATTTTTTAATTATTATAATTGTTACATTATAAATTGTTATAAAGATTATTGAAATATTATTATAGATGGCAAAGACTTAGGTGTGACCTTTAAATTGGATTACTGGATTGGTGGTTAGCTGCAAGACTAACTGAAGTGTTGAGTGAATCATCTGTATGGTAGCTTAAATTATTTTATTTAGCCAAAAATCATAAAACCCCTCCAGGATCAACTATTAACTCCAAAACTACTAGATGAGTATTATTTCAATATAGCCAGAATTTTTGGCCCATTATATTGCATAAAAACAGTAAATTAAATGAGAGAAAGAAAACATGACTAAGTCATAAATTTTATTTTTTCCCTTTGAACTAAGAATAAATTATTTTCAATTCTTTCTCAAACCAATATATTCAGGCATATAAACATTATCATGTCACAATTCTATGACTATGGGCTTACAATTATAATCGTCTTGAATTTAATGAGTTAACTTAATGGAAACACATACATTTAAGTCCAGGCACTTAAAAATCACACACTTATGCCCAGTAGAAAAGTAGGTCTTTTATCTATCAGAGTAATAACAGCTTTTCAGAAAAGAATGGATGTAGACAGGAAAAGGCAGTTCTTAGTGTTACCAATTCAGTTATTCCTACTACTTCCCTTGATTTAAATACTAGTACATGTTGTTTGTAGAGAGCTGATGTAGGTATCAAATAAAAGAACATCTGTTCTGTTTTATGCCTAAAACAGGTAGTCATAACAATGCACTGCAAACACATCTACATATCTGCATATCTACATATACAATGAGAAAGCATCAACTGACAAAAAATCTGTCAAGCCGGTTATTTGTCATCATATAGACCATCAGACACAATTTGAAATGAACCATTATATTTTTCTCAGTTTATGGCATTCATTTACAACTGAATGCTTCACTATTGTGCATTTTTAGTACACTAAGAGTAGATTTAAATAAACAACTAAGGAGAAAATTTTATTGGGTCTCTTTAATGAAAGAAAAATAATCTCATTTAATATTTGCAGGCTATGAGCCATATGCATATCAAGAGTTTAGATTCTAATTAAATCTACATAACATTACACAGACTGTTCAAAAAAATGAAAAATAAAAACAGCTTCTCACCAGCTTATTTCTATATTTTTGCTCAGGATGTGTCATCTCCACGAAAGTCTTCCTCTCATTTTTGTAGATTGAATCCTATTTTTCCTTCAAGTTCCAGGTTCAATGCAATCAGCCTTGCCAATTTCCTCAGCAATGAGTATTCATTCTTCTTCCTCTGAAGTTCCAAACATTTACTTTGACATCTCTTATGGCACTTATAACTTACTAGTTAATGTATTGTGACATTTTAGAGAGATGCCGTATTCTCCTTACTATACTTTAAATTGTTTTTGATGAATAATACATATTAATCATGTTTTATCCCACAGTGTCTAGCTCGGTGCTTTACACATAGTAGGCCCTTGATTTTTATCCATTGAAAAAATAATGAAGAACATTTCATTCTGCAAGAATAAAAATTTTTACTTTTTTTGTTTTTTAAAGTATCTTATGATGAGAAATTTACACTTTGACCTTATAGCAGATGCATTTCAGTCTTTTTTACAACACAATTGAAGCTAGAAGCTTATCTCTTTTTTTTTTAGCTTTCCTCTAGCCTTTTTATTTGTTAGGCTGTCAAAATCCTTGTTTGAATTTTCAAGATGATGTCACAGATGTTTTGAGTGTGATCAAAGATGAGAAAGATTGAAGCCACATTTCATATATACAGAACCTTTTGTTCAGAATATTTGGTTGATTACCACCTGTCCACTCATAATATCGCTAAATGAGATGATATGGCTTACCTGTAGTCAAAGTGACAGAAAACGGGTGAATAACTTTATATGTTGTCAACTCAATATTTTCTCATTGATAATTACCCTAATGTCATTTTGTAAAATGGCAGTTATATGAATATAGAAATTAAAAAAGAAGTGAGCTAATATCTTAAAATTTCATGCTCTTGTATTTTATTTGCTTTTTCCTCCATCTGAAAGTTATTTACTTCCAAACTATGTCCAAATATTTATCCACCATACATCAAGTGCTCTCCTGTCTATATTCACCCTGATTCCATCAGCCAAAAATGTTTTTTCCCTCTTTTAATTGTCATAGCACTTTAACTGTGTCCCTTATTTCTAATTTAATTTTTTACCTTATATTAAAGTTACTTATATGCATATATTATCTTCCCCACTAAATGGCTTCTTGAGGGCAGACATGACATGGCTATCTGTGATTTATTTTGTATGCCCCTGGTACCTAGTACAATATCTTACACATAGAAACAGCTCAATAAATATTTGCTCATTGAAAAAAATAAATAAATGCTCTGCTTTCAAATAATTAATTTTAGGCCTAAAAACATTTAGAGTATTCATTATTTCATTAATTTATCTATGCATTCATTCATTCAACAAATATTTATCAAGAACCTGTTCTAAGCAATGTTTTAGGAACTCTGAATGTGACAGTAAGCAAAATAAGCCATTGCTCTCATAGATGCTACATTTTAGTGATTAGAGCTAGAAAATAAACAAATAAATATATAATATACCAAGTTATGGTAAATGATGTGAAGAAAAATAAACCAGAGTAAAGGAAGAGAGAGGATTGGTAAGGTACCATTAAAAACAAGTTTGCCAAGTAATGAACAACATGATGGCTATAATTAATAATCCTGTATTAAATATTTGCAAGTTTCTAAGAGAGTAGATATTAAAAGTTCTCATTACAAGAAAAAATGTAAGTATATGTGGTGACAAATGTTTAGACTTACTATGTTGACCATTTCACAGTATATACAAATATCAAATCATTATGCTATACACCTTAAATTAATGATATATGTCAATTATATCTCAATACAAATAATAAAATATAATAAACTATTTTTTAAGAATATTCCTTAAATATATAATATCAAAAGTCAAGATTTTATTTAAAAATAAGGAAGCATATTTGGATTCATCAGTTCCAATAAAGTGAAATTTAGATTGAAAAAGTTTTAAAATCTTCATTCAACAGCATTCAGAAAAATTTAGAAAATATATTTCTGGAATGAGCCAATCCAAAATCCTATTATTAAATGTGGAATATTTTACTGAAGCTTACCATTCTCATTAAGAGAAAAAAATATTTTTAGATAATGTGTGCATTTAAAAACCAATATGATGGCTTACAAACTAATTTCACACTATTTTAATGACTTAGAGCTAAAGAAAGGTGAATGTCAATTTAAGAAACGTTTTACTTCTCTGTTGGGGAATACTTTTCTTCCAATGAGTTCAAAGGACTCCATCTACATTTCAAAATGTAAGAACTAGAGAATTTGGATTAAGGGCCAGGTACAGGGTTTCACTTCAAATACTTGAATTTACAAAGACCATGTTTGTAATTCTATGTAGAAACATTTTATCAGAAATATATCTATATATATCTATATCTATATCTATATCTATATCTATATCTATATCTATATCTATATATATATATATATATATATATATATATTTGGGGAAGGGAGGAAGATTCCACTTTCGTGATAATACTTAATCTATAAAATCTAAAAATTACTAAGTTTCTGTTAGAAAATATAAAGCTAATGCAACTCAAACATGAGCTTTGATACTTTGCATATGTGAATTGGACAGGCGACTTAACAAATACTGACAGACACTGGTGATTCTAGTAATGAACAAAGAACTTAATTTAAATCAGTTCATGTTTTGGTTGTTTTTATGTAATCTTTGCTAAATCCTGCTTTCATCTTGATTTAATCTTTTAATCAACAGCCTTTAAACTATTATATTTGGCATTCAAACCTTTTTATAATCTTTTAATAATCTAACTATCCAACTTTAATTGTTTTCTACTCCTCAACCTTCATTATTTCCCCCAGACTATTCCACTAGCATGTCAGGATGATGCCTGGCTCTGCCTTCATTTAGAGCATTTACCTTACACAAATCCTACTCATTTTTCAAGTTCTAGTTCAAGACCTTATTCTTTTATGAAGCTTTTCTTAATTATCCCAGTCCTCAATAATTTCATTTTTTAAATTCTTATAGCATTTAATATACTTAGTATAGCACTTAGTATATAATATATAATTCAATCTTTATATATCAGCTTGTATTGGGATGACTATATGTGTGTTCATGCAATTAACTGAATATGCCCCTGAAATTCCTGTATTATACTATCCTAGGCAGACACTCAAGATAAGAAAGTACATAAAATATGGCCCTTTTCCCCAAGAAACTGATAGATTATGAGGAAAGGAGACAGACACACAAAATGTCAGAAGTAATATTGAAAGGTTAGTTCTATAATGACACAGACAACCAATTAATTTTTCATTAGAGAAATGTGTGTGGTGTGACAGAGAAGATTTTACAGGAAATTAAACATGACCTAGGCTTTGAAGAATAAGTAAGTTTTTTGGGTTGGTAAGGGAAGTAAAGGTATTATAGTTTCTACTTCCAGGAACAACCTACCAGATGAACTCCCAACCCATGTTAAAAACTGTAAAACATGGATATTCAAGAAACTACAAATAGTCCCATTTGACAGAGCAGTGTTTTCCAAAACATGCCTTCTGAGAGATTTTTATGCAAGGTGTTAAGAGGTGTGCTTCAAAAATTGGTTTCATGGTCAAATAAATTGGAAAACAACTGATTGACATTAAAATTCTGAAAAATACTGTAATGAAGATGTCTATTTAACATTAATTATTTTTCAGTGCTTTTAACACACTAATACATTGCATGCATTTCTGAGAAGAGAATATAGTATGCAGTACTTCCCAAACTTACATGGCCTTGGAAACTTTTTTCCCCAGAGCTAAAGAAATTAAGGCTCTATAGAAAATTCATTGAAAAAAAATTGACTACAACATAACTTTCATTGTGAAAGAGGTGAGAGCAGTGAATGATGTAGCTAGAAACAGAATTGGGGTCAGATTTTGAAGTATCTTAAATGACTTTCTAAGAATATTAGACTTGTTTTTTTTTCTATAGGCAATAGAGAAACATCAAATATTTTATAAAAGGGATTTTATAATCAGACATACAGAAAGATAAAAAATGAATTCAGGAGAATAGTGTCTGGAACCAAGGATATCAGTTGAGACATTAATGTAATGGGAAATAAGATGAAGGCATGCACTAGATTAATAATAATGACAGCAATGTTAGTATTGTCTCAACTAAATGGTGATTTATTTGAAAGCTAATGCTATGTTAAACATTACATTTCTTACACCCCTGTCCTCCAACCATAAGATCTAGATGCTGAGAATGTCAGAAGTGTGTTTTTTAATGCATGTTCATTAAATATCTTTGTAGTGTGACATGTCTGGTCTCCTGGGGAACACTGTACAGAAAAGAAGTTATTCTTTACATCAAGACCTCTAAGTATAAACTTCATTTTCAGGTGATTATTCTAAGACTACTGTAGGATCCAGTCTCTAATCCTGTCCCAGTGACTCCCACCTCCTAATATTCACACTCTTGTATAGTCCCAAATTATACCAGGTTAAATCTGGGTGACGAGCAGTACAGAGCAGAAATGGTGGATATGTCACTTCTGAGATTAGTTTTTAAATCTATCTTGGCCATTCATACTATTTATCTCTTGGATGACTCATTCTGGGGGAAGCCATCTAGCATGTCATTAATAACCCTACAGAAAGGGCCAGATGGTGAGAAATTGAAGCCTCGAACTTGGAAGTAGAATCCATACAAACAGTGAGCATAAGAAGTCTAGAGAACCTGCCTGGTAGTATCTGCAAAACATATATCTGACAAAGAACACACAAAGAACTCTTACAACTCAAGAACAAAAAGACAAATGACCCAATTTAAAAATAAGCAAAAGAACACCCTATTGACACCAATGAACATATCTTCTAGACAAAAAAATCAACAAGAAAACAATGTGCCTAAAAGACACACTAGGTCAGATGGATTTAATATATATTGTCAGAATCTAAGGAACAAAAATAACAAACTAATTAAAAACAGATTCACAAATATAGAGGACACTCCAGTGACAGCTAGAGGGGAGGGAGATTGAGACCTGGGAGAACCAGGTAAAGGGTTAAAGAAGTACAAATTAGTAGTTGATAGATGGTCACAGGATGGGGAGTATGGCATAGGGAAAGCAGTTAGCACTAATGTAATGGCTAGGTGGAGATCCAGAAGAGAGAAAGAGCAATTAGGGAGATTATTTTATTAACTATATAAATGTCTAACCAATGTACTGTATACTTGAAACTAATAATAAAATAAAATTTTAAAAATTAAAATAGGCAAAGAATGTCAATAGACATTTTCCAAAAGAAGATATACAGATGGCTAATAAGTACATGAAAAATTTTCATCGTTACTACTCATTAGTAAATGCAAATCAAAACTGCAATGAGATACCACTATGCATGCAGGAGGATGGTTATCAATGTGATGAAGAATAACAATTGTTGGTGAGGATTTGGAGCATTATTGGTGGGAACATAAAATGATGTATCTATTTTGGAAAACAGTCCAGCATTTCCTCAAAAATTATTTACAGAGTTATCATATGACCTAGAATTCCACTCCTAGACATTTACCCAAGAAAAAGGGAAATATATGCACACAAAAATATATATCTGAATGTTCATAGTAGTTTTATTTGTAATATTCTAAAACTGGAAATAACTCAATGTCCATCCACATATGAATAAAAAATAAACTGTGGTATATCCATAAACTGGAAAACTACTCATGAATAAAAAAAAGTAAACTACTTGTACATACAACAAATGGACAAATCTGAAAAATATTATGGTAAATCTATAGTTCACAACCAAGAGCAATTTTGCAAATAATTAGCAATATCTAAAGACATTTCTGATTTTCACAAATGGGGGTGCTATTGGCATCTAATAGGTAGAAAACATCCTAAAAAGCACAGGATAGTCCCCCATGACCAAGGATTTTACAGCCTAAATGTCAATAGTGTCAAGGTTGTGAAACCCTGTGCTAAGTGATAAAAAGTCAAACACAAAATATTAAATACTCTATGATTCCATTTTTATAAAATTTTAGAAAAGGCAAAACTATAGTGACATAAAACAGATAAATGTTAGCCTGAGGCCAGGGATTTGGAGAGGGACTCAAGTTAAAGGGACATGAGGAAACTTTTTAGGGTGATGGATCATTCTATGTATTGATTGTGGTAGTATTTACACAATTGTATTCAATTACAAAAATTTATTAAAATGTACACTTAAATTTGATTGTAAAAATATTACATACACATTAGTCACACTTTAAACATAATGGTATTATGATGTTGAGGAGGAAGCACTGAAAGAGAAAATAAAGGAATTACAAAGATGAGCTTTACCAACCTTACTTATATGACTGAGAACCTCTAACTGCATTGACACTTCCACGTTACTGATCTGTTATTCAGTAGAACATAATATCAGAGGACCTTAGTATCTTGAAAATAATTAAAGCAGTTTCCTACTGGGTTTTATAAGGGACAGTGAATAATAAAGAGGTTTTATACTCTTCTAGATTGTTTTTCATTCTTCAAAGAATATTCCTATTAACAGCAAATCTGGTTCAAGATTATTATATCAACTGATAATTTTTGAGAGACTATTCACTATGGCATGTAAAGTGTTACACATAGTACTTTTTATGAATTTTTATAACTTTTCTATGTATTTTTTATTGATAAATGAATGACACCTTTCTTGGAGCTCCTGAGATGAATTTATTCATTTGATATTCTGGGAACACTGGAGCTCTCTTCATAACAGAGACTTATATTTGCTCAATGGCCACAAAAGAAACACCTATTACACTTCCTTAAAAATGCTGCTTTGACTGTGAGAAGTGAAGAAGGCAGTATTAGTTGATGAAATCTGATTAACATGAGGTTAGAGTTATTTATCTTCTGGAGTTAAGTCAGAACTTTTCTTTCAATTTAAGTCTTATTGAGACAGTTATATAGGAATAGATCCTTACCTCCACTACTTTGAAAAAAGTTAGTTTTCCCATATGTCTCATTAAACCCTTGGGGGGAAAAATCATCTTAGAAGTATTGAAAATCATTACATTCAGCTCTGCTGAGATTTCTTATGAAGGCAGAAAAATACATAACCAGGTTGACCTCAGAGTCCCTGGAGGCTCAAGATTTCTGTGTAAATCCTGCCAATCTTACTAAAACTAGTAAGAAAAGGGAAAATAAAAAGAGGCAGAAAATTCTTTTCAAGTGTTTAAACACTGAAAAATGAGAATCTTTAATGTTGACTTAGAAAATTGCTTAGATTTACCACACTCATTCAAATGAAAGCCTTTCAGTGCTAACAACGTACACTTGCAGATCTCTCAGATGCCTTGCATGACCTTCTAGGTCTCATTTATATTGATATAACTCTAAAGGTCTTTAATTTGAGGCTTTTAAAAAAACCCTCTGAGATGATGCCACAGCTAAGAATAGTACCAAGTAAACCAAGATGGCCTGTCTAATGATATAGAACTAGCTTTCAAAAGTTGACTCGTAGTCATATCTTAGCACTAGTTTGAGTCACACTAAACCAGTAAAGTAATTAGTAAATAATAAAATATGGACTATTATATCTTGGCTTGTATTCAGTTTCTATAAATCCACACAAATTACCCAGGATCTTTCCAGGAAGACCTTTCCTAGGATCCAGGGCTGACAAAAACAACACTGGGTTGAGTTGCCCCACCTTCCCTGCTCCTTCCACCTCTGTCTCCTGCCTTTCCATGTCTGCTTGGTGTGGTTAGAGGAAGAAGAATAAAAAGCTTTTAGCTAGAATGTGAAAGGAGACTCACTTTGGAATAGTAGGAAATGAGAGTTTGGGGAAAAATAATTCAGAATTATTTTCAAATAGAATACTTTCAAAATATTATTAATCAGAAATTGATCACATATGAATGGGTATTATGTACCATACTGACTAGTTACCATTCAAAGCATCTTGCTATAGAGAAAGTATAAGAATTGCCTACATCATCATATATAACATAGGCACTGAGCAATAACTTTTCAAAAATATTCAGTTTAAAATTACACAATTTTGATACCTTGAGTAGCTCCAACTACCCCAATCTTGCATAGCAATAATGAACACAGCCATGAAACATTTCTTTTCATGTGATTTCAGTGCATTGAATATGCCAGACATGGAAAAGAAGGTAAGTTATTGGGAGAATCAGACACAATTTAAGATGTGTAGATAAGGCATTTTTTGTTCTTTATCCATGTCCTCTACTCACATTCTCTACCTTTTGAACAACTGTTCTCTCAAAACATCAAGAATATGTTACTCTATCACCTTATTAATGGTCCAAACCAACTATGTGCAATTCTTTCTCCTTTCTATCTCCTATTTGTGTTCCTGTTCTCTCTCTCTCTCTCTC
The DNA here is from genome assembly GCA_004027375.1 of Macroglossus sobrinus. NCBI lineage: Eukaryota > Metazoa > Chordata > Mammalia > Chiroptera > Pteropodidae > Macroglossus > Macroglossus sobrinus. Next base: position 633,487 of record PVKZ01000674.1, on the reverse strand, counting down.
TCTCTCTCTCTCTCTCTCTCTCTCTCTCTCCCTTTCTCTCTTTTTCTTTTCTTTTCTCTCATAAGTCTTTATCATCCCCTTGACTTTCTTTCCTCAGACCCTTACTCTTAACCAGGCATTATACGCAGAATACAGGGTCCTAAACATAATACATATTTGCAGGTTTGATAGATGAGGCAACCTAATGCATTTTAACACTATTCAAGAAACAGCTCGTCTTTCTATCCCAGCACATTTTTTTTACCAGAATGATTCAAAAGCACAAGTTCCCTTAGAAAGTTACTCCAATTTATCCCACCTGTTCTCAAACTTGCCAACAAAAATTCAGCATTTTCAAAATATTTCTGAGAGCATAGGCACATATTTATTGGCACAAAAGGCAAACTTCATCTCCAGATGTGACTGCAGCACTATAAAAGATTCCAATCCTATCTCATTAAGCCATAAATGGAGTGAGAACATTCACTTTCTGCAAAACCCTACAATCTGCCCTTCAAAACAAAATGAGGTTGTTGTATATACACACTCAGATATTTTTAGTGAGCAACTAATCCCCTTAATTGCAAGAAAAAAATGGCACTCGATGAAAGGACAATTCATTTACTGAGAATGTTATAAAAGCAAAACTCAAAAAGAAAAAAAAGGCCATTTGGAAATGATGTTTTGATACTGAGTTCATTAGCTGTCAATTTTCAATCATGCTTATACCAGATTTGAGAAACTCATAGATGCTATATAGAAAGTTGATTTAACATCATAACAAACATACTACTGCAGAGCTTTGGGTTTTCTTTTTTTTTTTAATGTCAAATAATTATTGCAGTCAGTTTTTACAATTATCTGTGCCACTTATTTTGGCACCTAAGCATATATAGCTCATATTGCTATTTAATTATTCAATATGGTTTGTTCATTTTTTGTACTTATATGTTTATGTCATATAGACAAAGCTTAACACTGTGTACTCCATAAATCCCATATGGGCATGTTCAATGAATAATAATTGAGCTGACCTGAATTTAATTGGGGGGGATAATAATATAGATAATTCCCAGTTCATCCCTATTTGGCATTTTGATATGTTTTTGTATTTCTGTTTCAACAGGGATTTGACTAGGATATTAGGACTTTGCATAATTTCAGATAATGAAGTCACACTTGGAAGAGTTTATTTGGAAGAAATGGAAAGCAACTTAGTTTATATTTATGCTGAGGACTAAAACAAGGAACCAAGCTCAGTCTTAGGGTCTTTTGACAATTGTGGGCTGTATGAATCACATCTTCCCCAGGAAATGGAAAAATGAATCACTAGGCTGTTTGAAAAGACTTCTCCTGACCACTAAAATGGGAGTGAGGGTGGCAAGGAGGTAGGGGGAGTAGTGTATATACCCCTTTTTTTCCTTCTTTCCAACTTCCCCTGAGCAACATGCTAAATTAAAAAAAAGGGAGAGTTAAAATATATTATTATAATATAAACAAAGAAACTAGAAAAAAACGGCATACTTGTTTCCTGTTCCAATCACTTAGGAGAATTAAAAAAATTGCTTCTGATAAGCCTTAATATAATAACTGATAGTTAACTCTTTCACTGATCCCCATCTATCATTTGCCACACACAGACAAGCAAAATCTTCATGAAAACCACTGCTAGATTAATTGTAAGGCACTGCTTTTGGCATTATTTGCTTGTAGGATCAAGTCAAAACTAATCAACCTGGCATTCTAGGTCATCCACCAACTGACTCCACCCTGCCAATTCATCTCACCCCCTCACTAATCCTCAAAATGATCATAGACCCCAGTTCCATCAGACTGGCCTCCTTACAATCACAAACTACATTCCTGCCTCCATACCTTCATCCATTCCTCTTCCCTATGTCTAAAACAATGTTTTTCTTCTACCATTTGAAACCCAAAATGACCTTCTTTCAAAGCTCTATGTTCAAAGATTTATCTTCTCCATAATTTCTGCATAATCTAACCCCATCTCTTAATAACCATTCTCTTATTTGAAATACCTATAGCATGAATATGTACGTTTGTACCAAATAACTTCCACATATCTTAATGTCCTCAAGTCTATGACTAGCTTCCACAATTATATTCTAAGCGAAGGACTAAAGATTTTTTCAGTCATCAGCAGTATCATTTAACATGATACTCAAGATATATATAGATATAGATATAGATATAGATATAGATATAGATATAGATATAGATATATCTTAACATTAATAATTAATAAGTAGAAATCTGTTTTTAAGCCAATTTAAGGTCAATCTGACATGGAAATGCAGGCTTCTTAGAACTCTCTTTTCTGTACATAGTTATATAGCCATTTAAAATGTCCAAATACCTTTACTTGCTTCATTTTTCTAAGATGAACTCATTTTCATTTCACTTTTTTTTTATAAAGAAGCTTTTCTTCGTGTTCTTTTTTTAAGTTTTGTCTATTTGCTTTTTGTTTTTAGTATGGCACTGATGAACAACCATCAGGCCAAAAATGTCCCAATTGAGATATTGCAGTTTAACCTTTACACATATCTATAGCTCAGTAGCTTAGACTGATGGAAGAGGAAGGTCTAGCCTATCAGGAGGTCTCGAGGAAAAGATTCTGTTCTTTAGAATTGAGTTTCACAGAGAGAATCACTTTCTCTCTCACTTGAATATAAGATCTTCTTAGAGCCTAGAGGCTGATTCAAAACAGATGTTTTTCTCATCTCTATTATTCTTTACTTAGATAGGTAAAGAACAGCTGCTCAAATTCTTTTTTTTTCAAACAAATATTTTCCAAATCACACTATTTCATTTTATCTCTTCTAGATATTTGGAAGTCCAATCAGAGGGAATGATTACATTACACTCTTAAAAAAATAAAGTCATTCATTTTCTTGTCCCATTTAGCCAGAGTACTGCATGAAGAATTTAAAATCTGCAAGGGCAGCAAATTGACATTGCAGACAGAGATCAAGATGGTATAATTTTTAAGAGCAGGGAAATTTCCAGAAACTTTAAAGTTTCAGTCTGATCTATTTGCTGATGCCAAAATTTTACTAGCCAATTCATTGTCCTCTTTCTGCATATTCCTATAAAATTTAAGTCCTTGAGAGCATTAATAGATGAGTTGTGTACACTATCATTTAGATTGGTTTATTAAATTTCCTTCTTAACTGATAACTAGCTATGCATTATGGGAATGGAATTTGTAATGTTGTATGCTCTTAACTAGACACTTTGGAAGTCTCAGAATCAGCTTGGATTAGCTCTATTAGTCTTATCTTCCACATCATTCAAATAAACCATATATTTTTTAAAAATAATTTGACTCTGTGCCTTTATCTGTGCTATTTCCTCCTCCATAGATTTCCTTTTATATAGTTGTATCATTTTTCATGATCCAGCTCATGCACTACAACCTTCAAGAAACTGTCTTTGCATATTTTATGTGGTAACATGCTTTATTTATCCTTCATTTATTATTTTAAATGCTACCTCCTTTATGAGGCATTCTCTGACTTTTCCTGTCAGCTATATAAGTACTCTTTTTCTCTAAGCTCTCACACTATAACTTGAATTCCACTCTAGCATATCATTATTAAAATTATTATATTGTGTGCCTAACCCTATAAGATCGTGGGTTCCTTTATGTCATGGACTGGACCTTATTTATCTTTGTTCACCAGCCTATTTCACCCCCAAATATTCAATTTTTTTCTGAATAAATAAGTCATAGGATTAGCCTAAAGAAAAATTAAACAGAATCTGAACTCACTTCTATAGATATCAGATGGTTACTTTGTCTTAAACTATGAAGACTATCTGACCACAAGCATGTATTTTATCAAAGTAAAAAAGCAGACCACTTAACTTTGTGTGGAAATGTCAAATTAAAAGGGTTGGTATTTTGTTAAACTGACAGTTTATATTTCTCATGTTTGACTTTTAAAGTCACTTCAAGGCATCTTTTCCTTACCTTAACTTTGAGAGTTAAACAAAGGAGCCATAGAACAGTGATTGTGAAATCAGACTCATTCACTTATTCATTAAATATTTATCAAATATCTATAGTTTACAAATCTACTATAGTGAGCTAAACAGAAATAGTCCCTCCATACCCTCATGATCCTACTATCTAATAGGGGAAAAGAAAAAATTAGAAATAGATATCAGCTAATGATGAGTTTATACAAAAATTATCAGACAAGATGATAACAAGTAGTGAGATAAAGATGTGGCTATTTTAGATAAAAAGGCATCTTAGAGATAATATTTGAGAAAAATCCTAGAGAATGAATATTGTTACCATCTGAAGGTAAGGGGCAGGGTCAACAAATGCAACATTCCAAGATGATGGAAGAACTTGTTGTATCCCAGCAACAGCAAAGAAGCCAGAGTAGCTGAAATGTAGTGAACCAGGGGAAGCTTGGTAAAAGATGAGGTCAGAGAAGTAGGAGGGATCCAGATCTTATAGAATCTCATAGGTCATAGTAAGGTCTTTGGACTTTATTCTAGGAATGATAGAAAGGCATTTGAGAGTTTTGAACAGAGATACTACATAATTTATTTTATATATTTTTTAAAAGTGTCTTAGTCAGCTCAAGCTGTCATAACAAAATACCATAGATTGAGGTTGCTTAAACAACAGGAATTTATTTATCACAGTCTGAATACTAGAAATCTAAGTTCAACATACCAGCAGGGTAGTGAGAGCTCTTTTACTGAATTTCAGAGAGCTGCCTCCTTGCTGTGTTCTCACATGAGCTTTCTTCCACACATTTGGGTGGATAAAGAGAAAATGAGCTCTCTGGTGTATTGTCTTATAAGGACATTAATACCATAATATGAAACCCATCCTCATGATCTCATCTAAGCCTAATTACCCTCCCCCAAATCCTCATCTTTAAATACCTTTGCATTGGGAATTAGAACCTCAACATATAAATTTTAAGGGAACAGCATTTTGTTAATATCAGAAAGCTTAGTCTCAATGTTGGGTGGATAACAGAATGTTGGGGACAAAAGTGGAAACAAGAGAACTAGCCAGAAACCTGTTACAATAATCTAGGTGAGAGATGATCATTGTTTGGACATGGTTAGGAGTATTGGCAGTAGTGAAAGTGGTGATATATTAGATGCATTTTGAAGGTAGAGCCCTCAGGATTTTTTAATAAGCTGTATGTAGGTAATAGAGAAGAAATAGTCAAGGATGACTCCAAGGATCCTGTCCCAAACAAGTGGTCAATGTGGTTCCATTTACTACAATGGAAAATACAAGAGAAAGACAGTTTAGGTGAGAGTGTGAAATCAGGAGCTCAATTTTGAGCATACTAGGTTTAAGCTGCCATACGTGTAGTGAAATATATCAATCTGAAGCTCATGTAACAGGTCTACAATGAAGATATAAATTTGGTTGGCATTAGTGTGTAGATTATATTTAAGGCCAAGAGAAAATATCAACTCTGGAACAATGTAACTATAAAGAAGAAAATAGGACTAAGAATTGAACCCTGGGGCACTCCAACATTTTAAAAGGTGGAAGTAAAGAAGAAGAATCCATGAAATAAAACAGAATGGACAGCCAGCAAGGCAACAGAAAAACAACAGCAATAACAACAAAGAAAAAAAACAATGAAATAGTATTCTATAAAGAAAGTGAATAAAGGATATCAACTTGGAAAATTGACCATTGAAGTTGAGCCTTATGCCCTTTATTAATAACAATTATCAGAATATAAATGAACTTGATTAGCAGTAGCCACCTTCTGAGAGAATTTAAATGAAAATAAGATAAAACTGCAGGTTAAATAAAAAAGAGAATTTTATCCTACAATAGTTTATGGAACATTAAACATGAATACAGCAAGTTTGTCTCAAAAGTCTCTGAAAATCTATGAAAAGAAATGGGTAATGATTTAGGGCTTCTGGTGGGAGAATTATTCAAAGATAAAAATCTTCAAGGAGGTATAGGTTAGATTGTCTACAGATCATTTTAAGCTATCAGGAACCTTTACTATCCTTAATGCAAAATAATGGATTTTACAGAATTGCCAATTAAGACTGTAGTTCACTTTTATAGATCTCTTTATGCATGGGTCTTCTCTCACATTTAAAAAAAAGTGGGGTTCAGTGTTAGAAACAAAAGAAGATTGTACAGTGGTGTGCATATAGAGGAGAGAAATAATATAACTACTGGATAGTATATTCTTTATAATTGTTCAAAATGGGAAGATGCTAAGTATGGAGTGACTATTTCAACTCCTACCAAGGGTAAATGCATTTGCAATTTTTTGGCCCAAGGATGATAATAGAAATGATAGAAATTTTTCATTAAAATCAAATATCTCTGTTATACTTAACTGAATGTTAGTTAAATCTATTATTTTGAGTCAGTATAATACAAATGAGCTTAGACATAGACAAGATTCTTTTATTCATATGCCAAACATAATAAACTTAAGGTCATAATGCCATAGAATGTGTTTACAGTTGTATGTCTTTTTACTAAGAGACAAAGTGCCCAGGAATTATTCAAATAGAATTGTTTAAATAACCACCCATCATTTTCTAAAAATTCAAGTGGTATTTTTGCTTGTGGAATAAATTTTTCCTCATTGCAAATTTTCTGTGCTGATCATATTTTTACCCAAGTGTGAATTATGTCCAGAGAAATACCTTGTCATACCCATCTGGTTTATAAACTAAATAAAACTATTTATGAGTTTTACTAATGTAAGACATACAGTTTCTCTGTGTGTCTCATGAAGTCTAAGGTTCTGGCTAGGTGATTTATCAAATAAGAAATGTAAATGACTAACAAAGTTAGCAACTTTATTCTTTAATATTTACCCAAATGAGTTGAAAACATGTCCACACAAAATCTGCACATGAGTGTCTATAGAAGCTTTATTCATAGTTGCCAAAACTTGGAAATAACATGATATATATATATATATATATATATATATATATATATATATATATATATATATATGTTTCTCCAGTTTTTTTTCAGTATTTGATTCTGGGCTCTTTATCCCATTCTGATCTATATGTCTATTTTTATGCCAGTACTATATGTTTTTAATGCTGTGGCTTTGTGGTATAGTTGGAAATTAGGAAGTGTTATACCTCCAACTTTATTATTTTTTCCTCAGGACTGCTTTGGTTACTTGGGGTCTTTTGTGGTCCCACTCAAATGTGAGAAATGCTTCTCCTATTTTTGCAAAAACCATATTTGGTAATTTATGGGGGATTGCATTGAATCTGTAAATGGCCATTTTAATAATATTTATTCTTCCACTTCATTTACACAGGATGGCTTTTCATTGTTTGTGGAAAGGAATTTTTCAATATCTTTCAGCAAAGTCTTATAGTTTTCTTTGTACAGCTATTCCACTTCTTTGATTAAATTTATGCCTATGTATTGTATTATTTTTGACATTATTATAAATGGGATACTTTATTTATTTAGCTAAGATAAGGGGAAAAAGATATAGTATAGATATACCATGTAATATTATTCAGCTATGAAAAAGGATGATATCTTGTCATTTGTGAAAACATAGATGGACACTGAGTACATTATGTTAACCAAGATAAGTCAGACATAAAATGACAAGTACTGGATGATACTGTTTATATGTAGAATGTTTAAAAAGAAGTTAAACCTGTAAAATAATAGTATTATGTTGGTTACCATGGGTTGGGGATTGAGGGGTTAAGACTGATGGTGTTTAAGGGTACAAATCTGTAATGAGTAAATAAGCCATAGAGATCTAATGCAGAGTATAATGAATATAGTCATTAATACTATACTATAATGATGTAATGTGATAAATATTGCTTCAATGTCAATTATATTACAGTATATAAATGTATCAAAGTAACATTGTACACCTTAAAGTAAAATATGTCAAATTCTAAAATTTAAAAAAAAATTAATACATAACTTTTACTATAATGACAAATAAAAAAATACTTCCAACTTCTACCGATTATCCAGTTCCAAAGCCACATCTATATTTTTAAGTTCTTATTTTAGCAAAACCCAAATTCACAGTATAAAACTCTAGTTAGTTAACTATGGTTACCTTTTAAAAAATACCACAGACTGGATGGCTTAAACAATAGAAATTTATTATCTCACAGTTCTGGAGGCTGTAATCCCCAGATCAAGATGCCAGTAGAGTTAATTTCTCTTGAGGCCTCTCTTCTTGGCTTAAGATTGGCCTTTTCTCTGTGAGTATCCGTGTTATTTCTTTCTCTTCTAATGAGAACACCAATCACATTGTATTTAGGACCCCATCCTTATGACTTGGTTGAAATTAATTACCTATTTAAAGGCCCTATCTCTAAGTCTAGTTACAATCATTGTTAGACCTTTAACATACGAATTTAGAGGAACACAATTCAGTAAATAACTAAATTTAAAATTATTATTTATTCCTAATATATTGACACTTTTGTCATTATAAAATATCTCTATCTCTAAAATCATATTTTATTTTAAACTCTAATTTGTCTATTAGTATAACCATTCTAATACTTTTATGTTTTCATGATATACAGTAGTCTTCTTTTATCCAGTTTTTTCTTTCCATGGTTTCAGTTATCCATTGTCAATCACAGTTCAAAAATATTAAATAGGAAATTCCAGAAGTAAAAAAAGTTCTGAAATTTATATTGCTTGCTGTTCTTAGTAGCATGATAAAATCTTTAGTTGTCTGCTCTATCAAACCCAGAACATAAATCATCCCCTTTTCCAGCAGCTCTGCACTATAGACACTCCTTGCCTATTAGTCACTTAGTAGCAGACTGGGTTATCAGATTGACTATCAGTATTGCAGTGCTTGTGTCCAGGTAACCCCAATCTTATTTAATAATGGCCTCAAAGCACAAGAGTAGTGATATTAACAATTTGGATATGCCAAACATAAAATAAAAAGGTGAGTATAGCACAAGGTATTTTGAGAGAGAGAGAGACCACATTCATGTAACTTTTATTACAGTACATTGTTATAATTGTTCTATTTTATTATAGTTAATGTTGTTAAAATCATACTGTACCTAACTTATAAATTAAATTTTATGGTAGGTAGGTATGTGTAGAAAAAAATGTAGTACATATAGGGTTCTATATTATCTGCAGTTTTATGCATCCACTGGAGGTCTTAAAACATATGCCCTGAGAATAAGGGGTAATTACTGTATTATTTTTTTTTATTGTCTTGCTTTTCATCTATTTTATCTTTAAAGTATGCCTTCTGTGGACTGCATGTAGTTTATTTATTTATTTTTAAATTTTAGCTTGGGATTATTTAGGCTTCTTGAATCTATGTACTAATGTCCTAATAGACTGCTTGAGAGGTAGCTACAGTGAGGATAGCCATGGGTTTGGCAGCCAAGGTTTTATAGCTCTTTAAAATACTGCACAGGAGCAGACAATATGTTTTTTAAAATGCTGCCAGAGCATTAGATGCAGCCAGAATAAAGATAAATGAAGAATTCAAAAGTAATAAAAGTGAAACTTCTCCTAAAAAAATAGAAGAGCTAATAAAAATAGATTCTGATGTTGAATTGTTACTGAGAACATCTGTTGTACGAGGCATTCACACAGACCACAATACACTGAAATTGGTCTCTAGGAAAGACCTTCTTATAGAAAATGTACTATATTATGATACACCAACTCAGAAGCAGTGAATTTTCTAGGAAAAAATTGAGTCTTCATAATTTTTAATTTTAAAATATATAACTGGCAAAAATCCTGGATATGCATATATTTTTCTCTGAGCTGACATATTGAAAATGAGTGAATTAAAATATAGTTGTGTAATTTTTAAAAAGTTCATCCATTATATCTTCAAATATTTCTTCTGTTCCACTCTTTTCCTCATTCTTTTAGATTACTGTTAAATGTGTTATGTGATCTCAGTCTATCCTCCAAATATATTAACCTCTTTTTCATATCTCCCATCTTTATCTTTTGAGGCTGTGTATTTTCTTCAGTTCTTTATTATAGCTCACTAAATCTCGATTTAATTTTATGTAGTTCGTTGTTAAACCTATCCACTAAATTTTAAATTTTAGTTATAATATATTCCAGTTTGGGGGGTTCTGCATAATTTATTTTTATATCTACTCAGTTTTTACTCATACATTTTAATACTCTCTTTTTCTTAAATTCATTGGAGCGATATTAGTTAATAAAATTATATAGTTTCAAGGGCACAATTCAATAATATGTCATATGTATATTGCATTTTTTGTTCACCAGTCTACATTAAATTTCCTTCTGTCACCATATATTTGACCCCTTTTACCCATATCTACCTTCTCTCTCCTCCGCTTCCCTCTGGTAAGCACTTAACTTTTGTTTGTGTCCATGAGTCTCTTTCTTGTTCATTTGTCACTTTCGGTTTTTATATCATCTTTTAATTTAATGAAATATAAAAAACAATTTTTATGTTATGATGTTACAAAGATTCAGTTTTGTGGATCTTATTCTGTCTTTTGTTTCTACTGGTTCTCACTCAAGATGATTTTTTAAATGATTTTTTTTCCTTCATTTTTCTTTGATTTCTATCTGTGGGAATTATTTTGGGCTTGGCATAAAGGTGAGTTCCATCAAAAAAAAATTCTGAGTTGGTTCTGTCAGACACTTGGAGAAACAATCAGTCTGGATTTATTTTAAGCTAAATACGCAGCTTTAGGTTATCCAGGCCACTCGGGTGGTATGTAATTGGGTGGTAAACTTATGCAAGGGCTAGCTTGCTATTAAGGCATCTCAAGAGAAGGTTACCTCACACTCCTACCAAGGTTTAAAGCAGATATTACAGTTTTTTATGCAGTCTCCATAATGAGAAAAGATTTATTTATCGTTAACCCTTAAACTGTGGGTATGGTTCTTTGGGACCTAAGCTTTGTATAAGGATCTCCTGCTAGATTCTTCATCTTAAGTGGACCATGGGCTTTGTTTTCTATTCCTTGAGCTCCAAAAGTTTGTTAAGCTCAGCAAATGCTCTCAAAATAAAAGTTGGCTTCAGAGAGCTACTTAACTCTTTTAGGTCTCTGCCTTCATTTACCCACTAAATGATAATTTCTTATTTTCTTTTCAGCTTATAGATGTATTCAAGAAAATTTATATAGTGTTTGTATTTAGTTTGTATTTGTTTTCCATGACAGAGTCAGTCTGGACACCTGATCTGCCAGTTTACTAGAAACAAAAATGATTTCCATTTTTTTCCATGTGGTATACTCAATTCTGTTGAAAATACAATGAGAAAAATACTCACTCCCATATATTATATTGGTGGCTGTGTAGATAGAGATATATTTTTGGATAATAAAATGCATAAAGATTCTTATAAATATTAATATATTTGAGCACAATATTTGCAAATATAGGTTTGTAACCTAGGGATACAATAAGAGTGCAGAAAAGTGAATTTTGTTTATGTCAGTATGATTAACAATATCCCATACATGAAGACAACCTAAATATCTTATAGCAAGGGTCTCCAACCCATGGGCAATGGACCAGTATCTATCTGTGTCCTGTAAAGAATTGGGCCGAACAGCAGGAGATCAGTGGTGGGCAAGAGTGAAGCTTCATCTATACTTGCAGCTGCTCCCCAGCACTAGCATCACTGCCTCAGCCCCATCTCAGATCATCATGCATTATATTCTCATAGGATACCAGTCCCTGGTGCCAAAAATGTTCGGGACTGCCATCCTATAGTACAAGAATAGTAAAATAAAGATGGTACACCCATTTGACCTAATATTATATAGAAATTATAATTATGTTTTAGAAAAATATTCACAGACATATGGAAATGCCTTAGGTATAATATTAAATAAAAATTAGGATATAAAATTATATACAAAGCACCATTCTATGCATAGAAAAAAAGTGTTGAGATGATATAATTAATTCACATTTTATGTGTCTTTGTTATACAGATATGACTGCTTTTAGTTAATTTTTAATTTTTTCTGTATCTTCAAAGTACTTTTTATAATAAACTATCATTTTCATAAAATAAAGATATAAAAGTTTAATTTTTCGTTGTTTTTTAAACAATGGTGTTAGACAAAATGTTTTTAAATGTTGAAACTGAAAAATTGACCTTTCCTAATGTTTCAATAACACACTTTGTTTTGCCAGTGTTTAACAATTAAAGATGCCCTTTGTGTCAAATATAGAACTTTTAATGACTGATTTAAAAAAACCATTTCTGATTAAAGGTGATTAAGAAACAGCCTAACTAGATGGAAAGCCAGAAGAGAGGAAGAGCAATTAGGTGGATCATTTCATAAACTATATAAATGTCTAACATTATAATGTACTGTATACCTGAAACTAATCATAAATTTAAATTAAAGAAAAAAGAAACAGCTTGAAAAATGGTTGGTCTGGTCTTTTCAGACATTTTAACAAGCAGAAAAGATTTACTACAAAGGTGTTTCCATTGATTATGCAAAAGTACAATCATTAAGAGGACTAGAAAAAAAAACTTAACCTTAAAAAACTTTTCTCTAGCAACCAGTAAACTTGCACCAACTTTGCATACTCTTAACATTCTCATTCTAATCTTCTCTCTTTCTCTTTCTCTCTCTCTCTCTCTCTCTCTCTCTCTCTCTCTCTCTCTCTCTCTCTCTCTCTCTCTCAAATTCCTCTGCATCTTTGCTCATAAGGTTCGTATTGGATTATTCTTTCATCCATCACCTCAAGTTCCACTTTCTTCATGAAATCTTGCCTGGATACTCCAACTCATTGCAAACTCATCTTTTTATAAAGTCCAGTATCATTTAAGTTTGACATTGTTGATGTAAAGTAGAGAATACCTTGCATTTTAAATATGTATATATATATATATATATATATATATATATATATATATATATATATAAACTTTTAATTCTCAGAGTCATATTTGGTATTTATTTTCCTATTAGCCCTCAATTTTAGAATAATATGTGAAAACAATATATAAGAACACAGATATTTGCTGGTTAATTCACTCACTAACTCCTCCTTTCCTCCTTTTATCCTTCCTCCTCCCATCATCCTTTTGTTTCATTTATTCAACAAATACTTTTGTGCCTGTGTCTGTTTTGCGCCTGACAGTGAGGACATAAAAATGGCAAGACATAGTCCCAGATTTCAAAAACTTTACCATCCAGATTTCTAACACCAAAAAATAAATAAATAAATAAAAGAAGTAATCCATTGATTATCTAATGGAAGCAATATAAATCATAATTTCTGGATCTGAAAAACATTATTGCTTTTTCGAAATTCTAATTTTTTTCTGAATTATTTTATCGTTGCATTTTTAAGGATACTTCCTTTGTTAAACAGAGGTTAAATGTTGAAGCAAAGTAAGAGCCACACTGAATAGTCTAGGCCACAGGATTCTCAAATCTGGCAGCATAACAGTTCCCTGAGGAGCAGCTCTTAAAAGATATCTTAAAAGATATCCAAAAGATATGCTTGGGCCCCGATATAGATCAATTAAATCAGAACATGGAGAGAGAGTACATCTAGGCATCTTCTTTCTAAAAGCTTCCCAGGTGGTCCTGATGGGCAACAAAAGGTAGAAACCACTAGGTTAACCTAAAATTAAATTCCTTTTACATATATTAATTACAATTGTGTTAAGAGAATAGTAACAAACATGTGTAATCTACATATACACATGAAAATAAAGTCTTGCTATCATATCCATCAGTTTAAACAACTAAATTAGATAACATCTACTAAGGAAATAATTTCAAAAGCATTTAATCTTTTTACCAGTTGTGGATAAAGAATTATCAGTTCTATAACACATTATATCTATGTTTTTATTTTACTAAATTAAATTACGAGGTAAATCTCTCTCCACTCCTGTTTTTAAAATACTGGGTTGGACTAAAAGGATATAATCGCAAATGCGAAGATCAACTATATTGCACAAAGCCCATACTAATTTAGAGCAGGGAATCTAAAACTCCCCAGGCATCAGAATTATCTAGAAGGCTTGCCCAAATCCAGATGGCTGGATCTCAACCTTAAAGTTTCTGATTTAGTAGATCTGAGGCAGAGACACATAATTTGTACTTCTGATAGATCTCATGTGATGCTGATGCTGCTGGTCCAGAGATCACACACTGAAAACCACTGTTCTATATAGAATAATAGCAAGTGATGTAGCATCATGACAGAGTGAAAATACACTTTGTCCCTTTAAAGTTACAACAATTCAGTCATTATATAGAGTAATCGCTCTAAATTTAGTAATAGCTCATAATTTTTCATAGTATTCATGTATGATTCATTGTATTTCTGTGGTATCTGTCATGATTTGTCCTCTTTCACCCTTGATTTTGTTTATTTGTATCATTTCTCTTTTTTCTTTAGTTGTCTAACCTGGGGTTTGTCAATTTTATTAATCTTCTCAAAGACTCAGCTTTTTGTTCCATTTATTTTTTCAGTATTTTTGTGGTCCCAATTTCTTAATTCTGCTCTAATTTTGATGATGATGATTTTCTCTGTTCTGTTAATTTTAGGTTTCATTTTTTTCTTTTTTTCCAGTATTTTTTTAAATGAAGTGTTACATTGTTTATTTAGGCTCATTCAAGTTTTTTGAGATAGGCTTGTAATGATATGAACTCTCCTCTTATTACCACTTTCACCCTGTCTCAAAAGTTTTGGAATGTTATTTCTATGTATCTCTTGATCTCTCTTTTTATTTCTTCTATGACCCAGTCATTCTTCAGTATCATGTTGTTTAATCTCCATGTATTTGTGGTTCTTCCTGATTTCTTTTCACAGTTGATCTCTAGTTTCAAAGAATTATGGTCAGAGAATATGGTAGGTATGATTTCAATCTTCTTATATTTGTTGAGAGTAGTTCTGTGGCCTAGTATGTGGCCAATCCTTATGAATGTTCTCTGTGCACTAGAAAAGAATGTATAAGCAGCTGTTTGGGGATGAAGGCTCTGTAAATGTCAATTATGTCCAATTGGACTAATGTGTCATTTAAGAAAGTATTTCCTGATTGATTTTCTTTTTAGATGATCTGTCTATATCTGACAATGAGGTATTAGGTCCCCTTCTATGATAGTGTTTTGGTCTGTTTTTCCCATTTGTTCTATTAGTAATTGCTTTATATATTTTGGGCCTCCTTGATTAGAAGCATAGATATTAATAAGCATTATTAATGTCTTTTCATTGTATGATTCCATTTATCATCATAAAGTGTCCCTCCGTATCTTTCTTTACCTTTTTTATTTTGAAATCTACTTCACCTTATATTAGTACCACGACTCCTGCTTTTCTCTGAATGCCATTTGCCTAGATTATCATTTTCCACTTTTTCACTTTGGGTCTATATTTATCTTTGGGGCTGAGATATGTTTCCTTGGTGGCAGTATATGGTTGAGTTCTGGTTTTTGATTCAATCTTCAACTCTGTGCTCTTTTATTGGTGAATTCAGTACAATTACATTTAGAGTGAATATTAAAATATGAGGTTTTCCTATAATCATTGTATCTTTGTTTTCTGGTAACTCTGTGTTTCCATTGTTTCTTTGTCTTTGTGTTTCTATCATTTTAATTTGGTGGGGCTTTGTAGAATTCCCTTCTTGTTCCTCTTATTTTATATTTTGTATCTCAGGTTTGCATTTTTGGTTTGTGGTTACCATTAAATTTATATAAAGTAGTTATATATACAGTAGTCCATTTTCTTCTGCAAGCCCCTTATCTCCATTTCTCTTTGTAATATATATCTCTATTTCCTTTTCTTTTTTTCTCAAGTTGTCCCTATGGATGCTGAACATTCATTTCTAACTTATAGTAATAATTATCTTCTTATGGTTTAAGCTTATAATACCTGCTCTTAATAAATATTGTGTTATCCTGCTTCTGCCTGCCTGTTAGTTGTCTTATTCATAATTATGTATTTTTTTATCATTTTGTTACAGGTTGGCTGACCCCTTTTATTATTTCCCATAATGCAGGCCTCATAGTGGAGAATTCCCTCAACTTTTATGTCTGTAAAGGTCTTAATTTCTCCTTCATATCTAAAAGAGATCTGTGCAGTAGAAATTATTCTTGGCTGGTAATTCCTTTCACTTAATAGTTTGAATATTTGGTTCCATTCCTTCCTTGCTGGTGAGGTTTGTGCTAAGAAGTTCAAAGATTTTTCTAATGGATTTTCCTTTATAGGTTACAATCTTCCTTTCTCTGTGCCTTGAGAATTCTTTAGTCATTGATTTTTAATAATTTTAATATAATGTGTCTTGGAGAAGGCTTTTTTGGGTTGAGATAATTTGGGTGTTCTATTAGCTTCTTGGATTCTAAATTCCAACTTCTTACTTATATTTGGAAAATTCTCATCAACTATTTGTCTGAATAAGCTTTCTGATCCCTTCTTCTCTTCTCCTTCTGGTATACCTATTATTCTTATGTTGCCTTTCCTGATGGTGTCAGCTAGTTTTTGTATTTCTCTTTTATTATTTTCCATTCTTGGTCTCTCCTTGCTTCTTAATTATTTCTAGATTTTTGTCTTTGATATCAATTCTTTCCTCTATCTACTCAGGACTATTTCCTAAGCTTGCTATTTCACTCTTTATCTCTTTTAGAATGTTTTTCATCTTCAGACATTCTACTTGGTTCTTTTTTAGGGTTTCCATATTTTTGCTAAAAAAATTATTTTGCTGATCTATCTTTTAAAAGTTCTTGTAATTGTTAATCTGAGTTATTTTGCATCTCATTGAGTTTTTTCAGAAGTTCATTCCTGAATTCTCTATCATTTATACCACACGTTTCTATATATTTAAGCTTATTTTCTGGAGATTTTTCTCTTTCTTTCCGAGCTGTCTTGTCACTTTGTTCTTGGTGTTTGATAGACTATTTCTTCCCCTGGGAATTAATGGGAGTGTTTTCTGCTTTTTTTTTTCAGAAAGAATATTTATTATATATAGGTCTCTCTTTAGCTTATTGATAGGAAGGTGTTTTTCTTTTTATTTCCAGTAGATGTTGTCCAAGCCTCTTTATCTCTGCTTTGAGGCTGATAATTAAATATTCAAGTCAAAATCAGTTACCTTAGGTCTCAGCCTCTGTCACTGGTACTAATAGTAAATTTTTGTTTCTGTAGTGTTTCCTCAAATTTCCCTGGAGCTTAGCAGTGCTAGTTCTAGGAGGATATGGGGTGAAGGGAGGGCACAGTCTGGATTGATGTGTAGGGGTTGCTGCTATTCTCCATGTCTCAGCCTCCTCCTTCATAATCTGTCTGCAAAGACCCAGCTGTTGCCCCTCCACTTAATTCCCACTTTGTTTTCTTCCCTGATCCTTGGGCTCCACTGTGGGGAAATCACAGATTCCTCAGGCAGGGAAATTTGGGAAACCAGCCTAAATTTTCCATCTCCCCCTCCTCCTTCAGGGAATTATGGCTATGAAAGGAAACTTTTTTGTTTTTCTCAATCTATCTCCCAGACTTCCATGGTTCTGATCTCTGGAAGCTCTTATGTACAGACCACTTACTTGTTCAGAGGTACTTGTGTACAGGTTGGATGTTATTTCTTGAGTTTTAGATGTTCATCTTATTGTTATTTCAATGGGAGAGATTTGGAGACATCTCATTGCCATTCTTCTGATGTCACTCTCCCCAAGTGTTTTTTGTTCACACTAAAGTTTGAGAATCAATGCTCTACTTTCTTATACATTTGATTACACTATCGTTCCTTTCTGGAATGCCCTTTCTTTACCTCTGCACAAATCCTGTCCTGTTTTTTAAACCCATCCCAAAGACAGTTTTCTCTGAGCAGTCTCCTCTGATTTCACGTTTACACGACACAATAAATGGAGCACAGGGAAATGTTGGGTGCTCTTAGATGGGACACCTGAGACAATTGGAATAGTGCTCTAGGACTGGCTCTGAATTTTGCACTCAGAGGTTATATCCCTGAATTTGTACACATGAATGGATAACTACAAAAGTTGTAAAGAGAGTATATTTAAAAAGCACTTAACACTGAATCTCTTGGTCACAGTAACTATATTTCAGGCAGAGATACAGTAGCCATTCCTGAACAGGAGCGGGGACATTAAGGAGACAAAATGGCTGCACATAGAATAACTTCAACTGTACAACTGTGCAGTAAGAGAAATAGATTGTAATATTCACAGAGGGGTCTTTCCTACCCAAAGAGACAAGAAAATAAGCTAACATCTTACTTAGTCTTGCATCAGTGATGGGGGATAAAAACATGAAGGAGTTAGATCTGATAGTTGGCAGTGGCACCTGATAGGGTTGGGTGCTAAACGTGGAGTTAATAAGTGACAGAGGTAGAAGTTGAACTCAATAACTTTAACATCTATGGTGGTATTCTCTAAGTATGGTACCTGTCTTACTAATTAGAATTTGCATTTTTGCAAGCTCTCTAGATGACTGAACTTTAAAAATTACTGATCCATCATACTGTCAATGCATGTATGATGGTTATCTACATTTGAAGAAATTCTTGCAGCCTCTTCCAATTCAGCAGCTCTAGAAATTATACAAACTAATGTCAACATAAGAACAGAAGATACATACATATATGGGAAAACAAAAAGGACCCTCATGAGTAAAATTAGGCATTTTCTTTTACTTTTAATTTTCACCAGTTAGAATTATCTTACCAGATAATCAGAAGTTGGTGGGATAAGTAAAAGATGTGCTCACTTTCTCCCACAACCACCTCATAATTACAACTACACTAAAGAACAACAATCATTGAGAATCCCCTGAAGTCTAGCTGAGCAGAAGTCCTATAATTAAGGATATCAGGACCAGCAGGAGAGATGGAGATGGTAAAACAGGTTGTCCTCACAACAATATAAAGGTTGTTTAAAACTGAGAGGGATATCTCACCTACAAAGATCCCCCCTAGGATAGATGGATCTCAGCCCCACACCTGGCTACCTAGCCTAGGATTCTAGTGCCAGGAAGAGAAGTCCCAATAACATATAATTGTGAAAAACAGCAAAGATTTTGGCTGAGACAGAAGGCAGTTGGAGTTTCAGCTGTTTCTCTAAAGAGACAGCACACAAATATATTCATCAACAGACTCACTCATTCTGTGGTCCAGCATTGTGGAAAGCCATCAAGGATGTGCAGGAAGAAACTGAGTTGTTTGGCTTTAGTACAAAGGTTGGAGGAGCAGCTTTCTCCCAGATGAAAGTGCAGAAAGAAGCCATTGTTCTTTTGTTGAACCCTCCCTCTACCCAGGCTAAATACACAGGAAGGTGCCATATCTGAGTCTCCATCAACCTAGGTAACAACATTCACTCTGCCCTGGAAATTTCCTGAGACTCTGCCCTACTCAACTTGTGAACCAACCCAAACAACCCAAACCCCATGACTGTTTTGTAAACATCAATCTGTGCCTTTCCAATACAGCCTGTCTTGCCTCATACTGTAAGCTTTCCCAAAATCTCTCAAAGGTTCACGGAACTGAAACAAGCATCATCTGTCCTCAGTGTGCCCCTACCTCTTCATGAGCAGCCCCAAGCCCAGAACTAGTTGCAGCTAGCCTTGGTTCACAGATTAGCCTCTCCCAGGCACTTTGAAGCCCAGCACAAGTGGCAATCATCTGCAGATCACTTTGTAGCTCATTCCATTTGGCCTTGGGCAAGGCACATGCAGTGTCTGACTTTGGCCTATGCCAGAACCCCTCCCAAGAGACCTCAAAACCAACATACCAAGTGGCCAGTTTCAGACCACTCTAAAGCACCACCAAACCATTTCCAGACTGGGCCCTGCTAAAGCAAATCCTGCTCTATAGAATCATCCACAGAACAATAGCTCCTCCACTGTAGTTACTCTACCCAGCAAAACCAGCATTTAGAATTGAAGGACAAATAAAAAGATTCTCAGACAAGAAAAAATGAAAGGAGTTCATCACCATCAAACCAGTCAAGAAATATTAAAAGAACTTCTTTAAAAAGAATAAGAAAAAAAGACCCTCCCTTCAGAAATGCATATATATATATATATATATATATATATATATATATATATATATATAATTACTTTAAATGTATTACTTTAAATAGATTAAATGCTCCAATTAAAAGACATAGGGTGGCTGAATGGGTAAGAGAACAAGACTTGCTTTAGAACAAAAACACAAAAACTGAAAGTAAAGAAATGAAAAAAGATATTTTCTGAAAATGTAAACAGAAAAAAAGCTGAGGTAGTAATATTTACACCAGACAAAAGAGACTTTAAAACAAATTCTGTAACAAGAGAAAAAGGGCCTAGTAATCCCATTTTGGGGTATTTATCCAAAGCAACACAAAACAGTACTTTGAAAGAACATGAGATTTGGAAACAACTTAAATGTCCATCAATAGATGAATAGATAAAGAAGTGGTACATATATACAATGCAATATTTACTCATCCATGACAAAAGGATGAAATCTTGCTATCTGCCATAACATAGGTGGACCTAGAAGATATTATGCTGAGAGAGATAAGCTAGACAGAGAAAGACAAATACCGTATAATTTCACTTACATGTGGAATCTAAAGAATGAAATAAATGAACAAACAAAAAAAACAAACTTAGATACAGAGAACATTTTGATGGTTGTTATATGGGAGGAGTTTAGAAGTATGGGTAAAGGGGATGTAGGGATTAAGAGGTACAAATCGGTAGTTACAAAATAGTTATGGGGATGTAATGTATAGCATAGGGCATACAGTCAATAACATTGTAATAACTATGTGTGGTATCAGATGGGTACTAGATTTATCAGAGTAATCACTTCATAATTTGTATAAATGTCTAATCACTATGTTGTACACCTGAAGCTAATATAATGTAGTTAATCTCAATTTCAACTGTAATAAAAATTTTTTAAATAGCTAAAAATAATAATAATCAGCCAGCCCATCAACAAATACTTACTGAATGCTTTTCATACATTTTTTTTTACTATAGAGTAGTGGCATTTCTAATTTATCTTAAATCTATTTTACAATTAATGGGAAAAATTATTTCCCACAGCAAGATAAAACCACAGAAGGTACTTAGAAGTCATTTAATTCAACCATCTAATTTTAGAGACAAGAAACTGATTGAAGCCCAGAGAGATAAACAATTAATTGTTCTAAGTCCTTAAACGGTTGAGTGACATAGTCAGTGACTAGATTTCTGGTCTACTGTCAATCCTGTGCTCTTTCTTGCACATGCCCAAATTTAGTGAATAGCCCAGCAGTCCAAATCTGTGGACGTGTCAAACTCAATGACTTCAGTATCATTATATTTCTACATAGTAGTGCTGGGATGGGGATGTAGCTTCAGAAATTCACATCAATATACATTTTTCAAAGCCTTCAAATAAAATATAGAAATAAAAAATGTTGTTGCAAATTCTTTGCCATATACTTTGATAATAGTACATGCTTCCTTTGTGCAAAATTGATCACCATAGCATCAAAAATTGATTGCTAGACTATTTTGCAATCTAAGAAAAACAAACCATTAAGTTTTGTAGATCGATACACTCTCTGGGTAATATTCTCTTCATTTGACAATTGACTGGTCATATTTACTTTTTCCCCAAAAATATGCACATGGATTTATCTTATACTATAGAAAAAGGCCCACCAGACATTCAGTTAACCCAACTTTCACACATCTGTTGCTGTCTCTATAAATGTGGCAATTTTCTGGTAACAATAAAAAACTTCACACCTCTTTTTAATTGTGATAGTCTTTTACTTCCTCCATCTAATCTGTCTCAATGGCTTTGTTTGTGAGCCAAAGATTCCAGAATATATTCAACTAATTTTCATCCTCTAAATGAACTTGTAACATGGATGTACCTTGACATAATCATGCTAAGTAAAATAAGCCAGAAAGAAAAATTTGAAAATCACATGATATCATTTATATGTGAGATATAAACCTAAAAGACACAAATGAGCAGAACAGAGACTCATGGACATGGACTATAGACTAGTGGTTACCAGAAGGTAGGGGGTTAGCGGAGGGGGAGGTAGATGGGGAAAGCGGGTCAAATATCTAAAGAAAAGCTTAGCTAGATACATTACTCTTGGCTGATACATTACTCTTAATAGGTTGAATATTTGATGCCACTCCTGTTTGTCTTGTGAGGTATGTGCTGAAAAGTCCAATGATAATCTAATGGGTTTTCCTTTATAGGTTACCATATTCTTTTCTCTGGCTGCCCTGAGAATTCTGTTTTTGTCATTGATTTTTGATCATTTTAATATAATGTGTCTTGGTGAAGGCCTTTTTGAGTTAAGATAATTGGGTGTTCTGTTGACTTCTTGAATTCCAAGCTCATTCCTTAAATTTGAGAAATTCTCATCCACTATTTTTCTGAAACTGCTTTCTAATTTCTGCTCTTTTTCCTCCCCTTTGGTAATGTCCATTATTCTTCTATTTCCTCTCTTGATGGTGTCAGCTAGTTTTTGTATTTCTCTTTCATTATTTTACATACTTCTGTCCCTTCCCACGGGACGACTAACGGGAGCTCCGGCCAGACATGAGACTCGAGGTGACAATCTGCAAGAGAATGGGGGACAGGAGACTCGAAGAATGGAGGCAAGACAAAGTTCTGATCAAGCCTCGTTTATTGTAGGTAGGGGTAGGGTATATAAAGGGGAGGATTTGCATAATCACGGTTGCCTTGGATACCGAACCGCAGAACATTCCATTTCCTTATATGACCCAAAAATGCAGAAGGGTCCCGGGAGAGCAGGGAGCTGCAAGGTCAGATTAGTTTAAGCAAATGGCTCAAGGGGCCCAGGGCAAGTCAGGGCATGTCAGGGCAACTGACTTTATGCTGTCTATCCTATCAGATAGCACAGGGCGAGGCAGACCCTGTCCCAAGGCGAAGTTGCCTAGATCTCAGGTATGAGAGTCTTAATAAGAATGGCTCCCGACATACTTCAGTTTCTCTCTTTTCTTCTGATTTATTACTATATTTCTGTCTTCGATATCACTGATCCTTTTCTTCATTTGGTCGACTCTATTTCCCAAGCATGCTATTTCATTTTTCACCTCTTGTAGTGTGTTTTTTTAATCTCCAGAAATTCTATTTTGTTCTTTTTGAGGGTTTCAGTCTCCTTGCTAAAGAACTCATTCTGTTCATCTAATGTTTTTTCAACTCCTAAAATTGTTGATATGAGTCGTTTCCGATCTCTCTGAATTTTTTCAGAAGTATCCTAAATTCTCTGTTATTTATGTAACATATTTCTATATCTGCAAGCTTATTTTCTGAATTTTTTTTCTTTATCTCTGAGCTGTCTTGTCACCTTGGTTGTTCATGGTGTTTAATGGACTATTTCTCCCCTAGACATTAATGGAAATGTATTCTACTTTTTTTTTTCCAGAAAGATTTATTATATAAAGGTCTCTCTTTAGCCTGTTGCAAAGAAGGTGCTTTTCTTTTGGTATCCAGTAGGTGGCGTCTAAGCCTCTTGTATCCCTGCTTTATATAAAGTCTTAATAATGGCTTTTTTTCTTATAGATGTTTAATCATGCTCGCTACCCTCAGTCTCAGTCCTTGTCAGTGTTAGCAACAGTTTCTGTAGCATTTTTGTAGATTCCCCTGGGGCTCCATGATGTTTGGTTTGGGGAAAATGAGGGGTGGGGCTCTCCCGATTGAGCAACGGGGGCTACATCCCAGACTCAGTTTTGCAATCACTCCTGATAACAATCAACTGTTGTTTCTCTGCTCTCCTCACTTCTTTGCCTTCTGCCTTGATGACTGGGCCCTGCCACTGGCCGTGTGACACTCCCAGTTTAGAGTACAGGGCTGTTCAGAGTACTCCCTGCACCTTCTCCACTCCCATCCTTCTATATGGAGCTCTGGCTATGAGAGGCATCTTCTTTGTTTCTCCCAGTCCACCGCCGAACACCCAGGATTCTGACATGTGGTAGCTCTCATGTTCAGATCAGACATGTTGGTGTGCAGTTTGGGTGTTTTTTGTTAAATTTTAGATGTTCAGTTTATTGTTGTTTCAAGGGAAGAGATCTGGGGACTTCTCTCACTCTGCCATGTTTCTCCAAACTCCCTCCTTTAATGTGATTTTTATTTCAGTTATTGTATTATTTCTGAATGGTTCTTTTTATGTTTTCTAACTCTTTACTGAAGTTATCCCTGAGATCATTGAGCATCCTTATAACCAGTGTTTTGAATACTGCATCTGACTGATCGCTCTTCTCCATTTTGTTATTTTTTTTCCTTGAGTTTTGTTCTGTTTTTTAATTTGGAACATGTTTCTTTGTCTCCCCAATTTTTGGGCTGTCTGCCTATTTTTGTTTCTATGCATTAGGTAGAGCTGCTCTGTTTCCCAGTCTTTGTCAAGTGGCCTTATGTATTAGGTGTCCCATGGGGTCTTTCTTGGTACCTGAGCCGGGTGCTCCAGTTTTGTCCCTGTGTAAGTGGTATGTGCCTTCTTATTATAGTTGAGTCTTAGTTCCTGTTTGCACACCAGTGGGAAGGATTGGCCCTTAGGCTGATTGGTTGTGGAGCCTGGCCATAAATATAGTGGAGGAGTTATTATGCAGGGAATGATTTTATAGAGCAGGATTCACTTTAGCAGTGCTCTGGTGTCTGCTCAATCTGCCCTTTAGGTGTGATGTTTTAGGAAATGATTTGGTTGCCCAGATGCAGCATTCCAGTGGCCAGAAACTAGCTTCCTGGTCAGCCTGTGCTCCTGGGCACAGGCCCAGCCTGCCTCTGTACAAGCCTGCCTCTGTCCTGTGTTATGCTTTAGAGTGGTCTGAAACTGGTCACTTAGTGTTTTGGTTTTGGGGTCTCTTAGGAGGGATTCTGGTATAAGCCAACGTCAGACATTGCATGTATTCTGCGTGAAGCCACTTGGAATGAGTTACAAAGTGATCTGCAGATGATTGCCACTTGTGCTGGGCTTCAAAGTGCCTGGGAGAAGCTAAGCTGTGAGCCACGGCTGGCAGCAACTAGTTCTGGGCTTGGGGCAGCTCCTCAAGATGTAGGGGAACACTAAGGACAGATGCTGCTTGTTTCAGTTTTGTGAACCTTTGAGAGATTTTAAGAAAGTCTGTAGCATGAGCCAAGATATGCTCTTCTTGGTACTGAAATCCTGGTCTGGGGAGCCTGGTGTGGGACTGGGACTCATCACTCATCAAAGAGGACCTCTACAGGTGAGATATCCCTCCTGATTTTTAACGGCCACATGTGGGTATTGAACCAGCCTACTCATCTTCTCCACCCCTCATACCAGTCTTGAGGTGGCTTCTTCTGTATATTCTTAGTTATAGAATTTCTATTCAATTAGACTTCAGGTGATTCACAGTAATAGTCAATCCATAGTTTACTTGTAATTTTAATGTGGTCATAAGAAGAAGAAAGCACAGCATTTATGTACTCTTCCATCTCTGGCTAAGCTCTATTTATGTGCACTCTCATTTAATTTTTACAACAAATGCACAAAGAAGTTATTATCTCCTTTTGTCACATAGGAAAACAGACTTATGTAGATCAAGTGACTTAGTTAATTGTCACATAATCACTAGTATGTGGTAGTGTCAAGATTTTAACTCAAGACTTCTGATTCCACAGAGCTGGTCCTTGTGTCCAGAGGTGCCATCTGCTACCTTCTTTACTGCCCTGCTCTCACTACTGGTGTCTAGGCCCCGCCTGTTCCTGCTGCAGCCATCCCTGCTGCCCTCCAGCTTCTCGCTGAAGTCTGATTGCCTGTGCAACTGGCAAGTTTACAGGCTGGTGTTCTACACCTTTATCTGTGAGAATCCAGTTTCCTTGCTCTGCGTTGCTATCATCATCTGGCGCTTTGCTGGCAATTTTGAGAGAACTGTTGGCATCTACCGTCACTGCATTTTCACCATGATCTTTACCCCTTTATCTGCTATCATCTTCCTGTTGTTTGAGGCCACATCATTGCTGTTGAAACTGGGGGAATGGAGGATGCCAGAAGTTTCACTCCAGTGGCATTTGCCATGCTGGAGGTCAATGCTGTCCACTCTCAGATGAGGAGGGCCCTTGTGTTTGGCATGGTTATGCCCTCAATGCTAGTGCCATGGCTCCTGATGTGTGCCTCCTGGCTCATTCCTTATTCCTCAGACCTCTTTTCTCAGTAATGTATGTGGTCTTGGAATTGGGCTAGCATATGACCTCACATACTGCTATTCCCTTGACCTCTCAGAGCAAGTAGCATTGAAGCTCAACCAGAAGTTCT
Source organism: Macroglossus sobrinus (assembly GCA_004027375.1). NCBI lineage: Eukaryota > Metazoa > Chordata > Mammalia > Chiroptera > Pteropodidae > Macroglossus > Macroglossus sobrinus. Next base: position 607,237 of record PVKZ01000674.1, on the reverse strand, counting down.
CCTTCAGGCTGATGAGGAAGATTTCAATGTTCAAGTACATCTCAGGTCTTCAGCTGAAAGAAGAGCAGCCCACAGCCAGAAGCTGAACCCTGGCTCCTATCCTACACAGAGCGGCCACCTTCATGTGCCCCTGAGCCACCCTGTTGCCCAGATGCAGCATGCTGGTGGCCAGAAACTAGTTTCCTGACCAGCCTGTGCTCCTGAGCACATGCCCAGCCTGCCTCCCTACAAGCCTGCCTCTGGCCTGTGTTATGTACAGAACCATTTTGGCACAACCCTTAACTCCTTCAGTGTCCATCCAGCTTCTGCAGGGGCCTCCTTGGGGTTTCAACCCCCTGCCTTCCTCAACTGCGCTGGCACTGTGTATTCTGGGGCCCTGGCCACTCCAGCAACTGCAGACTCCAAGGAGAGCACAAGGGTCCTGATCCTTTGATGAAGAAATTATTTTACATCTTGGCCTCTGAAGAAGGTCCTCTCCAAGCAAAGATTTTCCTGACAAAAAAATTATTTATTGAATACCTCTATGTGCCAAGCTCTGTGTTTAGTACTTTTATATATGTCCCTATTTCATCCTCATGACTACTTTGTAAAGTACAGTTTATTGTCCCCAGTTTACAGCCACAGAAGTAAGACTGTGATTACATGAAGTAACATAGCTCTGTAGTGGCACAGCTGGCCTTCTTAGCTCCAGACCCAGGGCTCCTCCTCCCTGCTGTTCTACCTCTCAAGGAACACCTGAGAGACAAGGGCATCATCAGTGGCTGCCAATGGCTAGTTGCCACTCTGCATTTCCTTCTTATCACTATGTGTAGTGCTCTTGGTTTACAGTGTCTATGTGTCTATGTCTGCCCTTTGAGAGCTTCCAGCTAGTGTGCTTGGCGGTTCCCAGGCCTTTGTTGTGTATCCCTACAGTGACCACCATGCCCCCACCAAGACTTCTGGTGAGAAGGGCCCGTGTGAAACACAGCAGCATGCTGTAGATACACAGTGTCAATTACCTTTGTATAAAGAAACAAGCTCTGGAAAAAAAAAAAAGACTTCTGACTCCAGAGCCCATACTCTTAACCAGGGCATTCTATAAGTCTGTAAGCTAAGAGCATAAATTAATTTACCTTTGGATGCAGTGCTTTCCAGTGGGGGACATTAAAATACCTCTAAGACCGCCATCTTATTTTCAAGCTTATAATACAATTAGGGTACACATGAAAAATAATTAAAAGGCTAAAAATATGTTTACAGTACACAGGTAGCACAAATGAACATATTTTCAACTATATAAGCCCTGAGAAGAGCTGTAATAAAAAAGTGATCAGAGCAAGAGGATTAAGCTGACAAGCATGTGCTAATAGTCTGAGCTATTTAAAAATAGGATAAACTTCCTCAGGAAACAGTAAATTCCCACAGAGGTTCTATGGATAAACACTTTGTAGACCAAATTGGGTTGCTTTAAATGGTATCCAAAGTTCCTCCAATCCTGAGATTCTGTGATTTAGTCTAATTATTTTGAATAACCACTAATTTCCAAGTACTGAAACAAATTCATTTCACAAAGAGAAGTAATACATACCTTCAAGGAGCCTACAGTCCACTGGTGCAAATAGCACAAACCGAGAAATGTAGAATGAAGTGTGATAATGCATGAGAGCAATGAAGATCTATACCTAACTCAAACTGGGAAGGGGAATTATAAAGAAAAATAGAACATTTCTTAGAGGTGATACCTAAACTAACTCTTGAAAGTAGAGTAAAAATTAGCCAGGTGTTCCAGTTATCTACTGCAATGCAACAAACTATTTCTAAAACTTAAAACTGTCTGGGAGCTGTTCTTATCAAGGCTCTCATACCTGAGATCTAGGCAACTTCGCCTTGGGACAGGGTCTGCCTCGCCCTGTGCTATCTGATAGGATAGACAGCATAAAGTCAGTTGCCCTGACATGCCCTGACTTGCCCTGGGCCCCTTGAGCCATTTGCTTAAACTAATCTGACCTTGCAGCTCCCTGCTCTCCCGGGACCCTTCTGCATTTTTGGGTCATATAAGGAAATGGAATGTTCTGCGGTTCGGTATCCAAGGCAACCGTGATTATGCAAATCCTCCCCTTTATATACTCTACCCCTACCTACAATAAACGAGGCTTGATCAGAACTTTGTCTTTCCTCCATTTCTTTGTGTCTCCTGTCCTACTTTCATCCTCCACAGGTTCCTCGCCCTGCGTTGTTTTGCCCTGCGGGTCGGGGCATAAAACAACAAATACTTTATTATATATTATAATGTAAGTACTTACTTAACAGCTGAGCTTATAAATCAGCTTCACTCACATGCTTGATATGCTGGAGGGGATGTTTAAAGACTGTCTCAGCTAGAATCCACCCTCTCTCCATGAAGTCTCGGGGCTTCTCCATAAGATATCTCCAGTAGAGTAGGTAGATTCTTACCAGGTGTCTCAGGTTCCAATAAGAGTACCCCAAGAGATCAAGGTGTAGACTGTAAGGCTTCTTATAACTTACCCTTAGAAGTCAGGCAGTAGCCCTTCCAACACAATGTATTGGTCACACATGGGTCATCTTGGGAGGGGACGCATAAGTGCATAAATACTGGAAAAATGTGGTTTATTGGAGGCCATTATGGAGACTGGTAACCACACCAGGCTAAGAGGTTCGAGAGATTGGAAGGGTACAATTTTCAGCTAGAAGGAATATCATACACAAAGGCAACACAGCGTACAAGAATAAAGCCTGGGAAACACAAGGCAATTGCTATCACCAGCACAGCCTTATAGAAGCTGAGGAGAAAATCCAGGTGGCACCCAGAGATCCTCTTTCCTGCTGCTAACTCTGGCATCCTGGGCCCCATGTAGATAAACCTAAAACCAGAAAGTAGAACTTGTTGCAACCACCTGTTAAAACATGGTGAGCTACTATGAAGTTCTAGGTGTGCAGACATGACTCAGTCGAAGATATTAAACAAGCATATCAGAAAATGGTACTGAAGTGGCTTGCAGATAAAAATCCTGAGAATTAGTAAAAGTTGAGAGAAAATCGAAACAAGTAGCTGAGGAATATCAGGCACTATCACATACTAAAAAACAGGTTATCAATGACAAATAAGGCAAAGAAAGATTAAAGGGTGGAGGTGAAAATTATTTTGATAGTTCCTTGAGTTTGGCTTCACATTCTGTAACTCAGATGATGCTTTCAGGCAATTTTTTGGTGTAAGAAACCCATTTTCATTCACCCTTTTTGAAGACCCATTTGAGGGATTTTCAGGAATCAAAGGAGCAGAGCTGAGGGTCAGTTTTCAATGTCTCTCCAAGGGAGCAGAGCTGAGGGTCAGTTTTCAATGTCTTAGACAGATTTCCATATTTTGGAGAGAAATTTTCTTCTTTTGTTATAGAATTTACTTCCTTTCCCTAGGTCACAGGGGCCTCACTTCATTCTCTTCTATGTTATTCGAAGGTTGTAGGATTGGCAATTTCAAATCTATATAAACTTTTACTAAAATTGTTAGCAGCAGAAAAATCACAATAAAGAGAATTGTTGAGAATGATTAAGAAAGAGTAGGAGCTGAAGAAGAGGACCAATTAAAATCCTTAATGATAAATGGCAAGAAGCAGCTGCAAAGCGTTGGTAATTCAACGCATGCATTTAAGAGAAATGTAAACTATAATAAGCTCCATTTGAGGATTAATAGAGACATATTTTTAAAGATTTCAAAGGAACTCAACTTGAAGTATAACTATATCTAATCTAAAGTATTCATAAACAGCTCCTGGGGGCCCCTATTTGTCATAGACTTAAGTTCATTGTTGGGACCATATAATAAGACCAATTGCTTTGTCTTCAAATGTGTAAATCTCTGCATGCCTTTGATTTTTTTTATTAAACCTAATCCAAGGTGGTCATGATTCTTTTGTACACCAACACCCAGATGGACTTGTTTTCACATTATGTTTGAAACATGGACCAAGTAATGTCACCCTGCTGTGAAGTTAACATTGCTGGGCTGAATCATCCACAAAAATTGAACCATTTTTTTCATTGTTTAGTAGTGAAAGATATGGATGCATTAATAGTAATACATTTCTGGTTTAATACAAATTGAGGATGCTTTCTACTTATGCATGAATGCTGGCAATTTAGTAAATTTTGACAAATGTTTATATATGTATGTTAAGCTTAGGTTTAAAAAGGTAAAGCCAGTAAACTGGGTCTTTGTCATTTTCTTCTAAAAAATAAATATGAATGTGTTTTGTACATTAAAAAAATCCTGAGAAACACCAAATCAGAGAGCAGTATAATATAATGGTTATGGGTACAGGCTCTAAAGTCGGTATAGGCTCTAGAGTCAGACTCTGGAACCAGTTATTCCTCAATGTGGATTTTATATCCTAGAACTGAGCTGTCCAAGGTTATTAATTAAATTAAATTAAGTTAAATTAGTTAAATTAAATTAAAATTTAAGTTCCACAGTCTCACCTTAATCATTCTAGTCACTTTCAAGTACTCAATAGCCACATGTGGCTGATGGTTACCATATTAGACAATGCAGGAAATTTCCATCATCACAGAAAGTTCTATTGGAAAGCAGTGTGCTAGAAGCTCTTTTAATAGACTACTATTTAACTAACTTGACACACTAACTCTTTACCACTGCAAAACATCAACTGATGCTCAAGAAATCATAAAACTTGTGAGTAAACACAAATTTCTTCACCCACCAGTTTAACTGTTAGTGTATGAAAAATCAGTTGTGCTTCTTCCTAAACCTATATATTCCAGTTTACTTATATTGTGATTATGTAACTTAGTTAAATTTGTCAACAGATAAAATATGTATGGAAAAAGTCTTCTATGCAAATTAAGTTGAATGTCTTATTAAGAATCAATAAAATCAAGTTAAACTTTACTTGTTATAGAATTTAGCATAAGATAGAGAATTATAAGATATTAGAAATAAAAACATCTTGAATTCTATACTCAGCTCACCTTAAAAGAGTACTCAAGTACTTACTCCACTTTAAAGAACCTAAAACTGAAAAGTCTTAAGTAATACAATTATAGGTATAATTTATAAAAGGAAGATAAAGCTGGACTCCAATAAATAGAACCATTTATTGAAATATGGATAAACACACATGATATCCTAAGTTAATATAAATATATTTATAGAGACAATTAGACATTGTATGCTTCCTAATGGAAGCAGACAACACCACATATAAACTTCTGAAAAAAAACTCTAGATCTAATCAAGTCTCTAATTCCAATTACCATTTCATAGAAAATACAGAGAACAAAGGAACTTGTTAAACCACACTATGAAATTCAATCAGCAAATCCATACTGTGGAGACTCTACAAGACTAACAACCTAGTTTCTTCAAAACACTGCAAAGAGAAAGTAGAGAGATGGAGGGATAACTGATAGATTAAAAGAGATTTAAAAGACAGAGCAACTAATTAAATATGTAGATCTTATTTGGTTCCTAATTCATATATAGTGTGTGAAATATCTAACACTTAAGAGACAACTGGAAATTTATACAATGGTAGTCCATATTATGTTATTAAGGAAATTAATGTTATAGGTGAAATAATTGTATTGCTATTATGTTACCCAAAAGAGTCCTGTTTTCTAGAGATACATACCAAAATATTTGCAGATTAAATAATTTGATGACTGGGACTTGCTTAAATATACTATGGGATGGGGGTAGTGAGTTGAGATATGGATGAAGCATGATGGATTGCTTATTATTGGGTCTGGGTATTGGGTGCATAGGTATTTATTATATTGTTCTATTTTATGTACATTCTTAATCCTCCATACCATATTTTTTTAAAGTAAATGTACCTATCATTTTTCTCATCAATGTTTTCTATTAAGAGATTAAGTTTAATAGCGTCAGATGAGGGCAATGAAAACAAAGTAATACAATAAAGATTTTAAAAGTTCTAATATTTTCAAAACTGCCCCCCTTAATATCAAATCAATTTTAAAAATTAAGTTCCTGTTTCAAACATAGGTTAAAGCCACTACCGTTGGCCTACTGGGTATTCAGCACTGATTCTGGAATCGGTGCTGGTTCTAATCCCAGGTTTTCCACTAACTAATAGCAAGGTGCCTATTTGACTCCTGACTACTGATTATTGGGGAGCAAGATCTTCAAACTGCTCACCTCAAATGTGTAGAAACACAGAGGAAAAGAAATGGAAAGAAAGGTGAAGAAAAAAGCAGATATCAGTCTCAGGTCTTTAAGACTTGCCTATTTACTCAGTTTATTCAATACTAACACTTAAGATGGAGGGACAGTTCAGAAAAATGCCCAATGTAGTTTCCTGTCGATCCTGAATAATTTTTTCTCTTGCCACTCTCAGATTCCTCCTTTGCCTCCTTTGCCTCCTTTGCCTCCTTTGCAAGTAATACTTTAGCTTTTCTTAGACGAGAAAGCTAGTCTTGTAATGTTTAATTGGCAACTTAAAAGTGTTCCTCAGGAACTTTATCACTGCTTCCCCTGATCAGCTAATTAAAATGAAGCTCAAGAAAGACAAGCTTTCCACATTTGGGCTCCCAAGAAAAGACAACTAGAGACCAGGTGTTCTGTCCCTACCAACCTTCCTGACTTCAGGGGATTAAAGCAGATTAGTTATATTTGTGCTACTAGTATACCTATTTTCAACAGAAAGTCTATTAAACCTGAAAGCATCATGGGTCTCGATTTTATCAAACTGGTTTCTTCGAGTAAAATAAATTCTGGAAGCATTAAGTACTCTTACATGACACAGAGAAAGATTGAACTACGCAACAGAAAAAGAATGCTTGATTTTGTTGGAAGAACTAGAACCTTTAAAACAAAAGATTTAGAGCTTATAAAAGGTCTCCGCTCAAATGCACTTTTTAAAAAATCACTTTCTTGGCTGTGTACATTTACAATATATTCAAGTGTAAACCAGATTACCAAGACAATGAACACATTCACAATTCACAGACTGTCATATCTGTTAAGGGTGTCTGATTCTGTAATCCATTTACTTGTTAACTAGGGTGTCTGTTTCTGTAATCCACTTACTTGTTAACCAGGGTATGGTACTAACTAGGTGATGTATTGTGCTAATGGCCAACTTCTGTTTCTGTAATCTGCTTACTTATTCTAGGTTTTATAACTGCCTCACTCTAAAACCCGGGAGCTGATTTCCTCTAACCCTGTGTGGTAGAGAGTCAGTCATGGCCGGCTAATAAAGGCTCTTAATTCTCTCTGATTAGGCTCTGTGGGTCCCTGTTCTCACCTGCACCATAACAATATCCATGAAATAAAATCTCCTTTTGCCAATAATAAATAGGAACAGTTTTGCATCACTCTGAATTCCATAAGGAAGAATTCTTAGAGTTTGCTTTCTAACCTCTTAAAAAATGAACAAACAGTAACACCTTATTAATTTAGACCACTGGGAAACTTACCATCTCTTCATCACTTTAGTTTTGCAAATTCCACCTGCAAAGTAGGGTTTTATTTTTAAGTATTAAATAAAGAACCCTGCTATGTGAACATACTAACACCAGATGGCAGTTGTATGTCACAGCTCCCAAGGTTTGAGCCATAGGGCATAAACTGAGACTTGTTGGAGAATAGAGACATTCTTTTGCATCTTGTTCATATCAAAAGCATATTATAAACTCAAATAATAACTAAATCCTAAAGTATTACTTTATAGCAAATGTCAAATAACTGAATTCCAGGATGCATTTTTATTCACCATCTGTAAAAGTTAGCATACAACATATCTTATCCCAACCATATAGCAATATTTGGTTAGAATGTTAATCTTTATATTTATTATCATTTGTACTATATGCTCTTCCTGATTTTTTTATCTTCAATTTAATCTTGTTTTTCAGCCTCCCATTGGCTTAGCTGAGCATGATATAGCTTGCCACCCTGCCTAGCTATTCCAACTAATTAAAGGAATAGTATTTCTTGTGGTCTCTTCTTCTCCTTGCAGCTTTCTGATTCTCCCATTTGTTCTTCCTTTTTTCCTCTTCACTTAAGACATATAATTTGCCCTCCACAATTCCTAGAAGGTTTTTCTTCATGTTTGTCCCTGATTTTTAAATTTATTTTTATTTTTATTTTTGTTGTTGAGAAGATTTATTCTACTCTATTGCTGGAGCTGAATGAAGCTTAGGAAAATAGCCATTAAAAATATGCCCAAACAACCCAATTCAAAAATAGGCAAAAAACTTGAATAGATATTTTCCAACGGAAATATACAAATGGCCAATGAGCACATGAAAAGATGTTCAATATCATTAGTCATTAGAGAAATGCAAATTAAAATCACAGTGATATCCACTTTACATGCATTAGGATGATTATAATTTTAAAAATGGGATAAAAAAAGCTTTGGCAAGGATGTAGAGAAATTGTAACTCTCATGCATTGCTGGTAGGAATATAAAAGAGTACAAGTACTGTAGAAAATAGTTTTGTGGTTCTTCAAAAATTTAAACACAGAATTATCATATGATTTAACAATTTTTCTTTTAGGTATATACCCCCCAAAAGTTAAAAGCAGGACTCAAACACTTATAAACTCATGTTCATAGAAGCATTATTCACAATAACCAAAAGGTGAAACAATTCAAGGGATCATCAAAAGATGAGTGGATAAACAAATATATATGTAATTGAGCAATAAAAAGAAATGAAATTCTGATACACACTACAATATGGATGAATCTTGAAGATACTATGCTAAGTAAAATATGCCGGACTCAAAAAGACAAATACTGTATGATCCAACTTATATAAGGTACCTAGAGTAGTCAAATTAATAAAGACAGTAAACACAATGGTGGTTTCCAAGGGCTGGGAGGAGAAAGAATAGGGAGTTATTGTTTAATTGGTATAGAGTTTAAGTTTGTGGAGATGAAAAATCCAGAAATGGATGGTGGTGATGGTTGTACAACAATGTGAATGTACATAATGCCACAGAACTGTACACTTAAAAAATGGTTATAATGATAATCATTGTATTTATGTTATAATGGTAAATTTTATGTGATATTTACCAAAATAAAATATTTTTTTTAAAACTGTGCCCATTGGTTGTTTGCCGATAATGAGAGACTAAATAAAAGTTATTTCAATTGAAAAGATAATATTCCATCAAGCAGGAAATTCTGGCTGTATCATAACCCATTCATTCTGAAATTGTGATGATAATTCAACTCAAGTTAGCTCAATGTTGACATTTAAGTGTCTAGCAAACCATTTCTTCTCATCAATGTAAACAAAAGCAGAATTAATCATTTTAAGAGAACAAGTAATTTAAAAGTTCTTCAGTGCATTTATGGTCTACATAGAAATGAATGTTTGTAAGTATAAATGATTGCCCTAGAGTTGAACTTTCCACAAACACGAGTATTTGTGTAACTGTAAATGTTCACTTCTTTAAAATGACTTTTTTCTCTTCTCTTTCCCCTTGTTTCAAACTGGCCTCAGGCTCACTAGCTTCTTTTCTTTCCTTATCTTTCTGCATACCAGGACCAATCCCTTAATCATTAAGCCCTTAGGTCAGCATCAAACAGTCTTAGGAACAAAGCCTCAGGTCTGTTGACCACAGAAACAGAGTTTCAGTCAAACTCAAGATAACATCTTGCAGCTCCACACCAATGAAAGCAGAAGCACCCTACCAGCATCCCCTTGAAACCAGACAGAATGACACCATGATTGGCTGACATCAGGACCTGATGCAATGATCAACTGCCTCTTTCCTTAGCCCCTACCAGTCAGTAGAGCTCAGGACCCCAACGCTCTTAGCTGCTAATGAGTTTTCCTCTACATAACCTATTCCCTAAAGGCCATTAGGGAAGCAGGCCTTTGAGCTATAGCTCACTTGTGTCTTTGGGATTTGCAACTCTCTAATAAACCTTACTTTCTTTGTTGCAAAACTTGCATGTATCTCTTCTTTAGCTTAAACACTTACAGGCAGAGGGATGCCACATCCCTGGCCTTTTTTTTTGTCCCAATAACCTTACTCTGTAATATAACTTTGTTTATCCTGCTTGCTCTTGTCATCTATCTGAAACATTTTTATTTTATTGTTTCTATGGCATGATGAAATATCTTTTGCCTCTCTGAAAAATCGTCTAACCATCCTGTATCCAAAATATCTTCTTCCTTGGTCTCTAGCCCATTTCCCTGGCAGAGGAAAGAACCTGGATTATTTCTGCATCAGTAGTATTATATTAATATCGCCTTGTCATTGACTGGGCACCTGATTTGTGAGACAACTGTGCTAGTTATCTTGCTATGTTTTTTTTCTAATTATATAAACCTTGAGAGATAGACACTGGTATCTCTGTTTTAGAAATTGGGAAACTGAGGCAATAGCAGTCTTTCCTTATTAAAGAACAGAAGTCTTTCCTTATTAAAGCCTGTGTGTAGCCTTTCTGATATTGTGCTATCTTTAAAACACTGGCTTGATACAATCAGACAAAATATATGAGGGTTTGTATTTGTCTTGGAGGAACAGAAAAATGCATTTTTTCTAAAAGAATGTATAATTTGAGCTTTTTCTTTCAAGTGGCATTGCTTTTATTCTGATTTAGTGCAGTTTGACTGAAAGCCTCATAGCTCAATGGTCCCTCTACATCCATAATCTTTAGTTCTCAGGTTAATGTTAGCATGTCTCAGGGAACAACCTTCTTCCTGATGACATTGTCAGGGAAAGAAGCTAACTCCCTCATTAACTCAGTCTGTACACACCAAAAAACACAAGAACATCTCAGTTTTTGCTTCAAATATCCTTTTAGGTAAATCCCTGGAGCCCAGCCAAAGCAGTTTATAGGGTAAAGCAAAAGTCTTCTGTAGATGCAAAGAAGAAAAGTTTCCAGAAAACCAGGAATCTCACAGGCTACCTTCAGTCCTGCTGTCCATAAACAAGCAAAGGAATCAAGAACAGATAAGAAACAAGCAGATAAGAAAATTTCCATTTTGGTCTAACTAAAACAAACTAACAAAGGAGAGATAAGATGCTTATAGAAAAAAAAAAAAAACCTTTGGATATCCAAAGGGCTAGCTTTTGTGGCAATCATGAAGGAGGATGAAGGAGGTTGTCTGTTTTTTTTTCTTTCATTCCCTTTGCACTCACCTTTCTTCCCATCATGCTACTCCTCCACCCTAAGCAGTCTCAGACCATTATAATATATACCCGTTGAAATAATACATGTCAAAGCTTCCTAACATGGGGTTGCCTCCTCTCTGCCACCTTCTTAAACGTATTTCATGTTCCATAGCATCCTCCATACCAAAGTTAAAACTTGCTCCTTTCTTTCACTTATTCTCATTTAAGAGCTCTAATTAAACTTACCTGAGCAAGTTATCTAGCAAAGATGTTCATGGCTAACAACAATTTAATACATTACCCCTACCAGATTGCACTTTTGCATTTTGATAGGTGCTTTCAAAACCTTAGAGGTGCCTTTTGCAATTTAGTCTCTTCCCCTTCTTACACTAGTGAAATTATATATTCCATCATTGGTATTTTTACAACCCCTCCAAGAGCAGCAATGAAAAAGTATTGACTGTACAAGATAAAGAACTAATGGACAGTAGAGATGCATCATCTCTAATTAATACACATTAATGGAGCATTGATTATAAGGTTTTTAAATTACTTTTGTGTCTAATATCCAGATGGTAAGTTCAGCAACTACACAAAATAATTTTCCTTAGGTTGAAGCTCTGAACTCATGATTTGGGAAATGAATTTTCGAAAAGATATTTAAAAAGCACTACTTAGAGCAGTGGTTCCCAATAAGAGGCAAAAGGGGTTAGAAGTTGTTTAGAAAAGGGACATTTACAAAGGAATATTTATTATGTTTTTCTTTACCTTGTTACCAAACTCATGGGGTTTATTTTGCCTGCGTGTATTAAAGCCAAAGAGACATACACAAGAAGGAGTTTGCAGTTAAGAAAGTAGAGGTTTATTCAGTATGAAAGTTCCTTAAAAAACTAAGAATTGATCTACCATATGATCCAGCAATCCCTCTACTGGGTATTTACCCCAAAGACTTAAAAAAATCATATCCATAAAGATATTAGCACACCAATGTTAATAGCAGCATTATTCAAAGTGAACAGGACACAGAAGCAACTGAAGTGTCCTACGATCGATGATTGGCTAAAGAAGTGGTGGTACATATATTCAATGAAATATTACTCAGCCATGTGTTGTAATCACCAGCTCCCCATAGACACACGGACCACCAGAAATCAATGTTATAGGAAACACACTCTTTATTCAACCAGCTGGGTCTGCCAGGAGTAGGCAGATCCCAAATTAAGCAGCCCTGAAATGTAGAGGTGCAGGGTGTTTAAGCCCTAAACCCCATTCTTCATCCTGTTTGAATACACAAGTCTATTTGTGCAAGCGGGGAATAAAGAAGCAGAAAGTTTATTGCTAGAGCATTATGTTCCCATGAGCGATAGTCAAACAATAATTTTCCAGCCAGCACATAAGAATAGATGAAATACTGCTATTTGTGACAACATGGATGAACCTGGAGATAATCATGCTAAGCAAAATAAGCCAGAGAGAAAAAATTGAAAATCATATGATATCACTCATATGTGGGATATAAACCTAAAAGTAACAAACAAACAGGACAAACAGAGACTCATGGACATGGACTATAGACTAGTGGTTACCAGAGGGTGGGGGGTGGTGGAAGAGAGGAAGGTAAACAGGGTAAAGGGGGAAAAATATATGGGGATAAGGGGAGAGTGAAGTGGGTAAAGGAGATCAAATATATAGTAGCTGAAGGAAACTGGACTTTGGGTGGTGAACACACAATAGAAATACAGATGCTAAATTATAATGTACACTTGAAAATTATATAATTGTATTAACCAATGTTACCCCAATACACTTAATTAAAAAAAAATAGAGGTTTATTTAAGGAAATGTCACCAAGGCCAGAGACACAAGTGAGCTTGCGCTCAAAGACCTGGTTTCCCAATGGCCTTTAGAGAATAAGTTATATAGAGGAAAACTCATTAGTAGCTAAGAGAGTTGGGTTCCTGAGCTCTACTGACTGGTCGGGGCTAAGGTAGGAGGCAGTTGATCATTGCATCAGGTCCTGATGTCAGTCAATCATGGTGTCATTCTGTCTGGTTTCAAGGGGATGCTGGTAGGGTGCTTCTGCTTTCATTGGTGTGGAGCTGCAAGATGTTATCTTGAGTTTGACTGAAACTCTGTTTCTGTGGTCAACAGACCTGAGGCTTTGTTCCTAAGACTGTTTGATGCTGACCTAAGGGCTTAATGATTAAGGGATTGGTCCTGGTATGCAGAAAGATAAGGAAAGAAAAGAAGCTAGTGAGCCTGAGGCCAGTTTGAAACAAGAAACAAGAGAAAAAAGTCATTTTAAAGAAATGAAAATGTACATGGTTACAACCTCTTCAAACTATGGGCATAGAAGAAACAGCTACATGCATCCTCCTAAATATAGAAATGGTAGTAAAATTATTCTAATTATCTGTTTTCAAATGACTTGAATTTCTGTCAAATTCAAGTCAAATATTATTTCCATAATACTTTCCTCTTTTGTATGATTTACAGTACCAAGTATAATGCTATTCACACAGAAGAAATTCAACACATACTTTACCATTGATTGTCTTGTTTTAAGAAAGATCTCAACCTTTTAGAAAAATTTCTGGTATAAACTGAAATATACCTTACTCTAAACTGTGTGTCAGAAGACTATCTCTGAACTATGTCAGGCTAATATAAACCACCAGTTCCCACTGATGAAATCACTAATCAAAAAGGAGAGAATACAGTTGGAGTAGGTCTGGCTACAAGAGAAAAGGGAATGGGAAAACAAAAAGACAGGTGGGGTAACAAACTTCCCACCCAACTCCCACCACTACCCCACCCCTACCACCATGAAGAGATTTAAGGTGTGACCAGGGAAACTTACAGGATTCTAAATGTGCTTTATACAGGCACATAACTTTGAGTGTCTCTAGTATGGTCCAAAATCAAAATATGTTGCTTTAAGTAAATTGTAGAGAACTTTCTCATTAAGGCCTTCCTCTGACCATTCTATTTAACTACACCCATTCACCCCACCTACTCTAACACCTTGTACCATTTCTCTGTTATATTTTCCTCCATAGCACTTAGCAATGTATAGTTTGCTTTACATATGTACTTATTTGTTTGGTTTATTATCTGTTTGCCCTACTAGGGTGTAAGTTCTATGAGGACAAAGGTCACATTTGTCAAATTTACCACTGTTAATTATAGTTTTCCAAAATATGGCAAAATCTTGAGTCTCGTATGAAAAATAAAAATAAATAAATGTTAAGGATTTTATTTAACTCCCTAATCTGGCAATTGTTAAAGTATTACAGCCAGTTGAAAAGAGAATCCAAAGAACAGATACATTTATAAATCCATAATATTGCAAAGAATGAGGTAAAACTGTTTTTTTCCACATGAGGAAGAGTTGTCCCTCACCTGAGGGAGTTAAATTTGCTTGTCTATAAAGAAGTATTACTGTGTATAGACAATAATTATGTTAAAGGTGGAAAATTTTCAGGTGAGCCAACTAGCTAAGTCAGCTACAGGAAAAAATATCTTTATATGCCAGAAGTTGTTCTACTTGCTTACCTGTGGTTTAGAAGGTGTATTATATAAGATATGAAGATGACCAATGTCTGCTTCTGTAATACACTTAATTGTTAACAAGGGTGTGGTACTAGGTGATGTATTGTGCTAATGGCCAACTTCTGCTTCTGTAATCTGCTTTCTTGTTCTAGGCTTTATAACTGCCTCACTCTAAAACCCTGGGGCTGATCTCCTCTAAACCTGTGTGGTAGTCAGTCGCCAGCTGGCTAATAAAGGCTCATAAATTATCTTAATTGACTCTGTGGGTCTTAAAATTGATCACGCCACAACATTTGGAGATCCCAGTGAGATTTTTCCCCAGGAGAGAAGGGGAGTTTTCTCTGAGACCCACAACGCCGGTCGCTCTTGGCTGGGCACAACCACGTCCAGGGGGCAGTCACTGAGAGACATTCCTCAGCCCCAGACATCGGGTGGCCCTAGATCGGAGAGACTGGCAGACAAACATTTCTGAAAATTGGACGTGAGCCTTCTGATCCAGTCTCACCAGTGAGTTAGTCTAAGAGTCCTCTTAGACCTGTTTCTGTCTGTGAGCTCTAAGAACTAGTGGAAGGCTGGATGCAGCACAACTTCTCTAGTACAGTTAGGTCTGAAACGTCAGACCCTGACCCAATACCTGTTTTGGTTTCGGTTTCTGATATGCTAGCATTTTGTGTTACCTGTAGTCTGTTTTGTCTGTCTGTATTGTGTGTTTGTCTGGACCGGTTGACTGCATTGTTACCCTCCTATTGCCTTGGTCCTAACATGTTTACTTACTTTGGTTTCTGTCAAGTTTGTCTCATTGTCTGATCGTTCTGGTCTCTGAATGTTTCTTGTAATTTTTTCCTTGTTATTAATTCTTCTTTTTTCAAGGTTTCTTGCTGCTACAGCACCACCCAAGTGGCCGCCTAGCCACCGAGTGAACCTTGCCTATCTTTCACAGAACTTTTATTCTCATTCACGTTCACTCCTGCCATCATGGGACAGGCTTCTTCTAAGCCCACTCCCTTGTGGTGCCTTATGGACAATTTTAAGAATTTCAGGCCCAAGGTTATGGGTCGTCAGTCACTTAGTTCGATCTCCAGAGGCTTTGCCAAGTAGACTCGCCAGCCTTCAAAGTTGGATGGCCACCTAAGGGTTCCTTTGATTTACAGACTGCCTTCAGAGTCAGAAGTGTTGTTTATGGGAAACCTGGTTACCCTGATCAGGCCCCATACATAAATGTTTGGATAGACATTGTGTCTGATGCTCCTAAGTATCTGAAAGATTGTCAGAGTAAGTCAGATTCTCCGGTGCCTGCCTCTCATACGGTTCTTCTGGCAGAGCCAAGGAGCACTTTGACGCCTCAGAAATCACTTGAACCTGTTCTACAGGCACCTCTGAAGGATATGGAGATCCTCAATCCCCCTCCCTATTGCTCTCCTGGTAACCCTTTTAGGTCTCCTGACCCTCGGGAGGCAGCCCCTCTTCGGAGCCCACCACACACTCAGACGGGGGCTGTCTACTACCTTCCATAGGCTCCTGACCCCATCCTCGATTCGTTGCAACCTGCAGCTATCCTGGCACCTCTCCAACAGATAGCCCCACCTGGGGGAGACACCCAGACCTCTTTCATGGTGCATTGCACTTGGCAAAGAAAGAAGTTCAACACCTTGTTTTGGCCACCCACAACAACTCTGATCAGTCTCTGAGACCCCACAACCACTCACCTAGTGACTGGGTCTGGGTAAAAAAGGTATAGGTGGCTGCCCTCGAACCTTGCTGGGATGGACCCTTTCCTGTCATCCTCACCACTCCCACTGCGGTCAAGTTTGCTAGGAGATGCCATTGGATTCATCACGCCCACATCAAGGCTGCTCAACCACCACCAGAAACTGAGAGAAGGCATGTCCGCCCCACAGGAGACCCTCTCAAGATATGACTCTTGCAGGTTAAATTATAATTGGATTAATTGCTATTAATAATGTAAGAGGGAATACTCATCAACCTTTGCAGGCCAAATGGGAGTTAATTAGATCAGAAACAGGGGCTGCCATATCGGTTAATCAGACTATGTATCAGCCTAGATTCTGTGTAGATCTATGTGCCATCCTTGGGCAGCCTGGTGAAGCTTACTATAAGGCAAGGGGCTGACTCTGGTCATCCCCGTATGGGTACAGGGACCTTGCTATGGAAAAAGGCCTCCAAGGAACACAGTTCTATATGTGCCCTAGAGATGATCAAAGCATTTTATATTGAAAATGTTAACATCTGTGTAGTAATGCAAATATCACAATTGTTGGTTTTGTCTTAATCCAGCACCCCCATATTATGTAGGACTGGGAGTTGTTGCTGTTTTGAGAAGAAATCTGTCTGCTCCTAATAATACTGTACGTCTCTAGAGAAATCACCGAAAGCTGACTCTTGGAGATCTCCAGGGACAAGGAATTTGTGTACACACCTCTTCTTATCATATTATGGATGCAAGTATACAGATGAATTCAACATTTAACAATACTTAGCTGCGTCTAAAGGAACTTGGTTTGCTTGCAACACTGGGTTGACTCCTTGTATCAACCTTAACTACGGAAGAGAAAATGCTAGATTTTGTGTCCTAGTTCATGTCATTCCTCAGGTCTACTTTTACTCTGGTGTGAAGAGGGGCGAGAACACTTCGACAATCCAAGAAGTAGGAAAGAAAGAGCACCTGTTTTAGTTCCCCTGCTTGTAGGAATAGGGATGGCAGGATTTACTGCAGTAGGAACGGCAGCCCTAATAAATGGAGATTCTAATTATAAGGCCTTAAGCCAACAAATAAATGAAGACCTATTGACTCTTGAAAAATCTATCAATCACCTTGAGACCTCTTTTAACTCCTTGGCTGAAGTAGTCCTGCAGAACAGAAGAGGACTAGACCTTCTGTTCCTAAAGCAAGAAAGTCTTTGCATAGCACTATGTGAAACTTGCTGTTTTTATGCTAACCATCCTGGAATTATACGAGACAGCCTATCACTAATAAGACAGAGGGTTAGAGACAGAGAAGTATGAATCAGGCATGGAGAATCTTGGTATGAAAAACTTTAATAACATCCCTTGGTTAACAACACTCCTGACAGCCATTACAGGCTCCCTTATTCTAATCTTTCTGGGCCTTTTGTTTGGGCCCTGTGTAATTAATTGGATAACTGCCTAAATCAAAAAGCGGGTGTGGGCAATGAAACTCATGGTTCTCAGAACTCACTACTGGCCACTCCAGATTGAAGATTCAATGATTTGAATTCCCCTGAAAACCAGTGGGGAATGTTAAGGGTGGAAAATTTTCAGGTGAGCCAACTAGCTAAGTCAGCTACAGGAAAAAATATCTTTAGATACCAGAAGTTGTTCTACTTGCTTGGGTGTGGTTTAGAAGGTGCATTATATAAGATATAAAGATGACCAATGTCTGCTTCTGTAATCCACTTACTTGTTAAACAGGGTATAGTACTAGGTGATGTATTGTGCTAATGGCCAACTTCTGCTTCTGTAATCTGCTTGCTTGTTCGAGGCTTTATAACTGCCTCACTCTAAAACCCCAGAGCTGATCTCTTATCTGCAATGTACAGCATTGCAAAAAAAAGCAGAATTATATAACTCTGACATGTGCTATAGACAATGCATAATTTTCTACTGGAACACAGAATTCTTTCTACACCACAGCAGGGCCTATCAGAGTGCCTGGCACATAGTGGAAACTTTAGAAGGCATGACAAGGACCACTGTTTCTGACATAAACCTAATTCTACAAATCAGGAACTTGGTCATTATCCTTGATTGCCTTCTAACACTGCCCTCCTCTTCATATCCAATCAGTCACTACATCTTGTCATTTCTACCACCTGAAATATTTTCTTGTGTGGACAAAAAAAAGGGGAGAAGATTCTCTGGAAAGTAACCTCACAGGGTGATCTGATCATAAATTCCTAACTGGGCATGTCATGGCAGGTAACCATACCCCAGGCATATAACTTACTTAGTAAAAGGTTTGTCTTTGCCTTAAGTAAGCCCTGACCTTTGTTTCTGTGGATCTAGGTTAGCAGACTTTTGAAATACCATAAGTAAAACCCTTCAAAACATGTATTAACCCTCAAGAGAGCACATAATCTTGTTAACTGTCATATAATACAATCCCCAACTTGTTTTTCCCCACCTTCTTATACTCTTCCTTATGTTCCCTCCTTAATTTCAAAGGCATAAAAGAAGCTGCAAAAATTACTCTCTGGAGTATCTGAGATCTTATTCCTTGGTATATGTCATAAGTTTGGCTCAAATAAACTCTTATAAAAATTCTCTACAGATTTGGATGTTTCTTACATCAACACCTGCATTAAAAAAATTCTGTACTGATATGTAAATCTTTCATCATGTCCTTTTATGCTTAAAACTCATTACCCTCAGAATACGAGAGCAATTTTGAACCTAAGGCCCTTTACTACTCAGTATCTGTAACAAAGAAGGACACAAAAAGGTCATAGACAAATCACCAACTTAGCATAGATGCTGACACATAATAAATGCTCAGTAACTATTTGTGAATGAATTACTTAATTCACAGAATTATTCAAAGCAGTTCCCATATAACTCATCTCCCCCTGAATTTTTTTCTGATTATAATTTTATTTAATCTATAAATACATTTTCTTTCACCTCTTCCATTTGAACTCATACTTCCTTTAAAAAAAGCAAGAAAATAATACTATAAGTTTTACCCTGAATCTAAGGAACTAGAGTATTAATATTATAGTTAGCATCTCCGGTTGACAGTCTTGCCTAATTATATGCATCACTCTCATGCCCAAGGGAGTCTCTAGAGGATACTGCCAAAGCTCAGATTGTTGAAATGAAAATTGAAAGCAAATATAATTGTTCTGTAGATAGAGAAATTGTTTCTAAGTTAACTGGAGCTGGCTGCAACAGATGGCCTCTTGACTTCACTATGACTGATGTTATTCGGTATTTTATTCTCCTTGAAGGGAGACGGACATCTATAAAAAGCCTTCCAAATCAAAGGCTAAGGTTCAGCTTAGCTCTTTGGCTATAATTTTTGTTAGGAGAGGCTCCTTATAATTACCATTGTTACGGAGCACACCCGGACAAGATGACCTCAGAGCTGAATTAGAATCAAAATGAAAATTTTATTACAAATTCGAATCTGGGCTCAAGCCTCCACTGACGCAGCAGTGAGAACAAGAGCCCCGATTTTTAGCATGAGGTTCCTTATATTAGGTTCATGGCGGGCTAACTTTGCGCGCGCAGGACAGGTTGCGGTTCCTTATTGGCTAACCATATGGCCTGATTATGGCCTGATTTTTAAGCAAGCAAACAGGATGTCTTGGCGGAGAATTCCAGCCCTTGGTCGGAGGGGATTGCAGTCTACCTTGCTGGGGGAATTTAAAATTTTCCATTCTGCCATCTTAGATCTTACATTGCCATCTTAAATACATAAGTTCTCATGACCCATTACACCATGCATAAGAACGCACCAGGAGAACAAAATGTCAATTCAAAATTTGCTTCTCAGATTCCAATTACTATGAATTATTATAGTAAAATGCAGTGATTTATATTTAGCAAAATATTTTTTTAAAGAAATCACAGAAAACACTGCAGTAGGAAATTTTCTAAGTGCTGAGCATGAGTGTAAGGCTGACCTTAGAAAAACTATGAGGCAAATCAAGTTTGCTCTGGTATCTTCCAGCCTTCTTTGTTTCTTTATTTACAATGACACTTCTTCTCATAATTCCCAACTAGATAACCAGGGTCTTCCATGTGGTAGCCATGAGGTTTGCCCTCTTGGACATTGTCCTATCCTTGATCTTCAGTCTATTCCTTTTCCTTTTAAACTGACCTGTTATGCATCTCTTAGTGAATTTTCATGTTGGGAAATATCTAATAAACTCTATTGATAAAGTGTAACTCATTTATTAGATTACATAATTCTCTTATCAAGAAGAGTTGTATTTTACTATTCTTTAAATCAAACATGAGTAACAAAAGTAAAAGTTCAGGCATCATTGACAAGATGCTATTTGGGACAAAGTGCTGGAGCCAGCCGGCTAAGAGCAGAGCAAACAGTTCCCGAGATGGGGGGTAAGGATTAAGAAAAGAGAGAGAGAGAGACAAAAGATAGAGTCAGGAGGGCTAACAGAGAATACTGTGCCCCCAGTTTATTAAGCACAGCATATTTATACCCTAGGATGTGCTTGAGAAGCAACACCCACAGATATGCAAACAATTGCTGACTTTTACATAAGTTCTCTCAAAACATCCTTGTTCCTGTTTTCTGTTTCTTAATCCTTGGGCAAGGAACTTTCAACTCTTTTCATTAAGCCAAACTTCCTTCTTCAGTAATGTGCTTATCCATTAAGCCAAACTTCCTCCTTCAGTAATGAGCCCACCTGCCCTGCAAACTTCTAGTTTGCAGGCAACTTTAATCTTGTCTGTAGGGCATTCAGCAAGAATGGCTCCCAACAGCAAAGGATCTAGAATTTTTCCCAATGTTCCTTCAAATGTGTGAAATAGGCCAATTCATTGAAACAGCCTACAATTAGCTACATCTATACTATACTTGCTGTGAAATTGTCTTGTTCTTTTAGAATTCAAGTGAAGGAGAAAAATTATTTTAGTTGAAGGTTTAGGTTACTTTGATTCAGATCAACCAAGGTTTTACTCTAATGGAGTTTACATGATGTGGTGACTTTTGGTTTTGAAAAAAAATGACTAATCAATTAGCCTGAAACTACATCTTCTTTCACCTTTTAATGACCTGTTTGAATGGGGCACACTAATTGAACTAAATTGTGTTGTTTACAAGAGCAGCTGATAGTGAAAATAATGTGTATCCTTCTATCAAAGTAGAGAATGTATCCCATTTTTACTTATTGCTTAAAATTGGCTTACATGAACTCCATTTTGAATGTATGTTAATTGTTAACTTCATTTCATTTCTGTATGCCCTTTTATATATCACAAGGTAAGCTGATTTTAAGTGGAAAATTAATATAATAAACAAAAAAGTGACAGAGTAGTCTTTTTAATCTTGATCACTCCAAAATTTTAATTTTAATTTCCGAGAGAAAAATGGATCTTTGTACTGATGAAATAATATTTTGGCAACCATCAGTTTGAAGATAACTAATTGCTTAAGGTGTGCTATGGGAATATTTTTGAAGATGGAGGAAGATGATAGGTACATCTTTTCTGAGGTTCTAATTGTAAACATTTGAACTATGCCAAAATACCATTTCAAATGTGTTATTTAGGCCAGAAATACAATGAGTCAACAAATTAAAAATTTAGAATACTGAGGTCTCGTCACTATAGATTAATAATTTTTAAGCATCTATTGTTTTTATTAAAATGTTGTTTGCCCTTTCAGGTCATACCCCAACCACATCCACAAGATACTATGAAAACACAGAAATATATCTTGTATATAAGCCAGTAAATATTTATTATCAACCTCGTCTGTTTCCAAAATTTTGCTAGATACTATGAGCAATACCCATACATATAAACCATTTTTTCGTTTAAAAAACTGAAATCTATTTAAATAAGCAAGATAAACACATAAAGAAATAAACCTCAGTGTAAAATAAAAGAGTACCAGGATATCAGAGAAGGGCAATAAAGGAAGGCTTCAGAGAAGAGATGGGAACCTTTGTTGGACCTTAAAGGAGGGCCAATTATTGATAGGTAGAAAAGAGTAAGAAGTCATTCTAAAACAAGAGAATAGCATAAGCAAAATGCTGAGGACAAAATTGGCATGGAATGTATTTGAATGGAGAGGAGAAAAACAATGAGCCTGACATACCTTTAATGATTATAATGTCTACAGTGAGAAAGAAGTCTGCATGAGTAATACATTTCAACTCATACATAAGATAATTTACTCCTCAAGAACAGGAATCATGTTTATTACATATCTGCATACTTTTTAACACCTATTTCAGTAAAATATATGCAATAGATATTAAATAAAACCTGATTTAATAAATTAATCTGAAAGATATGAAAGCAGATACTAGAAAACTTGGCCTAAGGAAGAACATCTGAGGTTATGACACAATGAAAAAGAAACAGAGTAGGAATGCCAACTTTGGAAATTTCCCTAGTAATGCACACTAAAAAAAGGATTTGTAAATATTTTGCTAATGAGACGGTACTGGTTCTGCCTAACAAGCTTCTGCTTGCTTTTACCCACATGATTTATTCCTCTGCCCAATTAACTTCCTTAATCTGGGACTAGTACCTACCCCTACACATTCTATAGCAAAGCCTGAAAATCTGGTGTATACTGCATTCATTGGTCTATAAACGTTAGGGCAATAACATTCTCAAAATGTCTTACAGATTTAGTAGTTCTGAGAGATGTTAAAATGTGTTCTTTAAAAAATGTGCCACATAAATAAGTTTGGGAAGCACTACCTATTTTATCACCAGCTCGACAATTTACAATGAATATTTACTCATATATTAAAATGTTCTGAAATGACCTACAGTAATCTGTTTTAAATTGTTTATATTGTTTAATACAATTTGCAAACTTATATTACTACAGAAATATTTTAATGAACTATTCATTAAACATCATTCTGTAGAAGACTAGTATCCCAATTTGTGAAAACGGACATTGATAAAACCAGAAGAGTTGCTGGAAAAAAATGACCACATCCACTTTAAACTAGCAGCTGCCTGTGCCATACTGTCATCTTCAGGAGTGTGCCCTCAAGAAAAGGGTCAATTCTTAGTTTTTTGAGAAACCTCCATATTGTTGTTTATAGTAGCTGTACCAATTTTCAGTCTCACCAGCAGTGTATGAGGGTTCTTTTTTCTCTACATCCTCTCTAGCATTTATTACTTGTTCTGTTGATTATAGCTATTCTAACAGATATGAGATGGTATCTCATTGTGGTTTTGATTTGCATTTCCCTAATAGCTAGCTAGGTTGAACATCTTTTCATATATTTGTTGGCCATTGTATGTCTTCTATGGAGAATTGTCTATTCAGGTCCTCTGTCCATTTTTTTTTATTGGATAGTTTGGTTTTTTTTGTTGTTATTGAGTCATATGAGTCTACCATATGATCCAGCAGTCCTTCTACTGGGTATTTACCCCCAAAGACTTGAAAACCCATATCAGAGAAAATATTTGCACACCAATATTTATAGCAGCATTATTCACAGTGGCCAGGACATGAAAGCAACCAAAATGTCCTATGATAGATGATTGGCTAAAGAATCTGTGGTACATCTATACAATGGAATATTACTCAGCCATAAGAAGAGATAAAATACTGCTATTTGCGACAACATAGATGGATCTCGAGAGAATCATGCTAAGCAAAATAAGCCAGAGAGAAAACGTTGAAAATCACATGATATCACTTATATGTGGGATATAAACCTAAAAGCAACAAATAAACAGGACAAACAGAAACTCTTAGTCATGGACGATAGACTAGTGGTTACCAAAAGTTAGGGGGAAGGTAGAAGGGAAGAGGTAGATGGGGCAAAGTGGGTCAAATGTGTGGTGACAGAAAGAAATCTAACTATAGGAGGTGAATACACAGTGTAAACATATATGTGCCTTATTGTTAAAGTGTACAGCTGAAACTTATTGGATTTTGTTAACCAATGTCACCATAAAAAATTAATTAATTAATTAGTTTTTTAAAATTGAAAAAATAAAAATGGAAAAAAAAAAAAGAAAAGAGTCATGACTCCCCACCTGCACATATTGGAATTGTCAATCAGGTAGTTTTTATTGTCTGCCTACTTGTGAAACAATCTAGGAGTCCTTATGAATAAAATCGTTAAAGCAATCTGTAATAGTTATAAACCTAGTTTCTCATGTAACAATGTATAGCATGATTTTTATTAATTATTATTTTCAATTAGTTGGCATACAATATTATATTAGTTTCAGGTGTACAACGTAGTGATTAGACATCTACATAATACAATTCTTAAATTGGGGTTCCCAGGGAGAATTTTAGTTTTAAGGGTTTGATTATGGTCTCATGAACATGGGAACTAAATGAGTGGAATATAATTTCTATATATAGATCAAAGCTCTTGGGCACTAACAAGAAAACCTGAAAATTAAAAATTATTTTAAGATAATACTTTGTAATGTACCACTTTTTTTGTTCTTATTTTATATAATCCTAGTCTCTAACCTTAAAGAATTTTGGGCACTGCCTTTCTTTGCAAGAGTTTTAAATGGGATTGATCAGATTACCTTAGTGTGTTAATCAGGATAATTAATCATTTTTATAGTGTTGCTTTCCATTAGAAATTGCATTTGGCACTGCATGAGAAGTGGTATGGTGTGATAATAAGGTCTTTATGGTAATGTCTTTGGAAACAGACATACCTGGGTCCAAACTATGGGTTGTTTCATGTGTAACATGTAAGGAAGATACTGTTACTTTAACCATATAGTAGAGAAATTTATAGCCAGTAGGCTCAAAAATTAGAATTCTCTTTTAAGACAGTCTGCTTTCAAAGCTCATTGCCTTTTTTCACAGCTCTGCATTCCAAAGCACTGCTTTGAAGGTGGACAGAGTTACTGATAGTAATAGAGAAACTATTACAAAAGTGAGGACTGTGCATTTAAACAATACAAGTATGTACATTCTTTTGCTATAAAACAGAGCCAGGGGCCTCTACTGAGTCAAAAACTCAGCAACTCTGAGAGTGAACAGGCAGATAACGTGATACATACCAATAAGGATAACTGAGGAGGAAATTTTTTAAAAAGTTAAATGAAGGTTATTCTTCTATATTTTCACTTTTTAAGAATGTTTCAGAATTTTTATTTTAAAATAAAGAGAACAACACAATTTTTAGAAGTGATCGTGACTTTCAAACAAACTACAGAAAGTATAGAAAGCAGGTAGAGAAACCTTCCTTCATCCTCAATTCCAGTACTTGCAAATTTTAACCTCAAAGTTAACTACAGTTAAGAGATTGTTACATATGTTTCAAGATCTTTTTCTGTGCTTCCACAGATAATACTTAAGTGTAGAAAATATGTTCCTTTGATCTTTGTTTTAAAATCATAATTATGCTTAAAATTTTTAAATCATATTATTGTGCAAACTACTTTTCTAACACTAAGTTATTTACTAAAAGCACATTTATATATATATCAAAGTAATGTTATTTTTAATTTACAAATGACAACTAAGAAGATGCTTACTTTAAAAATGAAAAAAATATATATAGTTTCAGAGAACATGCTCCCTGGGTTGAGAAGGGATAGAATTGTATCTTACTTTAGAGAAGAAAAAGGCATTCTCATTTTTACATGTATTTACAATTTATCATGTATATTTTAAATTTGTAGGTTATTTTATTTTTAAATTTTGTTTTTAAATTACATATAGTAAATTTCACTTTTTTGATGAGCATATCTATAAATAATGACAAATATAGATAGTTGTATAACCACCACCACAATCAAGATACTGATAGTTTCATCACCTCAAAAATTCAGAATATTCTAGGTTGGCTGTTATTTTCTTTCAGTATTTCTTTCATCATTCCACTGTCTTCTGTCTTCCATAGTTTGAGATGAAAAATTCAGTTATTCAAATCATTGTTTTCCCCATATGTAATCTATTCTTTTTCTCTGGTGTTTTCAAGAATTTTTCCTTTCTTTGGTTCTAAGAATTTTGATTATGATGTATCTGACCATGATTTATATTCATTCTGTTTGGAGTTTTATATCTTTTTCCAAATTTGGTACAGTTTCAGCCAACCTATTTCTCACCTCCTTTTTGGTACTTCAATGACATTAATTTTGTTTTGAAAAGGCTAATAATGTTATTTTAAAATGATTAAAACAATTAGTCATAGAGCTGATAAGCTATTGTATTAGCTTTATTGAGAGATAATTTATATATCATACAATTCACTCACTTATAATATATAATTCAAATATTTAAATGTTTAATACTGTCCCACAAAGGTCCCTGAAGATACATTTTTCCATTACTTTTCTCCCTGTTCTTCAGAAAAGATAATTTATATTGATCTACTGACTTTTCTCTGTCATCTTCTTCTTCACTCCTTCTTCAATAAATGTTTTAATTTTAATAATTATATTTTTTTCTGTTCTAAATTTTCAGTTATTCTTTTTTATAGCTTGTATTTCTTGGCTGAGAACTTATATCTCTCCATTCATTTTAAGTGTCCAACTTTACCATATGGAGCATGTATAAAATAGCTACTTTAGAGTCTGATAATTTCAATATCTGCATTATCTCAGATTTAGCATCTTTTATTGTCTCTTTAAACAATTTATGCTGGACATCATGAATGTTATATTTGTACCTCAGATCCTGTTAAAAGTCTCTGGTGAATGATGAGCTTGTTTGTTTGTTTGTTTTGCTGGTTCGTTGGTTGGTTGGTTGGTGGGTGGGTGGGTGGGTTTAGCAGGCCATCAATTCATTTAGATTCAGAATGCAAGTTCCTAGTTGCCTTTTATGAGCAGTGGTTCCAGTATCAGCTCAGTTTCCTAAATCACTGCTATGCTGTTTGAGTCTACTTCACATATGCACCACTATGGGTCTTCGACAGTAGTTTATATTGCATTTCAGTTTCCAAAGCCTTTTCTGTGCTTCTTTGTATCCGTTCACTGAAACACAGCTTAGAACTTGTATCAGTTTAAACCCAAAATTAGGAAATCCCCTTCTTCAATCCTTTACTATCTGAAATTTTCCTATAGTTTTCAACTCCAAGAGGCCTCTTTTCTTGGTTCCTCTAACTATAATACAAGGGTTTTCCTCATAATTTTAAACTCGTGTACTGTTCTGGATATCTGTGCAACCAGGGCCAAAATTAGAGCAAAGCAATTAAAAGAGAGAGAGAGAAAAAAATAATTTGGATTCCACAACATACTTTGGTCCACCAAAGCTTTTTTCCTTGGTTCCTCTACAAAAATATATGAGAATTTCTTGCCTCAGAGTTTTAGGTGAGTGCCACATCATTGTAGTACTACAGCTTTATAACTATTTATGATCTCAGGCAAGACCTAGAGAGAAAGGAAGATAAATGATTCCCTTACATTTTTCAGACCATTTTGTCAGTCCCCTAGCTAGAACAAAGGTGTTACTTGAAGAGTTTTTGCTGTCCACAACCAATGCTCTGTTCTGAAGCATTCACCACCCTTGAGTCAAAGCCAAACAAAACAAAAACAGATAGTAAATTCTTCATTTTACTGATCATTCTTCAAGTGTTTGCTCCTCTCCTCAATCTACCTTTTTTTTTTACTTTACAGAGTCTTAAATTAGTTATATTTTGTGTTCTGTCCATAGTTTTTAACCATAAGTAATGGGGAAAATAGCCTATGATGGACTTACTCTAGCGCCATAAGTCCCAGGCAGTATCTTTTGATTGAGAAAAAGACACATAAAGGGAAATCACTCATATAAGATCTACCTGGCTGCCGGAGCCCGCCGGCTAAGATCGAACAGTTCCTGAGAGGGGGTGTGAGGATTGAGAAAAGAGAGAAAAAAGAGAGAGAGAAAGAGAAACAAAAGATAGATTCGGGAGGGCTAACAGTAAATACTGCACGCCGAGTTTATTAAGCACAGCATATTTATACAATCTGAGGGCATTTTGCAAAACTTGGTTACAATACCACAGTTTCTCATGTCCTTGAGGACTGATAATCTCAGCACTTTACAGTCTCAACTTCTTACATAGTTGCCAAGTACACAAACATCCTTTGTTCCTTAGGTCAAGGACTGTTCAACTCTTTGCCTTGAGTCTTAATCAGAACTCCCTCCTCTTGCACCTGCAGACCACAAAGTCTGCCAACCCTGCAAACTTCTTGCTTTGCATGCAGCTTTAACCCTTTCTGCAGGGCACTCATCAAACACGGCTCCCAACACCTGGCTACCATTTTCTCATGTGTCCCCTTCCCAAGGATATAAAATCATTAAATAAAATAATGAGCAATTATGTAGATAAAAATAAAATAAATCAGGAGAATTAATATTAATATCAAAATAGAATTAAAGAAAAATGAGTATTATTTGATACAAAGAATAAGTTGTTTTAATTAAAATGTATAATTTACAATGAAAATATAACAGTAATAAATCATTACAAAATAACATAGTATCTCTACCACTGAATGTACATATAAGCAAAATATGTTATAAATTCAACGATAAATTGAGATAAATATAATTGCAGTGAGAGGTTGATGTATCATATCACTAAGTCTTTGATAGACAAAAGTAGAAAAAGCAATACTGGAGAAAATTTGAAAATATTACATGCATTTAAATTAGTAGGTATATATCTAACAAAATATTTAAAAAGAGAATACACATTTTTTTCCAAGGTTCATGAGCATCTCCAAAAACTGATCATACTCTAGACTATAATATCTAACAAACTTTTTCTCTAAAGGGCCAGAGAGTAAATATTTTAGGCTTCCTGGTTCTTATGGTCTGTCACAATTATACAACTCTGCCATTGTACTGTGAAAGCAAACATGAACAATACAAAAACAAGTGGGCATGTCTCTGACCCAATTAAACTTTATTTACAAAAATAGGTGGTGTGCCATATTTGACTCATAGGCTATAGTTTGCTAATCCCTGATCTAAACTAATCAAAGGAACTAAAATCTCTGAAGATTGTTCCAGTAATAGGCTACAAGATAGGTCAAATAACAGAAATGAGTCTTAAATCAAGTGCAAATTCAAATATCATCAGGTGTCTTGACAGACGAAGAGTAAAGCAGCCTGATACAAGAAAGGTCAGTGGTATTTTGTTATTGATCAATGAGAAAGGAAAGACCAGAAAAGTCATAGCATTACTAGGAAAATTATATTACACCTGACTCTTAATCTAAGAGATTCAGTATGAGTTGAAAAATGTATTCCAGGCAAAATGAAAGCTAACTTCAGTAAAATTCACTAATCTTTAAGATTTCCTAAAGTAACTAATTACATTTATATTGATACAGATTTGTTTTGATAGAAAGCAATTGGATTAAGAACGAATTTAATCAGGGTTTCTGTCACTAATTAGCTACACGTCCTTAGGTAAGCCATTGAGTCTCTTTTGACCTCAATTTCTTCAAAAGATAGAAAGGGACTTGTAGTGAATAGTCACTCATATGTTTTATAGTCTAAAATTTAACTTTATCATTTTAAAATTTATTAATACTTGTCTGTGTTTAATGGCCTATTTAGGTATTTTATGAATTACTTATCTTTTTTAAAGGATAACTACCTGGAAAAGCAATGTATCCATTAAACAAATTAGCGATCAATTCATTTCAATTGCAAACAAAGCAATGAAAATAAAATAAATGGCTTCTTAGGGACCTGTCTTAAAATACCATATCTAAAAATTAGAAGCAAATTTCAGAGGATAGAAGCAAAGGAATGAAGAAGGTAATTGAAGAAAAATAGGTAACTGGATACAGTAGGCTATGATAAAAAGAAAATACATTAGCAATTATTTCTAGCATGAAAAGTTGTCTAGAGAACTATGAAGTCAGATAGTAATTATATTTTTATTGGAGAATAAATCCACTATGCATGCAAAAAATAAATGCTGAATAAGTTCTCTTAAAAGAATAAAATAGATTTTATTCTCTTCATTGCTTTTTGCATTTATTTTCTCCTTGCCAACTACTTACACATGTTATCACTTTCAATTCTTATAATAAACTTAAAAAATAAGTTATTTGATTTTTGCTTTTACAGAAGAAGGAATGGAGACATACATAGAACAAGAAATTGCCCAAACTTAGACACAGCTAAAAACAAAACATTGATTTGAACTCAGGTTTCTCTAACAATGAATGTTTTAAATATTGCATTCCAGTGTTTCTCAATCTGAAATTTTCCTCAAAATAATTGCATCAACAATTCAAGTACTTGCAGAGTACATCCTATATAAACAACAATACTGGATTCAGTCATAGACCTAAGAATAAGTTAGACTCTATTTGGGCCAATAATGGAATATTTTAAGTAGGAAAATGACCATTAAAATGATTTCTTTGAGGAATATATAAGAATATTAAAATCATTGCACTAGTTCTGGGATTTTAATATTTTAATTATATTTATTAATGTGACATTGTTTTAAAAAATTACACATGTCACGTATACATTCAATAATACATCATTTCTATATTGCATTGTGTGTTCACCACCCAAAGTCAACTCTCCTTCTGTCACCATATATTTGACCACTTTTACCCTTACCTACCTCAACTCTTCTATTTTTTCCCCCTGGTACTCCCTAAACTGTTGTCTGCATCTATGAGATTTTGTTTTTCTGTCTTTTTTGTTGTTTTCAGTTTTATATTCCACATATGAGTGAAATCATATACTTCTCAACTTTTTCTGTCTGATTTATTTTACTTAGCTTGGTTATCTCAAGATTCATCCATGTTGTCTCAAATGACAGTATTCATCTTTTCTAATGGCTGAATAATATTCTGTTTTACATATGTACCACATCTTCTCTATTCAATTATCTATTGAAGACATATGAAAAGATGTTCAACCTCACTAGTTATTAGGGAAATGCAAATTAAAACCACAATGAGATAACACCTCACACAGTTAGAATGGCTATTATCAGTAAGGTAACAAGTGTTGGAGAAGTTGTGGGAAAAAAGGAACCTTTATATACTACAGATGGCAATGTAAATTGGTAAAATTTAAATGTAAATTGGAAAATACTATGGAGGGTCCTCAAAAAATTAATAATAGAATCATCATATAGCCCAGCAATTCCTCTTCTGGGTATCTACCCCCCAAAATTGAAAACAGTTATCTGGTTTCTTTTACTTAGCATAAGTAAAAGAGAATCATCCATGTTGTGTGTATCAATAGGGTTTTTTTTTAACTTTTATTCCTAAGTAGTTTTCCATTTTAAGAATATACCACAATTTATTTATCTATTGAAAGACACTTGGGTTGAATCTCAGTTTTAACTATTGTGAATAAATACTCATAAATATTGAAGTACAAATATTTGTATAGATAAATGTTTTCAATTTTTCATGTAAAAGTTTACAATATATAGCAGGAATAGAAGAAGTTTATAATGGAGAAGTTCCTCCATATAAGAGAAAAAAAATTTAAGAAGAATATGGTGTCAATATATTACTTATGCCTTAAATACATAACTTTAGTGAGTCATATGCCTCAGAGTAGGACTAAGAAGATGACAACTGAAGAAGTCATTATACAAAACTATTATTAGAACATAAAAACATCAGAATTTCGTGGGGAGGGAATTCAGTGGCGTTGTGAAAATAGAAACCAGATTTTAAGGAGTACAAAGAAACAGTAAGAAATGACAACTGTAAGTATAGCCTACTCTTTAAAAAGTGTTGGCAGTAAAGGATGTGAGAGGGGAATAAAGTGGCAGTTTTAGGAGATATTCAATTTCAAGGAAGATTGGGAAGGTTTCTGGGGAAAGCTTATCTTATTTGTGGGAAGAGAAGAGATACTGACATTGCAAAACTGGGACCATCGATACAGCAAGGTGCCAGAGGAATATGGATAGGATGGAAAGAAGAATCACCTGTCGTTAAAAAAAAAAAAAAGTTTTTTTTTAACAGGACAAAGATAGGATGTTAAATGATTAGATATTGGTGGTGAGGAGGGTATGGCAATAAAACTTTACTTAGTAGGAAATCAGAAAGGGTCAGAGATCCATACTGAATGGTCTCAATTTTACCCAGAGAATTAAGTAACCATTTTAGAACTCAGATACTAGAGCCTGTATATGAAATTTTGGCATCTACCATAGGGAATGATCAGAAAAGGTTAGGAAGGGATGAAAGAATTAGTAAAGTACAAAATCCAGCTGAAGTTCAGTAGCTCAAATTTATTGTGAACTTGGTCGTCATGGTTTTGTGACTTTTCTCAGAAATCCCAGGCTTAGAAATAAAATCAAAGGAATGAAATAACAAGAAATTTCTATTCTAGGTTGACAATGGGCTTTGCAGACTTAATAAGAGATTGAAGAAGTAAGGAATCATTTGAGTTAATGAGAAAATATGTTAAAATAGCTGCTCATGTGTCCAAGGATGGGTAGGCAAGCAAGTTAAAAAAAAAAACTAAATGAAAAATTTATCAGGAGAGCTAAATAAACGAGATTATTTGTGGGGTGGGAGCAAAAGGAGAGAGGTCAATAGGTATAAAGTAATAAAGGTAAGGAAGTAAATACTATTGAGGTCAGAGGTTAGTGGTGGCTGGTCCTTAGAACTGACTTACTAAAGAAACAGTTAAATGGACTAAATAAAGAACATGTTGGAAAGAAATTTGCTGGAAATAGAATTGCTACCGATTCCATATTTAAGGTAAACTACTGCACAACACAATGAGAGAAGCAATGTGATGATAAACTAAAGATCTATTAAGATAGTTTTACCTTTTTTGCAACAACACAGATTGCCTCCAGAAAGACTGAGGCTCTATCACCATCACTGCATCAAATCAGATAACAAAGACAAGCAGTTACAAGTTCTTTGATAGTGTACTGTTTTTTCCTACAATCTATTTATCAGTTTTAGTACATTCTGCTGCCATGCTTACTCTTCTGATTGCTACTACAGTCACAAAACAGTTGCTGTATAGTACATTTCAACTGTCTGTCACATCCCCTAAGTAAACACTGGCAACTTAAACAGAAAAGATTTAATTTTGATAAACTCAGCTAGAGTATTACTTTTATTATAAATAACACCAACATATTCTTGTTGACTGTGGCAGAAACAAAAGTATGAGGATACGATAACAAAAACATTCAGCTGCAAAATTGGGGGTGCATGATGAGAGCTCAAAATCAAAGATAAAGACAAAGCCCAGTTTCATGAATCTGAGAGTTATAATTATGGTCCAAACTAGGACCATAGCAGCAATTTGTAAGATTTGCTTGATATAATGAAAAAGGAAATGAATACACAGAATTACAGGGATTATCACTGGAGAGTGAAGAGGGGAGAAGGAAAAAGAGACTTTAATTTTAACTCTTTATATTTTTGTAATGTTTAAGTTTGTAATGCCGAGTATGTATAACTTGAAAAAAATAAGAACTGAAAAATAAGAGGAAGAAGAAATGAAGAAATTTACCACCTGTGCAAACTTGGGCAATATACGTAAATTAAGTGTCAATTTATTCAATTATAAAATTGTACTGTTAAGAACTATGTTTCCTATTTGTCCAATCAGTCAACAACTATGTTTTTGAGTTTAATGTTTAGCTTCTGTGAGTTGGCAATAGCTACTGTTGTGAGAATTCAATTAAATTAAATTATTCGGATAATGTGTCTTACACGGAGGAAATGCTCAATAGATGTCATCATTTTCCTTTTATTTCTCACTAGAGAAATAATATAAAGCAGAATCGCTCTCAGAATTTGTGGCAAGTTAAAGCAGCTTAGGGAATGGTGTAGGAATTGGTGAATGATCTGAGAAATCTGTCTAACTCCATGTTGCCTGGGTGAGCCAACTCCTGAGAAGCCTGAAAAGTCTCAGAGTTCTTGCATCTACTCTAAATGAGTCTGCTCTTGTACCAAGAAGATTGAGCTGCAAGCCTGAAGTCTTATTTTCATCTCTAAGAACTTACCTTTTGGAATAGATTAATCTTTATTTCAGTCCATCCAAAACAGCAACTTAAAGGTAAATTTATAGTTTCTTGAACTATTTCGTTTATTTTTAGATGAAAGTTCTCCAAATCTTGGCTGTTCATATGTAATTTTAAAGATTAAGTGATAGTAAAAAGCTAAAGTGTAATATTAAGAAATACAAATGTCTAAAAATTGAATGCTGATGATAAAATAACATGACTTTTCTTCAAGGTTGATTGATCTATGGAATGTCTTTAAGGAGGTGTGGGGTAGTGTTGCTGAGGGGAGTCAGTTCATGATCTATCTCTCATCTCATTAAATAAGGTTGTTGTGAGGAATCACATAAAATTATTTAGCTAATGAGTCTGTCATGGAGTAATTAATTACATCTGGCACACCAATTATGGTTAAGCCTCCAGATTCAATCAGCTAAATCCAGTCTCTTCATTAGTTACTTTATGATTCTGTAATAAAAGACCATTAAAAACTTTTTATTTTTGCAAACTCATAGAAGCATCTATTTATGATTTGAAAAAAAAATCAATCCAATCACTTATACACATTACAATGAGACCTCATTATCCTGTTTTTCAGGACATTATAGAGAACAAAATTCTGACCTAGAAATACTTACTTATAGGAAAAATGTAGTATGAATATTAGATTTGAGCTTTAGATATATGGTTGAAAGAAAAAAACTTTTAAATAAAAATGTTATAAGAGAATCAAAGTCTTAGAGAGAAATTACATTTTCTTTCTTATGAAAAAGCCCACATTTTACTAATGTTGTTCTATTGGAATCAAAATACTTTGACTTATGATTTGTGAATCCTGGCTCTCTCATAGATTATATTAACTAGACATATAATCTTGAATAACTCACGGATTCATGTTTTCCACTTAAACCATGAAGGCAGAGCTAGCTGACTTACCTCACTCATGGGGAAATGATAAAATTTAAATGAGATAATATAAGTACATGGATTTGGAAGAGTATAAAGTACTATACAAATATAAATGAATCTTATTTAATTTCTCTTTATCTATTTAATTCAAGCCTTTTTCTACAATTCTAGCATATATCTTTTGGCCCTTCTCTAAACATTTAAAATGGTAGTTTTCAACTATTTATACTTATTTCTAATCAGTGGTACTCTTTATTGAAATAAAATAATGGGAAAATCAAGGAAATCCAAACTGTACTATAGATAAAAGAAGGGTTGCTCCATTTAAATTGAAATATAACCTCTACTAGCTAAGTCCCATCACTCATTTCCATCCCTCCACACCCACAGTCTGAAGACCCCTGAGGCTGGCCCACCAAACTCAGAAAACTACTAATCTAATGACTGTAAAATAATTACTACCTGATTTAGTCCTAAATTATTTAAAATATTTGTGCACATTTTAATTACCACTTAGTCCCTCTATTTTTCAAAGGCAGGTTCAATTCAGTCTCTAATTATTTTGTCTAATTCTTTTGTGTTTATAGTACTAAACAAATTGATAAGCATCCCAAATACCATCTTCATCAAATCTTAGATCCTATTGATTATAAAATGCACATTATTTTATGTACTACTAAGAAAAAAGGTCTATTCTAACCATAGTTTCTTACCATGATACATTAGTTTGTAACCCACAAATTAGCAAAGATGAAAAACATCCATGATATCTATTGTTGACAAGAGTATAGAAAAACAGACTCTCTCATGCTGCTAATAGGAATAGAAATTATTACAAGTTTACTGAAAATCAGCCTCATCGATTCATTTATTTACTGAATGTCTGGTATGTATAAAAACAAAGAAAATTTGAAAAGCCCTTGCCTCCAGTAGAACTTACATTTATGAGACAGAATAAAGAAGTTAAATTAACAAATAAATAAATAAATACACACACACACACACACACACACACACACACACACACATCTTGTAATGACCACAAGAAAATAACATAATAAAATCTCACTGACATTTTGTAGATTAGAGAATGTTGGAACTGGAAAAAAACTTCCAGCAGTTACTTAGCAGTTGTTCTATTCTCTTAGGGAGTTAGACTACTTATCTCCAAGACCCTTCATAGCTTGTTTGTTAAATGAGGCAGCTGAGGGACAGGTCAAAGTTTATATTTACTGTAGATTAGTCTCTCAGGGGAAAGGGAATTGACTGTTAAAATACCAAAATAAGTTCAGATAATAAAAAATTGGCAACAATTTAATGACATTTTAAAATAAATGAAGCAGAATTGTTCTAGTACTTGAGATCTTAGAAAAAACAATTTTCTAATGTATCTTTTTCATTAATCTTAAACAAATTCTAACATATCTTGTATATCTATGTGGAAGAAAGCAAACCAATTAAAAAGAAGTACCTAGTGTAGTGCCTGCTTCATTGTAGGCAGTCAACATATACATATTTGGTGATCACAGGTAGTAATGTTCACCACAGATTTTAATGTATTTTTTCAGTTTATAATCTAGATGTTTTACTACTGGCAGTGGAAATAACTTTGTGATATTAAGAGTAAATGTTCTTTGATCCAAACTTATAACTCTTCTTTGAGGCAGAAATTTATTGAACAATTTATTTTTGTAGTTTTAATTTTTATAATGAAACTGCTGTGATATTTGACTTCTACATGGTTTTGTTAGATATATAAAAAGAAAGTTAGTTCTTTGCCTTGGATTTTATGTCATATCCAAATTAAATAAATACATAAAACTACATTTAAAAAAACTCATTGAATGCTGGACAGTCAGGGAAAATAATGAAATTTTGTGTATTGTTCTTATTGTTAACCCAGCTCAGAGTAAGAAATGGCTAGTGTTGTTTTAATTTTTCTCCTTTCACATCAGAATATACATATATGATTTTTAAAAAGTCAGTGGGGAATTTGTATGTACTTTAATATTAATTGTGACTAAATTAATGGTTAATATTTTATATGAACCATTGAAAAATATGAACTTTGTTTTATGTTCACCTTTCATATAACTGTTGAGATAATCTCCTCCCAGTAGTACTTTTATTATATTATTGTCTTGCTTAAAAACCTATAGCTTTACTGGTTATCAGTGGTAACTTCAGAGACAAAAGTTTTGAGTCTGAGTCTCTATTTTTTGCTAGCTGTGTGGCTTTGGGAATGTCATTTATTTCCTCTGAGGCTCAGTTTCCTTATAAACAAAGTGGGATATATGTTAAAACTGATCATTGTTGAGAGAAATAAATGAGAAAATGTTTGAAGTTCTTAGCATGGTGCCTAGCATTAGGTAAGCCCTGGTATATAGTAGGTATTCAATAAATATTTAGTGCTTGGAAAGTAACATGTAAACCATTTAGTCTATCATTTAAGAATTGGCTCCTATAATTGTTCTAAGCACCAATACTCTTAGTTTGTTACAGCCTAGTTAGCATTAGCCCCTTTGTTACAGGCAACCAATTTCCTTTCTACCCTTATATACTACTCAGCTTCTCAGTTCTATGCTTTCACTCTTGTCATTACTCTACAGAAAATGCTCTTCATTCTTCAATGTCTTAACATTTCAATTACTCTGATAATCTTCCACAAAACTCTCATTTTCCAAGATATTGCTGATTACTCACACTTGATTTAAGTCTCACCATTATTTTGGTTCACAAAGAGAGAATATTAAAAGCAGCAAGAGAAAAGCAGTTAGAAACCTACAAGGGAACTTCCATAAGACTGTTAGCTTATTTCTCAACAGAAACTTTGCAAGCCAGAAGGGATTGGCACAAAATATTCAAAGTGGTGAAAGCAAGGACCTAGAACAAAGATTATGCTACCCAGCAAAGCTCTTACTTAGAATCAAAGAACAGATAAAGAGTTTTCCAGAAAGGCAAAAGCTAAAGGAGTTCATCACCACCACACCAGTATTAGAGAAAATGTTGGGGGGACTTCTTTAAGAAGAAGAAAAGGTATGTATCAAAAATATAAATAATAAAATTGCAATAATTACATATCTATCAACAAGTACTTCAAATGAAAAAAATTAAATGTTCCAATCAAAAGATAGAGTGGCAGGATGGTTAATAAAACAAGACTCTTGCATATGATGCCTACAAGAGACCCACTTCAGGTCAAAAGATACACCAGACTGAAAGTGAAGAGATAGAAAAAGATAGTTCATGAAAATAGAAACAAAACAAAACAAAAAATAGCTGGGATAGCAATACTTATACCAAATATAGTACTCTTTAAAACAAAGGCTATCACTAGAGACAAAGAAGAACCCAGTAATCTAACTTTAGGGTATTTATCCAAAGAAACCCAAAGCACTACTTAGAAGGGAAATGTATATCCATATGTTCATTGCAGCATTGTTTAGAATAGCCAAAATATAGAGGTAACCTGGGGGTCCATCAATGGATGAATGGATAAAGAAGATGTGATACCTATATACAATGGAATATTACTCAAACATAAGAAGAGATGAAATATTGTCATTTGTGACAATGTGGATGGACCTTGAGATAATCATGCTAAGTGAAATAAACCAGACAGAAACTTAAATTTCACATAATATGACTTATGTGTGGAATATAAACCTAAAAGCAATAAACAAACAGGATAAACAAACAGAGACTCATGGACATGGACAATAGATTAGTGGTTACCAAAAGGTGGTGGGGGGAGTAGATGGGGTAAAAGGGGTCAAATATGTGGTGACAGAAAGAAATCTAACTATAGGTGATGAACACCTATAGCTTTCGCTCTCTCTCTCTCTCTCTCTCTCTCTCTCTCTCTCTCTCTCTCTGTGTGTGTGTGTGTGTGTGTATATATATATATATATATATATATATATATATATATATATATATGCCTTACTGCTAAATTGTACACCTGAAACTTACTGGATTTCATTAACAAATGTTACCATAATAAAAAATAAATAAATAAATGAACAAATACAATGAAAACAAAACAAAACAAAAAACTGGGGTAGCAACACTTACATAAAATAGAGTAGACTTTAAAACAAAGACTATATTTAGAGACAAGGAAGGACCCAGTAATATCACTTTTGGGTATTTATTCAAAGAAACCCAAACACTGCTTGGACGAGAAATGTGTATACATATGTTCATTGCAGCATTATTTACACTACCCAAGGCATGGAGGCAAGCTGCTTGTGCATCCATAGATAAATGGATAAAGAAGATGTGGTGTGTGTACACACACACACACACACACACACACAATAGAATATTCTTCAGCTATAAAAAAAATGAAATCTTGCCATTTGCAACAACATAGATGGACCCAGAGGATATTATATTGTGCTGAATGAAGTAAATAAGATAGAGGAAGACAAACACCATATGATTTCAGTGACATGTGGAATCTAGAGAACA
Organism: Macroglossus sobrinus; assembly: GCA_004027375.1. NCBI lineage: Eukaryota > Metazoa > Chordata > Mammalia > Chiroptera > Pteropodidae > Macroglossus > Macroglossus sobrinus. The sequence goes on along the minus strand of PVKZ01000674.1, from coordinate 567,544 downwards.
AAAAAACAAGGAAGTAAAAGAAAACCACACAATTACACAGAGAACATTAATGGCTGCCAGATAGGAGGGGTTTTGGAGAGGGTGGATGAAAAAGAGAAAGGAATTAAGAGGTACATATTGGTAGTTGCAAAATAGTCATGGGGATGTAAAGTATAACATAAAGAATATAGCCAAGTCTACTCTGGACAAGCCTGATTCTGTCTGATCTTGGAAGCTAAGCATAGCCAGGCCTGGTTAGTGCTTGGATAGGAGACCACCTAAGACCAGGTGCTGTAGGTGTAAGAAAAAAAATAAGAGATTGCAAGCAAGCTGACAAGATCCTTGCAATCTATGAGGTCAACCAAAGGTTGCCTTGCCTAAAAAAAAAATAAAAAGAATATAGCCAATAATACTGTAATGACTGTACAGTGTCAGAAGTGTACTAGATTTATTGGAGTAATCACTTTGTCAGTTGCATAAATGTCTAATCACTATGCTGTACATCTCAAACTAGTATAACATTGTATGCCAACTGTAATTGGAAAAAAAAGACAATTTTTTTAAAAAGTGTTAAAGATAGTGAGAGTGAAGTTGGAAGGGTAAGGTGTTGCTAGAAGTATAAAGAATTGAGATCAGAGAGTGGAAAATTAGAATTAAGGATTTTTGATCTAGAGTAGTTCTGATGGATGACAAGATCCACAGGGCTTCCATGACAGTGAATGGGTAGACTGAAGTGGAGGTAGATGTCACAGGAGTTAAAAGTTTAAGAACCATAAATGTAAGGGTGCTGAATAGACTGACTGTCTATAAGGGATCTTTGTTAATTTAATGAATAGTGAGTGCCTATTCTGTGGAAAGTGTGGAGATGTAGCCATAAATGAAGAAAACACAGTTCTTCACTTCATAGAACTTCTAGTAGAGAAGATAGTTTAGCCAATAATTACAATAAATTATAATGAGCATTACTTCTCAGAAACTAAAGAAATACATTTAGATAAGGGTATATATCCTCTCTGAGAGTCAGTGAGAATGAGTTTATCTTTAGGAGGCCTACCCTTGCCCATTTTTTTTCTATCACTTTTTTTTTGGTGAAAAAATGGCTTGCTATGTATAGACAAAAAGAAAATAGAGAAGTTAGGTTATTTATCCAATGTCAAATAGCTAGTGAGTGGCAGAGCTAAGATTCAAAACTGGACCAGTTTTCATTGTAGTGCCATTATGGCTATGTAAGGCAACTATAGCCCATCCTTCTGGCTGATAAAAACTGAAAAATATGAAGGAATAGAGAAACAACTACTTGAAAACTCTAAAAAGTTTACAAAGGCAGTAAGATTATGGAGGGGAGTTAAATTTGGAGAAATAATTTGCATGAGGATGAATTTCCCATTTTTTTCCCTTGTGCTGCCTAGAGTGGGTCCCAGTTACATAGTGGTGTGGTGGTGTTGGAGACTAAAACTCTGGTTGAAAATTCATGAACTTTCTAGGCAAAAGAAAAAGGGAAAGGAGCACCCCAAATTTGAATAGTGTGAGAATAATCACAGAGAGGAGAAAGCCAGTGAAGGGGTCTTCTGATTCTGCGCGAGTCTCAGCTGAACCCTTGACTTATGCATGCAAAGGATAGAACCTAATGAACAGAACAAAGGATTTGATAACTGAAGTGGGATTAGAATCATCCACACAAGTCTCATATTAACCTAAATAATGCCTGCATGGGACAGATCTAAATAAGCAGAAAAAACTCCTAGAGTAATAAAATTAAGATTTAGTATTTTAGCAACATTATAGAGGAATACTTTACATCCTGTAAAATTCAACTATTTTAAGTTTATAATTCAATAATTTTCATGAAATGTAAGGAGTTGTATGATCATCATTAGTTTAACATTTACCATTTCCATCACCGAAAAAGATCACTAATTTCTGTTTACAGTTAATTTTTGTCTTCATCCTTAGCTCCTGGAAATTACTAATCTACTTTTTTTCCCACATCAACTTACATGTTTTATTTTTTAATATTTTTATGGTGACATTGGATAAAGAAATTCAATAGGTTTCAGCTGTACACTTTAACAATAAGGCATCTATATATTTACATTATGTGTTCACATCCTATTTACATTTTTTTCTGTCACCACATATTTAACCCCCTTTACCCTTACCCCATCTACCTCCCCACTCCCCTACTTACCCTCTGGTAACCACTAGTTTATAGTCCATGTCCATGAGTTTCTTTTTGTTTGTCCTGTTTATTTGTTGCTTTTAGGTTTATATCCAACATATAAATGATATGTGATTTTCAAGTTTTTTCTGTCTGGCTTATTTCATTTAGTATGATTATCTCAAGGTCCATCTATACTGTAGTAAATGGCAGTATTTCATCTCTTCTTATGGCTGAATATATATATGCTGAATATATATATGCTGAATATATATATGCTGAATATATATATGCTGAATATATATATGCTGAATATATATATGCTGAATATATATATGCTGAATATATATATGCTGAATATATATATGCTGAATATATATATGCTGAATATATATATATGCTGAATATATATATATATATATATATATATATATATATATATATATTACAACTTTTTTATCCAATCATCTATCGTAGGACACTTTGGTTGCTTCTATATCCTGGCCACTGTGAATAATGCTGCTATAAACATTGATGTAAAAATATTTTTTCTGATATGGATTTTTAAGTCTTTGGGGTAAATACCCAGTAGAAGAATTGCTGGATCACATAGTAGATCAATTCTTAATTTTTTGAGAAACCTCCATACTGTTTTCATAGTGGCTGTACCAATTTGCAGTCCCACCAGCAGTGTATTAGGGTTCCTTTTTCTCTGCATCCTCTCGAGTATTTGTTATTAATTGTCCCGTTGATTATAGCTATTGTAACAAATGTGATACGGTATCTCATTGTGATTTTAAATTCCCTAATAGCTAGTGATGCTGAGCATCTTTTCAAATATTTTTTGGTCACTTCTATGCCCTCTTTGGAGAAGTGTCTATTCAGGTCTTCTGCCCATTTTTTGATTGGATCATTTGTTTGTTGTTGTTGTAATTGTTGTTATTGAGTTAAATGAGTTCTTTGTATATTTTGGATATTAGGTAATTATTGGAGGTGTTGCTTGAAAATATATACTCATGTTCAGGTGGTTGTCTCTTTACCTTGTTGACAATTTCTTTTGCTTTACAGAAGCTTTTTAGTTTGATGTATTCCCATTCATTTAGTTTAGCTTTTATTTATCATGCCTTTGAGGTAAAATTCATAAAATTCTCTTTAAGTTTAAGGTCCTTGAGTTTAGTTCCTATGATTCCTTCTATGCATTTATTGTTTCAGGTCTTATACTCAGGTCCATAATCCATTTTGAGTTATTTTTGGTGTGTAGTGATAGACAACAGTCTAGTTTCCTTCTTTTGCAGGTTGCTTTCCAGTTTTCCCAGCACCATTTATTGAAGAGGCTTTTCCTTTTGTCACTGTATGTTTTAGGCTTTTTTTGTCAAAAATTATTTGCCCATATAAATATGGGTTGACTTCTGGCCTCTCAATTCTGTTCCACTGGTCCGTGTGTCTGTTTTGCTGCCAATACCATGCTGTTTTGATTATTGTTGCTTTGTAGTATAATTTGATGTCGGGCAGAGTGATGCCTCCAGCCTCATTCTTTTTTCTCAGAATGGCTTTGGCAATTTGGGGTCTTTTGTGCTTCCATACAAATCTGATGATTTTTTTTGTTCTATTTTTTTAAATAATGCCGATGGGATTTTGATGGGGATTGCATTCAATTTGTAAAATGCTTTAAATGATATGGTTGCTTTAACTATGTTGATTCTTCTAATCCAAGAACATAGAATTTGATTTATTTTAATCGTGTCTTATAGTTTTCATTATATAGGTCTTTCACATGTTTCCTTAGATTTATTCCTAGGTATTTTATTGCTTTTGTTGCAATTGCAAAAGGAATGATTTTTTTCCACTTTTTTTGACACTTCTGTATTAGAAAGTAGGAATGCTATGGATTTTTGAACATTGATTTTTGCATCTAAAAACTTTACTGTATTTGCTTATTGTTTGTAGTAGTGTTCTTGTGGAATCTTTAGGGTCTTCTATATAGAGAATCATGCCATCTGCAAATAGTGACAGTTTGACTTCTTCATCTCCTCTTTGGATGCATTTTATATCTTTATATTGCCTGATTGTACTTGCTAGGACCTCCAATGTTATATTGAATTACAGTGGTGACAGTGGAAAAACTTGCTGTGTTCCTAATCTTAGAGGGAAGGTTTTTAGTTTTTCATTATCGGTATAATGTTCGCTGAGAGTTTGTCATAGATGGTACTTTCCTTCTATATCAATTTTGTTAAGTGTTTTGATGATAAATGGATGCTGTATCTTGTTGAAAGTTTTTTCTGCATCTATCGATATGATCATATGATTCTTATTTTTCAATTTGTTTATGTGGTATATCACATTAATCGATTTGCATTTGTTGAACCATCCTGTGCTTCTGGGATAAAGCCTGCTTGATTGTGATGTATAATCTGTTTAATATGTTCCTATATTCAATTCGCTAGTATCTTATTTAGGATTTTTGCATCTGTGTTCATTAGAGATATTGGTCTGTAGTTTTCTTTTTTTTGAGTGTTATCTTTCCCAGGTTTTGGTATCTGGGTAATATTGTCCTCATAAAATGGGTTGGGAAGCATTGCCTCCTCTTTGATTTTTTGGAAGGTTTTGAGAAGAATAGGTATTAAATTTGCTTTGAACATTTGGTAGAATTCACTGGTCCTGGACTTTTATTTTTTGGTAGGTTTTGGATGATTGTTTTAATTTCCATATTGCTGATCAGTTGATTTAGATTTTCCAGTTCTTGATTAATCTACTTTTTGTCTCTATAAATTTGCATTTTCTGGACATTTCATATAAATGGAATCATACAATATATGGTCTTTTGCAACTGGCTTGTTTCACTTAATATAATGTTTTCGAAGTCCACCGACATTTATCACAAATGAGTGTTTTATTATTTCTAAATATGAAAAGTATTCCAATATGTGGCCTGTCCATAATCTAAAGTAAGTTTGGGTTGTCAGCCATGTAAGGCAAGACTGAATTTATGGCCTAAACCTAACAGAATGATTACCTTATAAAATAAAAGCATCAACAATTTCCAAATGACTCAGAAGTCCCTGGCCTCAGAATCTAAACATCATAATAGTTAAAATATCTGAGAGACTATCAAAACTGGACATACTAAGAGCCAGGGAAACATGACCAATTCTCAAGAGAGAAGACAATCGGCAGATGAGAACCTTGTGAAAACCCAGATGTTGGAATTATTATGCTATGTCTTTAAAACAGCAGTTATACCTATAATCCATGAGGTTAAGGACAAAACCCTTGAAATTAATGGGTAGATATTCTGAGAAGATAAACAGAAAGTATATAAAAAGAAAATAAATTGAAAATTTAGAACTGAAAAACACAACAAATATTTTTAAATAAAAAATTTACCAGATAGGCTCAGTACTAGAGATGAGAGTACAGAGCCAATAACTAGAAAATAGGTCAATAAAACAAATACTGGAATTTCCCACACTTCTTCTACCATGTGAAGACACAGTGAAGAGATGTCCATCTATGAACCAGGAAGCAGAACCTCGCCAGAGACCGAATCTACCAGTGCCTTGATCTTGAATTTATCAGCTTCCAGAACTGTGAGAAGTAAATTTGTATTGTTTATTAGCTCCAAATAAACAAACAAACAAATAAAATGAAAAACAAATACTGTATGATTTCATTTATATGTGGAATATAAAAAAGTCAAACTCGAAGAACCAGAGAATAGAATGGTAATTATCCAGGGCTAAGAAATAAGGATAATGGGGTGAGTTTGATCAGAGGGTGCAAATTTTCAGTCATAAATTTAATAAGTTCTGGAGATCTGTTATACAGAATGGTGACTATAGTTAATAATACTGTATTGTATACTTGAAATTTGCTATGAGAATAGTGTTCTCACCATACCAAAATAAAAAATAAAAAAGGCAAAGTGATGGATGTGTTAATTAGCTTAACAGTGGTAATCATTTCACAGTTATATGTGTGTGTGTGTGTATCACATTGAACACTTTAATTATATACAATTTTTATTCTTTAATTCTACCAAAATATAGCTGTAAAGAAAAAAAAATGGGTCAATAAATATTTTTCAATGTGAGGAACACCAAGACTCAGAAGACTGAACAAAATGTGCAAAGCTTCAGGGACTTGTAAGACAATATCGTAAAATCTAACATTTGTCATTAGAATTCCAAAAGGGAGAAAAAAGATATTGGTAAAAAATATATATTTTAAGGACTATTAGCTGAAAACTTTCTATTATTTAGTGAAACATAAATTTGAAGATTTAAGAAACACAGTGAACTCAAACAGAGTAACTCAGAGAAAACAGCAATATCACAATCAAACTAGTGAAAATGAAAGGTAATTTTTCTGCCTTCATTGAAATATAATAGTCAATTAGTTGCTTGTATTTACATTGTACAATTCAATTAGTTTTTTTCAGCTGTACAGCACAGTGATAAGAGATATCTATAACTCACAAAGTGATCACCCTACTAAATCTAGTACCTTCTTTCCCTTACATATTTCTTATAACATTAACTATTTCCTTATGCTATATTTTAAATCTCCATGTCCATTTTGTAATTATACATTTACACTTAATCCCTTTTCCCTTTTTCAACATCCCCCTCAACCTCAATTCCATCTAGTAGCCCTAACAATATTCTCTGTATCTATGAGTTTATTTCCATTTCTGTTGCAGTTGTTGTTTATTTTGTTCTTTAGATTCTACTTGTACATGAAATCATGCAATATTTGTCTTTCTCTATCTGTCTTATTTCATTCAGTACAATACCCTCTAGGTCCATCAGGCAATATCTTTTTCCATCCTCTTATGAAAGGTAAATTTTTAAAAACTCTTTAAAGCAGCTAAGAAAAACATTGTATGTTTCTATATATGGAAGAATGATCCAAATGTCTGTGGATTTCTCATTAGAAACAATGAAGTTCAGAAGACAGTTGGACATCTTTAAAGTGCTGAAAACAAGAAACTGCTAATCCACAATTCTACATTCAGTGTACGTATACTTCACAACTAAAAGTAAAATAAAAACATTTTTAGAAAAAATAAATTTAAAGACTCTTTCAAAAGCAGAAATGCTCTACAAGAAATGGTAACAGAAGTTCTTCAAGATGAAAGAAAATTAAATCAGAGGGAAACTGGAATCCCCAAGAATGAAGAAAGAGCATCAGAGATGGTAAATATATGAGTAAATATAAAAGATTATTTCCCTCCTGAGTTCTTTAAAATATCTACTACTCTTGTAATCAAAGTTGTAACATTGTCTGGTGAAGTTTCCAATGTAAGTAGATTTTATACATATAAAAAAACGTAACATAAAAGGCTAAAGGAACTTACATGGCCCCTAATTTTTTGTTTGAAGTGATGAAATACTAACTCTAAATAGATTGTGAAAGATTGGTGTATATCAATAATTCAAAAAATAGCAGAAAAACAATATGTAAATTTAAACAGAATAGTAAAAATATTCAGCAACACAAAAAACAGAAAACCATAAGAAAAAATAAAAAAGAAGGCACAAACAGAAACAAGTCATGTTATATATATCTAAATCAAATCATGCCAACAATTACATTAAATGCAAATATTCAAAACATGCCAATTAAAAGACAGAAATTGAAAACTGAATAATAAAAACCAGACTCAATTATATGCTGTCTATAAAAAATGCATTTAAATATGAAAACATATATAGGTTAAAAGCAAAGTGATGGGAAAAGATAAACCATGCCAATTCTAATAAAAAGAATGCTGTGGTGCTTATATTAATATCAAAGTAAATTTAAAAGCAAGTAATATTACCAGGGTTGAAGAGGGAATTATATAATTATAAAAAAATCAGTTCACTAAGCAGATATAACAATCTTAAATGTACATGAAATTAACAAAAGATCTTCAAAATAAATCTGACAAAAAGTAATAGAACTTAAAAGAAGAAATAGACAAATTCACAATTACATATGGTGACTTCAACACAGGTATCTCAGTAACTGATAGAAAAATCAAAAGAGATGAATATGGATATATAATACCTAAACAACACTATAACAAACTTTAATTCATCTTCTTATCAAGTGTACATGGAATATATTCTAGGCTATAAAGCAAACCTAAAAAATTTAAAAGAGTAGAAATCATACAAAGTATCTTTGCTAACCATAACGAAATTAAACTACAAATTAATAATGGAGATGTAAAGATCTAGAAAACTCTCAAATACTTGAAAAACATTATTAAATAACAAATGAATAAAAAAGAAAGACCTAAAGGAAATTAAAGCATTTTAATTAAATTTAAATGGAAACAACCTAAGTGCCCCTTGATAGATGATTAGATAAAGAAAATGTGGTGCATATACACAACGGACTATTTATTACTCAGCTATAAGAAAAGATAAAACAGTGCCATTTTCAGCAACATGGATGGATCTTGAGATTATCATGCTAAGTAAAATAAGTCATACAGAAAAAGTTAAGAACCATATAATTTCATTTATATGTGGGATATAAAATTGAATGCAAAAAATGAATAAGACAATCAAAAACTCATAGACACAGACAACAGTTTAGTGGTTACCAAAGGGAAAAGAGGAAGAAGAGAGGTAGACAAGTGTAAAAGGGGTTAAATGTATGATAACAAAAGGAAATTTAACTCTGGGTAGTGAACACACATTGCAGTATACATATAATGATATAATGTATTAATGAACTATATACTTGAAATCTATGTAATTTTATTAATCATTGTCACTTTAATACATTTAATTAAAAATACTGTATTAATATACTTCAAAGTTGCTAAGAAACTAGATCTTAAATGTTCTCACCACAAAAAAGAAATAATAATTATGTGATGTGCTAGAGGTATTAGCTAATGTTATAGTGGATATCATATTGCAATATATAAAGGTATCAAATCAACATACTGTACACCTTAAACTTAAATAATGTTATATGTCAAATTTTTTCAATAAAAATAACTAAGAAAAAATAATTGCAACATTTTATCTAATGTAGTTCTTCAAGGAAGTGCGTAGCTCTAAATGCACCTTTTAGAAAAGAAAAAAAGGTTTCAAAATAAGGGTCTGAGCATCCACTTTAAGAAACTAGTAAAGATGAGCAAATTAAATTGAAAGAAAACAAAAGGAAAGACATAGTAAAGATATGAACAAGAATCAATAAAAATGAAAGCAGAAAAAATTGAGAAAGTCAATGAAACTTAAAACTGCATCTTAAACAATTTCAATAAATGGCTATGTGTAGAGCCAAATGAGTGCTAGAGTCATTACAGTGATCACTTTGTGAATTATATAAATGCCTAACCATTATGCTGCATATCTGAAACTAATACAAAATATTTTTAAAATTTAATAAAATTGATAAATTTCTAGCAACACTAACAAAGATTAAAAGAGTGAAGACAGAAATTGCTGATGTCAGGAATGAAAGGCGGGACATCAGTACAGAACCTTCAGACATAAAAGGGTAATAAAGTAGTACTAAGGACAATTACATATCTATAAATCTGGAAATTTAGATAAATTGGACCAATTCTTGAAAGACAAAAACTATTAAAGCTAAATTAAGAAGATATAAGTAACTGGATAGCCTTATACCTATTAAAAAATTTGAAGTCAGAGTTAAACTTTCAAAAAGAAGAATCTACGTCCAGATGGCTCCACTATAGAATCTTATCAAACATTTAATAAAGGAATATTACTCAATCTCTACAGTTTCTTTCAAAAAAAAAAAAGATCAACATTACTGTGATATAAAAATCAGACAAAAACATTAAGAAAATGAGAAGCCCAATTTCTATTCTGAACATAGATGCAAAACCCAAAACAAAATATTAGTAAATAAACTTAATAATATATGAAAATGATAATGCATCAAGACCAAATAGGGTTTATCTCAGGAATGGAGGTGGAAGGAAGGATATAAGAGGTGCTTGAATAATTTCTTTAGGATGATTAAAATGTTTCTTATCTTGATTGTGGTGTGTTTTCATAGTTGTATACATGTGTTAAAACTAATCAAATTTTATGCTTTAGCTATGTGTAGTGTGTTTTACTTCAGTTAGGTCTGAATAAAGTTTTAAAGATTATCTGTTTGGCCCTTGATCTAGAGTTTTTTTCATTACACCACATTTGCCTTTCCTGGTTGGAGATGGACCTTCTAAGGATGGTGGGCAGAGAGAATCAGTCTTCATGAAGTGATCTATTACATTTAGGATGTCTCAGATATTGAAGCATAGTATTAGGTCAAAAGTCAACTAACATAGTGAATTATGTGAAATTCTTATTTTTATAGGCCAAAAGAGGTTGAACATTAGAATTTTGTATGGTTTAATCTATATAGTAATTTCAATTTTTCCAATGGAAGTTTATACAATAGAGAGCATAAAATATATGCATTGCATTTAGACTTAGATGCAAATTCTTAGAGTAGTGAAAAGTGACATTTGTGAACTGATTCAAGGAATGATGTTGGCTTCTCATTTTCAGTGCAATTTATGAAGGCTCAACAGAACATATAGATTGTTTTTTCTTAAAATGGAAATAGCATTAGACAATATAGAAAATTTAAAGAAGTAAAAATCACCTGAAGAAAAATCACTGTTAATTTGGTACAATTTGGGAGAAATTTTTTTTATACATATGTAAACTCACATAGATAATAGCTTATTTTCTAAAGTAGTGTTGTGCTATATGTACTGATTTGATAGGAATGCAGAACATGCATTTTTATTTTCTTTTATCTTTAACATCTTTTCAAGGCATTTATAAAAGAACATTCTTTTGATTTTTAGCTTTCGCATAGTTTTATCATCGTATGGAGAAATTCTAATTATTTAAAAATTAATTCTATGTTAACATTTTGGTAGCTTACAATTGTGCAATTCTAACATTGTAGCTACATCTTCGTACACACACATGGACATTTCTGTAGTATAAATGCCAGGGGATGGTCAATGAGTAAAATTAGTCTTAAGACTTTGCATGTATAGTTGGCAATTTGGTAAATGCTTCTTGAAACAATGTTTTCTTGGCTTTGGGTATACTATTATTCTCTTGGTTTTTCTTTCAGTGAGGTGACTACACCAGTGTCCTATGCTGGATCTTCTTTCTCTTCCTAACATCTTGAGAGAGAATTAAAAGCCTTTATTAGCTGGCCGCGACTGACTCTCAACCACCCAGGGTTAGAGGAGGATCAGCCCCAGGGTTTTAGAGTAAGGCAGTTATAAAGCCTAGAACAAGAAAGCAGATTACAGAAGCAGAAGTTGGCCATTAGCATAATACATCACCTAGTGCCACACCCTAGTTAACAAGTAAGTGGATTATGGAAGCAGACATTGGCCATCTTCATATTTTATACAATAAACCTCATAAACCACACCCAAGCAAGTAGGACAACTTCTGGTATCTAAAGATATTTCATCCCTGTAGCTGACTTAGCTAGTTGACTCACTTGAAAAATTTCCACCCTTAACAGTTCCCCAGACCATACCAGTCACAGGAAGTAATTAAAGGCTCAGATTACATTTCAGGTAGTGTTGAGCCCAAATATCCCATTCAATTTTCATGTTATTTTTAACTATTATTAACTAAGCATCTACTATGTGCTAGGCATTCTTTGTTGTTGTAACAACACAGCAGCAAAACAGACATAAATCTTTGTCCTAGTGGAGTTTATCTTTTGCTTTATTTTGATTTTGTGAGGCTAACTTCACCAACACCCCTTGCTAACTAGTTTACCTTTTTACTTACATGAGATTTCGATAATTGAAAAAAAATCCTCAAGGACCTTTCCCTTTCCCTTTTCCTTTATTGCTCCTGCTGACTGGAAATATATCCTGAGTCCATTAGGAATTGTGACAGAAAAGTATTTGTGTGCTCTGGCTTGCTGCATCACTTTAGTATGTATTTTAGACCAGTATACTTGTCATTTTCCCCCACCATGACAAGGTGAATGTCTTCACATCTCAAAGGGTTTTATTCACGGTGTTTGTTTGTTTGTTTAGTTTTTTTTATAGGAGGAATAACAGACTTTATCTCCCCTTCTTTATTTGAAAGTCATCAACCTAACAGTCCCACAATTCTCTTCAGTCTTTTCTAAGCCTGCAGTGGCATGTCCTCCAGCAGATAATATTCCTGATAACCTAACTTAACATCCAGGACTCCCAAAATGAACCTTTTACTCCACTATGAAAAAACAAACAAACAAACAAAATAACAGTAATAATAACAAAAATGCACAAGAAAAATTGTAACTCTCCTTGGTATTCTCAACTCCAAACAGCCATAATGTGGTGATAGTAGAGAACACACACATATACACAAAATGTGTAATGAGGAACATGTTTTCCTCTTTCTGCCAAGGAGGAAACAGTCATATTAAAGGGTATGCATATTTTTTAAACATTTGATGTTGCCAATGCCTTCAAAAATTGTATCAAGTGATATTTTCACCAAAATGTGTAAATGACAATATAATAATTTTCTCTATTTGACAACTTGACTAACTAAAGGTAAGTAGCTCATTTTATATTTTTTATTACAAATGAGATAGAACTTCTTTACATTTCTTAACCCTTTGTATCTGTTTTGTGAATTGTATGTTTATGTTATTTTGTCTTATTCCTGTGATCATTTCCCTTCCCACCTACTGGTGAGACCTTAGTTGCCACCTCCAAAACTCCACTCAAACTTCTTTCCACGAGGTCATCAACTTCTTTGTTATGGAGTCTAATTGACACTCTTTAGTGCTATCTCACACAACCTCTCAGCAACATTTGATACAGTTAGCCATTTTCTTTTTTCTTAAACATTATCTACAATTAGTTTTCATGGTACAGCACTATCCTGGCTTTCCTTTTGCTTATCTCTTGGCCATTCCTTCTCATCTTGAGAGTTTTTCTTCCTCTGTGCATTTTTTAACCTGTTTAGAAAAAAAAAGTGCAGCTCTCTGCCAGCGTTAATTTAACATCATGCATAGGAATGCTACACTATCTAGGATTTGACATTTTCAGCCATCAAGAATTACAATATTTCGTAAATGGAAATACCACTACTAAAAACAGAATACTATAAATAGAATGATGTCATTTGTTTCTAAAGACTATCAATATGCTAGAGTGATGAGAAAATAATAATAAAAGCAAGATATTTGGGGACAAATTTTGGGGGTGAGGTTAGGACTGTAATTCACAAGTTATCTTGGAATAAATGCTGCAGCTGCAAGCACCACTATTGAGTATTCTTGGGGCAAATGGGAAATGGGTTAAACAGCAGAGTTCTATCTCTGGGTTTTGTCCTAACACTCTTCTTTTCTGTTCCACTCTTCTCTTCTGTTCTCTTCTCTTCTGTTCTCTTCTCTTCTGTTCTGTTCTCTTCTCTTCCTTCTCTTCTCTTCTCTCCTTTTCTTATACAACTGTCCCTGCATGACAGAGATTACAATGTATATATTGATGATTCCCAAATCTCTATATCTATAAGATCTTTATCTTGCATTTTAGACTCATATAACTGTTTTCCAGAAATTTCCATTTTTATTTCTTTTAGAAACCTACAACTCAATATTCAGGACATCATTCATCATCTTACATTCCAAAGCTGTTTCTACTTCTTTTCACCATCATTCCTGCTATATCCTATCACCAAATTTTGCTAATTTTGCCTTCTAAATAAATTTCAAATCCACACACTTGTTTCTCTTCCCACTGGTGCCCTCCTTATTTAGTCCACCATCATCTTTCTTCTAGGTTACAGAAAAAATTTATTTAAATGGACTCCTTGCCCACTCCAATCTATTTTCCACACTGGCTAAAGCTCAAATCTAATTATAGTATCGCTTCCCTGATTAGAACATTTCAGTGGCTTCTTTCAGTAAATCCAAATTTCTTAACATAGTTTGCAAGGCTTACATGATCTTATTTTTCTCCTTGTATGCTGTGCTTCAGCCAGGCTTAAATGTCTTTATCTCCCCCAAATATACCATAGCTCTCTCAGTTCCAGGATATCATGTATATTGTTCACTATGAATAGATTACTCATCTACTCTTTTATCCCCAGCACACTTTTGTGTTTATATTCTACCCATTTTCACCTTTAGAATTTAGAAGCTACTTTCCATCTACCTCTCTCCCAGGGGGCTCAGTTTTTCTCATGAAATGTAAGGCAATTGCACCAGCTTAATTATTATTATTTTTTATTATTTATGCCTACAGCACCTGGTCTTCCTAGGTGGTCTCCCCTCCAAGTGCTAACCAGACCCGACCCTGCTTAGCTTCTGAGATCAGACATCGGGCTTGTTCAGGGTGGCATGGCCATAGACCATAGACTGTGGCTCCACTGGGGCGGGAACCCAGGACCTTCTGTGTGTAAAGTAGATATGTTAACCACTACACTGTGGAAACACGTCCTCACTAGCTTAATTATAACAGGTCCTATCTAGCTCTAGAAACTGATTCTAAAATGTCTAGTTCGAATGCTCTTTGGCTCCCCAACTGGGAATTAGGTGTCTCTCTTACATGTTCTGATTATAGTTTCATCTCACTAAATTATAACTACTTTGTTTACATAACTACATCTCCTACTAAATTGCAAGCTCCATGAAGGCAAAGAGTATATTGTTATTTTTGTCATTATTATTTTTTAAAATATAATAAGTGCCCAATACATATTTTGCATAAATGTTTGTCTATTTTTCTATGGGGTGTTCAACTTTTCTACTGAATTATGAAAGCTCTTTATATATAAAAGATTTCAATTCTCTGTTATTTTGTTGTAGATATTTTCTTTTCTAAAACAATTATCTCCTTTGCTATCTTCTTTCTTCTATATGTGCTATTCTCTCTGTTAGAAATGTACTTACTCCTTATGCGTCATTTAATAACCACTCGAATGTCACTTCCTTCATGAAGATTTATCTTATTCCCTGAAAAAAAATTATTTACTTTGTCCTCTATCCTCCAGGAGCACCTGATGCATGTGTCAACTTCAAGGACTTAATGTTTTTATTTCTAATGAAATTATAATTTTGGATGACTTTATCCTCCATTAGACTGTCAACTTCTTAAAAACCAAGAATTTTCTTATTCATTTTTGTATTTCCTATGCCTATCACTATCCCTGAAACATAGTAGTATCTTTAAAATATTTTGCTAAAAGCATTAACATTTAATAATAAAACATATAAAGGCAAAATATTTTCTGTGAATAATTATAAATTCAGAACTTCAGGAAAGTCCTGTCTGACTACTAACATCTAAGTTAGTAGAAACCTTAATAATTGTAAACTGGAAAGTCATAGTTGGCAACTAACGATATGCCAAGGAAAAACACATTATCTATAATTGTGTGTGAAACATTCAGATTAAAAAAAAATGTCAGATATTAAGAACCATAATTCAGAAATTGATAAGTTGTGTACATTAACTGTAGACCCAGATTGCAGGTTAAGCAATTAGAATCTATATATAACCAAATGCTTTACCTGTAGTCCTCTAATAACTTCTAGAACTTAGTGCTTTTAACTTCTGTGGTTTTGGCTGAAGGGGAAAAAATTATTCACAGAGATTTATCCTTGGTTACTAAATTGTGCAAGGCAAAAACTTAAGATTTAAATTGTTTTGCTAATTATTTTTAAAAGTTCTTTCTAATTGCTATTTTTTAAATTGTTTTTGTATTTGTTTTGGATTCTTTTTAGAATCACCACTAACTTTTTACAGTTCTAATGATACTAGAGTCTTTAAAACCTGCTATTTCTAATTGACCTTAGATTTTTAGTTATGTAACCCTTGAGAAGAGTTGACTTTATTTATTTATTTTTTTGCTCTAAGTTTTCCACTTAGCTAAAGCCACAGAACATTTGTACTAGGGATTTTAGAATCAGTATCTAGAACTAGATAGGACAAGTTACAATTAAGCTTGTTTAATTGCCTTATATTTCACGAGAAAAACTGAGCCACCCAGGGGAAGGGGGTGAGGCAAATGCCAAGAAGCACAACCAGGGCTAGAACTAGGCATATTGCCTTGCATTTTCCACTAAATAGCAGTGTCTTTTCCAAAGTTTGGTTGGCTGTTTAACCATGAGTCAGTAATTTAGTAAAAACTGATTCATAATTATATATATACACATACATACATATGTACATATATATATTATAAAATGCTTACAATGTGTCAGGTATTGTGCTAAAAACATGTATTTTTTTTAAATTTGCAGCTGCTCTTCAAGGTATGAACAGAAGATACAGTGGATAAATAAAACAGACAAGGTCCTTGGCCTAACAGTCTGATGGAGGTGCATATAAATTTCTTCCCTCCCCCACCCCACCCCAGCTCTCACTTTCACTAACCTCTCTTTACTGACACATTCAACTCTTTCCACAGGAGGAGGAAAAATTAATCTAATTGGTTAAATTCAATTAGTCTCTGAGCTAAGTTTTCCTAGTGGCTGGAGTCTCTTTGCCTCCAAAAACTGGAAAGAAACTTTGTTTTGTCTTTTCCATTGTCTGCCTCACTCATGAGGTAAGAAGGGCAGCACCATCACCACCTCTGAAACTTCTCTATGATGGCAGACTCTACTCTCTTTTCCTGTTCCTCACCAGGGCATGTAGATTGTCCAGGTTAGCACTAGAACCTAAGAATCTTCAATCTAGGAGGTGAGGTAGTAAAAAGGTTCATTTTAGTCTCAGGCCTAATCTGTATCCTCTAATAATTTTTCCTGTACTTTTTATACTTATTGGCTACTGTTCTGAATACTTTGTGCGTGTGTTCAATTGGTTGGAACCCAGGAGGAGAGATGGTGAATAATGAGCATCCCTCTAAGCCAGTCTAGTAGAAAATATAGAATCAACATAATAATTAACCTTACTTATACTAAGTGCTACAAAAGACAAGTTTAGAATGCTACAAATACATGTATATCAGAGAAGGCTTCTCAAGGTAGTGACATTTATCTAGGACCTAAAAGGTCATGGGGAGTTTAGATAACAAAGAGAAAAGGCAGGGGGCAAAGTAGTCCAAGCAAAAAGACCAGCATGTGTAAAGACTGAAAGAGCATGATACATTCCAGAAACTGAAAGGAGACCAATGGGCCTGGATCAAACAGTGTAGGAAAGTGTTGTATCATTCACTCTATAAAAAAAATAATAATATTGTAGTATTCCTACTCCTTATATAATCTTGAGTTACACTAATATAATTACATACACATGAATGAATTGGAGAAGCATTATGCTTGTAGCAGTGCCCAAATGTCAGGAGGCTTTATGTACAAATGAGTTAATAAAACTCAATTAAAACAACAATAGCAAATCAGCTAATCAAAATACCTTTATCTCCAACCAAGCCAGCCAGCTGAGTTATGAGCCTAAAGTATCTGTAAAATACCTACATAAGACCTATTGGTTTCCCTGTTAGAAAGCTAGAATTAATAAAAGTTTTTTCATAGCCCCCTATTTATCCAACACCATCTTTGAACATAAGAATCGGTGTCTAATTTATTAACTTTTCAAAATTTTTTTTACTAGCCACTAGATTTTCTTTTTTTCAGAAAGACAAATAGAAATATCGAAAATAATATCTTTTTTTTTCTCATTAACCTCTGGAAACAGTGTCAATATGCAATTCTTTTTGCCTAACACATGCTCTTCTCAGAGGCCTAGTAACAGCCTACTATTTTGACTACACTGGTCAATCCTTACCCCTGAAGTGCTTGAGGAATTTCAATTTTTATCAGTAGCTTCTGTTTTTTTTTTTTTTTATTTTAGGAGCTCCATCATCACTCAGCTTTTGTTTATCTAAAATGACCTGCTTCATTTTTTTTCTAATTGCTGCAGCAAAAAGCAATTATGTTTGAATTTTAAATTAATCTATAGTTCAGGCATCCACTTGTTTATCTGTGCCCCACATACCATTTTTTTTCTTTTAGAAGTTTAAATTTTCACCAAAGATTCTCCATTTAACTTCAGTGTTCTAGATACTTGAGAAATCTAGGGAAAGAGAAAATATACTTTTTTTTTTCATTCCCCAAAGGAACAAAGCACAGATTCATAGAATTTATTGCTGAGTAGTACATTGGTGACTAGACCTTCCCTCTTCCAAACCCAATTCCCCCTACTATACTTAATTCTTGCTCTCAGGAAATGTTCTATTTTTGTAAAGTGAAATCCCATTAAAATGTTTTCACCAATCTACTCTTAACACATCATGTTTATTTCTACAGTTATTCTTTCTCTTTTCTCATAAATCTCAAAGGAATAAGCACCACTTTACTTTTTCTACTGCTAAAACTCTCTGATTCTAAATTTTATTTCTTTATATTTTCCTTTGGTTGTTGTTGTTGTTAATGATGATGATGATGATGATAATTGATAATGATGATGATAGCAATGAAAAGGATTATAATTAACATGTATTAAACACTTTCTCTGTGCCCAGCACCATCTTATTTTATCCCCACACCAACCATATGATAAAATCACTATTATTATTCCCATTTTACAAATGCAGAGACTGTGATCCTCATATCTGGATTATAGATAATTCATACTTTCTTTTTTTTTTGTATTTACAGTACTGTATAGATTGTTTCTAAGTCATAAAACTAAACTTTGTGTTATTTTATTTTATTTTTAATTAAATTTATTGGGGTGACATTGGTTAATAAAACTATACAGGTTTTAAGTGTACAATTCAATAATATATCCTCTGTATATTTCATTGTGTGTTCACCACCCAAAGTCTGATCTCTTTCTATCACTATATATTTGATCTCCTTTGCCCTTATCTATCTTCTTCTCTCCCTTTCCGTCTGGTAACCACTAAACTGTCGTCTGTGTCTATGAGTTTTTGTTTGTTTTATATTAAGTAAGCATCTAGCTCTTTTCCATATTACCTTAATTCACCTGCTTTAGATTCAACTTAGAGCAGAGACTTTGAAGGCAAATAAACAAGAATATATGTCCCCTCCAGATGAATTGCAAGCTGTATTTAGCACAATTGTAAGCACGGTGCTGGGCACATTAAAGACAATCACTTGTACATGATTGATCACTAATTTCTATACCTTTAATTACCTTTGTTCTAATATTTCACAATAAATTACCAATTCCCACAAGAGCAGGTTTTACAAACTAAGATAATTTATCTGTTAAGATTTAGAGATTAAAAAAATAACATTCTTTAAATTTAAGCTCTTTTTAGTATCAAAATAAATTTTAAACCATAAATAAAACCCTTCAAGAAGCTGGGAACCTCACTATCCTGATCATTTAATATATATCTCTACAAAATATATATCAATTTAATAGTTTGAAACATAAAACTTTATTCTTATCTTCCATAAACTGTATAAATTCTATAGTGTTAGTTGCCATAGCAAAAGACATCTCAGAAATCCTTAGAATTAGATGTTACTTCAATCAAATCCAAATTCAGAAAGGTGGCTTTATTCTTTCTTTGGTATTGATTTTTCTTTCATTTTTCCCCTCAAAACTGGAATTCTCTTTTATTTTGCAACACTCATATCTAAAGTGAAATTTTCCAGAATAGCAATATCTGATCATATCTTTAGCAATAGGTAAACTCAACTTCATCACCAAGACCATAATTACAAAAGAGAACAGTAAAATTTGTTCTTATAAGAAAACATTTATAAAGATAGAAAGATATACTATTAATTATTTTAACAGCTATAAGATTTGTTTTTTTTCTTTCTCTTTTTATTTTATTTTATTTTATTTTATTTTATTATTTTTATTTTTATTTTTGGCTTAAACAACAGAAATTTATTCTGTCATAGTTGAGGAGCACAAAAGTCTGAAATCTTGATATTGTCAGGGTTGGTTATTTATGGAGACTTGATTCTTTCATGTTCAACAACTTTACCAGTTGTTTAGATGAAGTAAGAGAAGTTTTATCTATTATGTTTGGAGATGGCAGAAGATGGAAGAGATATTAGATGCATTAGAAGACATAACCAAAGTTTTAAAAGAACATGAAGGACAGATTGTGATGGATAGTATATAATAAAAGATTTAAGTTACAGTTTTAGTCATTAGTAAATGATATGAGATAACATTGTGATGTAGCCATCAAAAGCAGCTAATTTAATTTTAGGCTGCATTAATAGAATAAGGCAGGTAATAACATAGACTATTCTACATGGGTTGCAGCATAATGTAAGCATACATGGCATGCTAGGTGCTATTTTTAAGAGGTATTTAGACAAATATATTCAGAGGCACATGACAAGGATAGTAAAGAAAGATGAAATCAGTACTTATAGGTCACCAGTGGTTGAAATGGAAATGTTACCTTAAGAGTAAAGATTCTGGTGGAGAAGAGACCTTTGTCAAATGTTAGTTTGTTATAAATATTTTAGAAACCTAAAAGTAAAAAAAAAAGTAATCAGACTTATTCTTTATGGCTACAATTATAAATCTGGGACCAAAGGTAATAAAAAGACTTTAAAATTTAATATCAAGAAACTTCTGGAAAACATAGAAACAAAACTCAAGGACATAGGACTTAAAAAAATTTTGTAAATTTGACCTCAAAAGCAAGGGAAGTAAAAATTAAAATAAATGAATGGGACTACATCAAACTAAAAAGCTTCTGCCCAGCAAAAGAAATAATCAACAAGGTAAAGAGACGACCATCCAGACGGGAAAATATATTTGCAAGAAATGCCTTCGATAAGGGCCTAATATACAAAATATACAAAGACCTCATTCAACTCAACAACAACAACAAAAAATCAAGTAAAAAAATGGGCAGAGAACCTGAATAGACATTTCTCCATAGAAGACATACAAATGGCTAACAAATATTTTGAAAAGATGCTCAACATTACTAACTGTTAGGGAACTGCAGATCAAAACCACAATGAGATACTATCTCACACATGTTAGAATAGCTATAATCAACAGAACAAGTAATAACAAATGTTGGAGAGGATGTGGAGAAAAAAAAACCCTCATACACTGCTGGTGGGACTGCAAATTGGTACAGCCACTATGGAAAACAGTATAAAGGTTCCTCAAACAACTGAGAATTGATCTATCATATGATCCAGCAATCCCTCTACTGGGTATTTACCCCAAAGACTTGAGAACACATATCAGAAAAGATATTTGTCACTGATGTTCATAGCAGCACTATTCAACATGGGCAAGACATGGAAGCAACCAAAGTATTTTATGATAGATGATTGAATAAAGAAGCGGTGGTACATATATACAATGGAATATTACTCAGCCATAAGAAGAGATGAAATACTACCATTTGTGACAACATGGATGGACCTTGAGATAATCATGCTAAGCAAAATAAACCAAACAGAAAAGGTTGAAAATCACATGATATCACTTATATGTGGGATATAAACCTAAAAGCAACAAATGAACAGGACAAGCAAAAAGAAACTCATGGACACGGACTATAGACAAGTGGTTACCAGAAGGTAGGGGTTGTGGGGAGGGGAAGGTAGATGGTATAAAGGGTTTAAATATGTGGTGACAGAAAGAAATCTAACTATCAGAGGTGAACACACAGTGTAAATATATATATGCCTTACTGTTATAGTGTGCAGCTAAAACTTATTGGATTTCTTTAATCAATGTCGCCATAAAAATAATTTAAAAAATAAAAATAAAAGAATCTTCTTCTAAACATTAAAAGCTGTTCAAAGATAGAATGTGTTGCCTTTAACTGATAGAGGTTGTCCATCATATCACTGCATCCGGTAAAGCAGAGGCCACAAAATTAATTGGCAGCAATACTATAGAAAGGACTCAAGCATACGAAAGGAAGCTGAAAACTAAATTATTGTTCTACTTTCTTCTTACTCTAGGAACCAAGTAAATTAGGTGGTTATGAAGAAAAATGTTTCAGCAGGATCTCTATAAACTCTACACTCAACCTATCAAGGAGCAGTGAGTATTTGATAGTCACTCTAGTTTAGAATATTATGGAAACACTTTCTCTTCAAGCCTGTTAAGCTCCTTAGCTTCTTGAGATTTTTTTTACCCAAACACAATATATCAAAAACGACATTTTCATTTAAACATATAAAAAAGTACAGATAGCTTCACAGCACAAGCAGAAGAATTGTGTATGGTAACACTAGAAAAAAATAAATGCAGCATAACAATATCTAGCTTTTTCCCAAAAGGCAAGCCTTGACAGTTTGATAGGTTTGGCAAAAAGTGGATACAAGAATGAATTCAATCATACCACAGCTGCAAAAAATTTTTGTCAGGTAAAGTTTTAATTATAAAGTTTTAATTACTGCAGAAATACTTCATGTTTTATGTCTATGACAGGATCATTTAAATATGTTGCTCAGCAACAACAAACAGATCCAATCAATTGTGGACATTGCAGTAATCTGGTACATTTACTACTATGAGGCCAGAACTTACACGAAATTGTTTTTAAATGTTATCCACTTAATAAACAAAGACGTTAAGCCACACAAAACACCCTCAATTTCTATAAACCCACTGAATCTCCAGAGGAAGAGAAGGAAGGAAGGAAGGACTTGTCAGGATACAAATGGAAGAAGGTGAGGAAGAAATAAAGGAAAAAGTCTAAGATAAACTTATTTACTAGTTCTATGCTTGGAGATTTTACATAGATTACTAACTTTCTCCCACAAACATGAAGCAAAAATAGTCATCCCCATTTTTTAAAGGCAAAGTAGTATATATTTAAAGCAGTTAAATAATTTACCCATGGTCCACAGTTAAGAAATGATTGAATTCTGATCTAGCTAAGTATCTTTTACAGCTTTCTGGTTTTCTTCAGTTGAATCCAGTCTCAAAAGTTGAATAAAATATATCACACTCTTTTAAAAAAAGAAACGATTGAACATGGATCTGTGTGACTACAAAGACCATAATTTGATTTTTTTACTACAGCACACTGCCCCCCTACAATGTGTTGATTTTAAGAATACTTAAAAGGTACAATATTTAGTAGGCTTCACTGACTTTCAAACATATTCAGCCCTTGCCCCTGCTTACTTCTCCAGGTTTTTCTCTTATTACTCTACTCCTCAAACTCTACAAGCCAAACTGAATACATTGTGAGTTCTCAGAATGTGTCAGGCTAACTCAAATTTCTTGCCTTTCTACATTCTGTTCCATCTGTTTTCTTCACCTACTGCTCAGCTCCTACTTTTTTTTCAAACCTGACTTTTCTGGAGAGACTTTATTGTCCACCTCAGATAGGTAACTAACTTGCCTCTGCTATTCCATAGTACCTTCCAGATACTTATATCACCTCCTTCATCATACTGTGTTGTTTTTACTTCTCTCTCTCTCCACCCTTCTCACCCTTCCCCTCTCCCTCTCTATCTCCATCTCCATCTCCATCTCCATCTCTCTCTTCACACTAGACTGCAGCCTCACAACGGCAAGAGCTTAAACTTATTTTCACATAGTATCTCTAATATCTAGACTAGTATCTTAAATGTAGTAAGAATTTAAAAATGCTGAAGGAATGAACTAGTGGACAAACAGCTACAATAACAACAATGAATGAACAAATGAGGTAAGCAGGTCCAATTTAGTAATAGACAGATTGCATATGATCCTAAGTAAAAGAGCTCAGATGAACAATTGTAATTTCAAAATAAATTGGGGAATATTTCATTAAACCAAGAGTCTCCATTTTCTCTTTAATAAAAGAAGAGCCATATCCTCCACTAGATTTAGATCTCTTCTAAGTTGTTCTTCTGCCTTAGTACAAAGGTTGGTACACTTAATAAAGAATAGTTCACTCCCTTTAGTATCAGCATCCACATTTTCCAGGTTCTGAGCAATTTAGAAAGAGAAATCTGACAGCTACAGGCTTGTTCCATCTCTCTACTGAGAGAGTCAGATGTAATTGCCTATTTATAATCTGACAATGAGCAGATGTTTGTTTTTGCTTTTCCTAATGTGTGTTCTCTAGCATTTAGATTGTCTTGTCTTGCTTCCTACTATTGTCCTAGCTTTCTTTGCCTTTTGACCCAGAGACAAAACCAGGAAAAAAACAAAGAAATAATTTTCTTTTGTGAAACCTTGTGATTGCTTCATTTCAATCAGAAGAAAATTAGTTATTTGCCCTTTGAAGTGATTTGAGTCACTCATAATTTAAAAACAATGCAACTGTGGACAGATAGAGTAGTGCCTATAAAAGGATGCATGTAAGATGACCTGGATTCTTTCTAGTCCTAGCTGTACCACTAGTCAGCTGTGACCTCGGACAAGCCACTTAACCTCTCCAGGCATTGGTTTCTTTATCTGTGAAATTAGGAGATTGGGCTATATAATCCCTAAAGTCTCTTTTTGCTCTTGAACAAACAAGCATGGATATAATGTGGTTTCACCATAGTATAGAACGTTACAGTTTAAAGAATTACTGACTTGCTCTAGGTACAGACCTATAAGCTCATTCTTATTATTCCATTCCTCTATTTTTTCTAATTGAATGCATGTTTGAATCATGTGATCTAAATTAAAATATAATGTCAGCTTATTGGATGGACATTGCTGGAGCCTGTAGCCTTGACACTCTAGTCTAAATGTCCCAGACTTGCTTCTGAAGACCTTGATTTCTTCTGGATATGATATTGTCTTGATCCTATGGAGCAAGCTACATCCATCATGCACCTGACCCACACAAATTTCCTAACTCTCTTGACTGGATTTTTCCCCCTCAACATTGAGAAACATTGCAGTATGGAATGATGGTGGGGGACTAGAAGTAAGTGTTTTTTATAATCTGTGAAATTCACAGTCTAAAAGGATTAATGAGTTAAAGGTAGCAGGAGGCAATGAGTTATAAATGAGAGATTTATAGTTACCAGTAGATAGCAGTGGGCCAGAAACTAGGTAAATATGGAAATAAAAATCTGGAAAGTATATGTACCAATGGTTAAAAAAGAAAATGGAGAGTCAAAGTCTGAGCAGGTAGGTAAGAACCTCAGGGAGTCAGATTCCAAATGACAAGATGACTGATAAAGCTCTGGGCCAATGGTTGGGGACTAAGAGATTATCCATAATCTAAAGCATAGGGCAGGGTAGACAGGATAACAGATATCAATTTTTAACCATCAGAAAAGTCTTTATTTTGATGTAGGCAGATACTTAATACTAGAAAAAGAATCTTTCCAGAGCATGCATAGGCAACTAGATGATAAAGACCATCTGTCTGGTCTGGGGAATTAATAGTAACTGGCAGTAAAGTAAAGACTAACTATCTACCTGGGTCATGGAAGGATGTGGCAGTGTGGTTTCAGGATCCAGTCCCACAATACAGAGATCCTCAGGAAAAATGAGACAACGTGACCATATTTCCATTCAACTTACAAGAGATGATCCCATCAATAAGCAAAAAGTTGGTACATCAATCTCAAAGGACTGTTGAGATTCCCTTCAAAGTCTCCCTAAATTTGATGAGGGGAAATTTACCCTGATTATAGCTTACTGACATGAGGAAAACTGGCTGAATATCAATAAGGAGCTAACTGATATGACTGAGCCAATAAGACTAAACCTAAAAGATAGTAGCAACTCCCAGTCCAGGAATGGCAATCACGTGGCAAATTCACACCCACTTCTTACTCTCAGGCTTATGACACATTGCTAACTAATCTCAACACTCCTATCAGATGAACCTGAGAGTAACTTCTCAACACAAATCCCTTTACAGCCACTACCAAGTGATGGATTCACATTAGCACATCAGATGTAAGTATATTTCCATCTATATCACAATTGTTAGAGCAATTACAGTTCTGGACTTCATGAGGCTTCAGGGAACTTTTTTCTATTAACCTTTTGACTTCAATTCCCAATGCCATTCTATAGTTCGCAGATCAATCAACATATTATACGCCATAAACTCACACAATGTTATTTTCTAATTATCTCAATTTTTAGAAAAGACTTTATACTTTGAAACAGGTTTAGGTTCACAGTAAAACTGACAGGAAAGTATAAAGATTTCCCATATGATGGACAGTGGGGAGGGGGAGTTGGGGGCTGAGAGAATAGGATGAAGGGCTAAACAAGTAAAAATGAGTAGTTGATAGATGGTTATGAGGAAGGGGAGCATGGCATAGGGAATATATTTAGCATTAATATATTGGCTAGGTGGAAAACCAAAGGAGAGAAAGAGTAATTAGGAGGATCATTTTATAAACTACATAAGTGTCTAATCAATGTACTCTATACTTAAAACTAAAATAAACAAACAAACAAACAAACAAATAAATAAATAAATAAAATTCACCATGTACTCACTGCCCCCACACATACATAGCCTCCTCCATTATCAATGCCCCCACCCACCCAGTGTGGTACATTTGATATAACCGATAAACCTACATTGACCACCATAACCATCCAAAGTCCATAGTTTACATTAATGTTCATTCTTGGTGTTGTATAATCTATGGGTTTGGATGAATGTATAATCATATGTATCAATCATTATATCATATCAAGTATTTTTACTGCCCTAAAACTCTTCTATGTTCCACCTATTCATCCCTCCTCACTTCTCAACCTCTGACAACCACTGATCTTTGGAATGTTTCCTTAGTTTTGCCTTTTTCAGAATGTTACATAGTTGGAATCATATAGTAAGTAACATTTTTAGATTGGCTTATTTCACTTAGTAATGTATATTTAAAGTTCCTTCATGTCTTTTCATGCTTAATAGCTCATTTCTTTTTAGAACTAAAAAATACTCTATTGTCTGGATCTATCACAGTTTATACATCAATTCACCAACTAAAAGATATCTTGATTGCTTTTAAGTTTTAGCAATTTGAACAAAGCTGCTATAAACAACAATGTGCAGGCTTTTATGTGGACATAAATATTTAGAACTTACTATTTTAAAAAATAAAAAATAATTGAAAAAGTAGATTATTTAATAAGCAAATATTTAGAAAACATCAACTATATTACTACTACACTTTGATTAAAATAATTTAATTTCCAAAGGGTAGAAGGTAGGGGGAAGGTGGAGATAGACATAGACAGGGTAAAGAGAGTTAAATATGGTGACAGAAAGAAATCTAACTATAGGAGGTGAACACAGTATAAATACACACACACACACACACACACACACACACACACACACACACACACATATGCCTTATGATTAAAGTGCACAGCTGAAATTTATTCAATTTCATTAACCAAAGTCACCATAAAATAAATAAATAAATAAATAAATAAATAAATAAATAAATAAATAAATAAATAAATTTAAATAAGAAATTAATTTAAAGGTAACATGACTTAGACTCTTCAAAGTTAAATGCCTGAAATAAGCTTTCTATTATAAAAATAAAATAGAGATGAGGTTTTCCAGATTCAGATGTCTAGTAATCTCAGCTATTCAAAGCAAATAATAATCCCCAAATAAAAGAAATCTTGAACATAGCTAAGAAGTAAAAGTGCATAGTTCTTGTTAATGGTTATTTCACTGTTCAGAGAAAAGCAGTAAATTTTCACACAACCTTCCCGCAGCCCAGGGAAAAAGAATAGCTTATGGATTAGCCTGGGTAGCAAAATTCAGGCCCATTGCAGCAAAACTGAGAAGAGCAAGAGAAAGAAAAAAGATGAGAGAAAAACAATGGAAAGAAAAAAATCAAAGGGAAAAGAAGATCCACGTTTGAAAAAAAAAAGAAGAAGAGTACCAAGCAACAGACCCACTGACTTCTGTGATCAGAGACAGAAGATCATAAGGGAGGGAACGAGAAGCACCTACTAGTGGTCTGAGGGCTTATGGCCAAAGGAGAAACTTAGCTGTCACTAACAATTGAGAGAATCACTGAGTTGGGAGTCAAAAGAAAAATTTAAAAATGAAAGAAAGAAGCATGAATTTGAAGGTAGTTATTCAACACAGTTCATACCATATTTCAAACCGCAATAATTTCAAAGGTTTAGTTTCCTGTGCAAAAGAAGTGATATTTATAAACACCCCCAGTCAATCATATTTGAGAAAAAAACTCTTTACAAAGGCAGTGAAGCTTACATTATATTTTGGGAAGAGTTCTACTATAAACAATCTTTTAAAAAATGCTCAAGGGATAGAGCTTCAGTTCTCTGGGAAAAAAATTACAAGTTCAAGACACTTAATACCCAGGTCATGTAAGACAACTGAATAATTATTCTACATAGAAAATCCCTAAATTGTCAAATATTCTTTAAAATAATGGGTGAAAAGAAATGGCACTTTGGGGTGTTGTTGACTGACACATAAGAGACAGCAAACCACAGTATTTAAGCATGAGGGTTTTAGAGCTAGATAATCCAGGGTCATATCCATGCTCTGCCACTTACTCAGCTCTTCTTTGATGACCTCATACTAAGTGACAACTTAGGTTAATTTCTTAATTGCTCTGTGTCTCAGTTTCTTCGTTTGTAGAATGTAGACAACAAATGTGATCTACTTCATAGAGTGGCTGAAGGAATTAAACAAGACAGAAAAAAGATTAGCACAGCACCCGGCATATAGTAAATTGTCACTACATGTTAGCAATTATTATCATTACATCATTTGGAGATGTCAAATAATCTGCCTGTTTTTAGTCTCTTCTGCTTCCAATCTTTGCCATCATACAAATTTTCTTAAAACTAACCTACTAAAAGCAAATTTGATGACTATTGTGTAACAATCAACTCTGCTTTTTTTGCTCTGTTTTGTTTTGAAATTTAAGGCAGTTAATGTCCTTTCATAATTGGTACCTTCCTCCCATAATTAATACTAATTATCCATCAGTATCTGCATCCCTATTTTAAAAACAAGAATAATGTCCTGTGAAACAGTTTTATAGTTTACTTCTGGCTCAGCAACCTATAATAAATCTTAAAGTTAAGTGTAGAGAGTAATTTTATTTTAGTTTCCAAATAATACTGCTTCCTCTCAGTCCACAATAACTTAAACCCCTGGAGATGAATCTGAAAAACGGCTGAAGATCCAAATGATTCTGTATTTTTCATTATGTCTGTATTCTTGGTGGGAGGTAAGAAAGACTTTTAAAATTCTTTATAACCAACTTCATGCTATATATTTAATAACACAAAGGAGGAAGAGATGGACTTGAGGTAAAGAAGGAAGAGTGCATGAAGAGCAGATGAAATAGAAATGGAGACTAAAAACAAAAAAGGGAAAGGAGAAAGGGATGGACCAACAATGTTTCAGCTGCTTTCTGATACACATTTCATTTTGTTTTTCTGAGAAGAAATCAGAAAAATGGCCAGAAGTATGCACCCATAACAATATCTTTCACAAGAGGGCACTGGTACACTGGATGACAAGTTGAATATAAGTAACAATATCTCAGAGTAAAAGATAGGTTATTTCCACATTGTTTGGCACTTGCTATTGAGTCATTCTCTGCATGAATTTCACATCCTCTGCTATGCAAAGTTTGCTCTGGGGAACTTGAAGAGAAAAATGCCTTATCTGTCATTATATTGAGATGAATACCGGGCCTTTCTAGACCCAAATAAGAAATGAAACAAACAAACAAACAAACATAAATACTGCATTGCAAAGAAAGTTTGGCACCATAAACTATTATGTGAAATGGCTGATATTTAGAACAATTTTACAAAACTCTTCCTTTACCTCTATTTTTTATATTAGGCAAGAGTTTCAGTTACCTAACCAAACCTACATAAACTGTACTCATTGCTAGATCAATTTGAGCATTAATGAGCATTTTAAAGCACATGAATACAACAGGCCTGTAAAAAACAATAACAGTGTTTGTTTTCTTTACTCAGTCCATTCCTCAAACTGGAAGGCCACTGGAGAAGCCATCAATTAGGTTTGAGTGAGATTCTAAGTTGGACATCATCTCTGATGGAAAACGAACACCACACCTAAATTGGGAAAGTCTCAAAAATGCAATTTGATCTTTGAAACTACAAATAATCTTAATAGAAAGGAGGGCAGGTTGCAATGTCTAAATAAAACAATGTCATAACACAAGCAGCGTTCTGATGAATTATTTTAGAAGGACATTTCTTTACAATGGGAAGAAAGCAGAGGCCACTAGAAAATATTTGTGTGCATGAAGCATTAATGACATTCTATAAAATATACCTTTTCCCTATTAGTACTGTCTGATTGCAGATTAATACTAGTAGTATGCATCTGAAGGTTTACTAACCAAAGTAAATGATGCTGTTTGTATCATCCAAAATAGAAATAATAAGCAGTGTATATAGCATTTAACAATTTGCATAGTGCTTTCATGTGCATTATTTAATTTGATCCGTATGAGTAGCCTTAAAATAAATTACTAATCTTTCTATTTCATAGAAGAGAAAATGAGAGGTCAGAAAAATAATTGACCTGAGTCACAATGCTAATAGGTAGCAGCCCAGAGACTGAAAGTCATAGCTTTTTTACTCCAAATTTCATACTTGTTGCTTTTTGCTGCCTCTGTTTAGAAGAAATGTATTGCCATGTGGTTGAGAAAAGTAAGTCCAATTTTATTTGTAGTTTTACAAAAGTGGACATATTTAAAATATACAAGTATTAGAATTCTGTTCATTCAAAGATATAACAGGTTATGATACACTTTAATTTTGTATTGTTTCTACTTTAACAGCAATGTCAAAGAATTTTGTGTATTTTCTATTATTATAAAAAGTATAATTTTCTGAATAATCAATTTATTGGAAGCTTTAATTGTAGAGAAGTCATCATTATTTTTTTTACCTAAATTGGGAGAACTCTTTATAAAAACAGTTTTTTTTAAATTTAAATAGTATTTTTTATTTAAAGAAGTTATGTGTTATTATAATATAAAGTTTAGAAAAGAAAATTTTAATGCTTTTAAAATATTTTTTTCAGTCATTCCTAAGTAATTATATTCACATTTTGGTTTTATAAAATTGTAATCATGTTTTATTTTATAGTATTATAACCTAAATTTTGTTAACAACATATCATGATTATTATCCATATTGCATATTCTTTGAAATTATGTCTTTTTATGGCTGTAAATTATTCATTAAATAATGTATCTTAATTTATCTAACCAAATAGTGGTTGTTAGAGGTGAATTTTTCCAGTGTTTCATATTTTAAATTATGATATTCTAAATATGCTTATGTATAACTATTTATATAGAAAAGGAATCTACTTGGAGCACTTGTAACTGCTAAGTTCCTTCAAAGAAAGCAATGTTACTTTTTTTTGAAGTCGAGTGAATAAAAATACATTATTTTAGATTGTCTACCTAATACAAACATAATTTACTTTGGGGAAATTTTTAAATTAATTTTTAAAAAATTTTTTGAGATAATTGTAGATTAACACACAGTTGCAAGACATAGTAGAGAGAGATCCCATGTATCTTTTAACTGTTTCTCTCAATGGTATCATCTTGCAAAACTATAGTACAATATTACAATCGAGGATATTGTCATTGATACAGACAAAATACAGAATAATTCCATCATGACAAGAAGTTCCCATATTGCCATTTTATAGCCAAACCCACTTCCCTCTCCTTCTACTCCTTTCTTAAATACTGGCAACCTTTACTGTGTTCCCCATTTCCACAATTTTATTTCAGAATATTATATAAATGAAATGATATGGTATATAATCTTTTGGAACTGTTTTTTTTTTTTCATTCAGCATAGTCTGGAGGTTTATGCAGATTGTTTCATGTGTCAATAATTTATTCATTTTTATTGCTGAATAGTATTCTATGATATGCATGTACCACAGTTTAACCATTTCCTGTTAAAAGATTATTCTTTCCAGCTTTTGGTTATTACACATAAAGCTGCTGTAAGTGTTTTGTATGAACCTAAGTTTTCATTTCTATGGGATGAACACCAGGAGTGCAATTGCTGAATCATGTTATAATTGCATATTTGTTTTATTAAAAAACTGTTAAACTATCTTTAAAAGTAAGGGTAGTATTTTACATTCTCATTAGCAAAGTAGGTATGACTCAGTTTCTTCATGTCCTTATCAATATTTGACACCATTTTTTTATGCATTCTGATAGGTGTGTCATGATAGTTTATAGTGGTTTTAATTGCATTTCCTTAATGGATAATAATATTAAACTTTTTTTTCATGTCTTTATTTGTCATCGGTATATCTTCTGTAAAATGTCTCATCATGTCTTTTTCCCATTTTCTAATTGGATTATATATTTACTGTTGAATTTTGAGGGTTCTTTATATATTGTAAGTATTACTAATTCTTTGCAAATATTTCTTGACAGTCTATAATTTTCAACAAGGTCTTTTGCAAAACAAAACTATAAATTTTGATGAAGTTAAATTTATCAATATTTATTTTTGTGGATTGTGCTTTTGATGTCAAAGCTAAGATTTCTGTCTATCTCTAGGCATCAAAGAGTATCCCCTTTATTTTTTTAAAGGTTCTAAAGTTTATGTTTTACATTTAAGGCCATGATTCATTTTGAGTTAATTTTTAATAAAGAGTTAGACTTAGGTCAAGTTTGTTTATTTGTTTGTTTGTTTGTTTATTTATTTATTTATTTATGCTAAAAGGTATCCAATTGCTCTAGCACCATTTATTGAAAAGGCTACCCTTTTCCTCCCATTTAATTGCATTTGCATCTTTGTCATACATCAGTTGTGCATAATTGTGTGGTTCTGTTTCCGGGTTCTCTATTCTGTCCCATTTATCTATGTGTCTATCCTTCTACCAATATTACACAGATTTAATTATGGTAGCTTTATAGTAAGTTTTGAATTTAGGTCTATTGATTCCTCTCTATTTTCTTTTCAAAATTGTTTTAGTTCTTCTAGCTCCTTTTATTTTTCATGTAAATCTGTCTATATCTATAAAAAAATCTAGCTGGGATCTTGATAACAATGAGTTAAAACTGAATATTAATTTATAAAATATTAACACCTTCATATGAATCTTACAATCCATGAGAAAGAGATATCTATTTATTTAGATCTTTGGCTTTTGGGTCAGTGTTTTGTAGCTTTCAGCATATAAATCCTATATATGTTTTATTTGATTTCCAACTAAATATTTCAGTTTTTGAGCAATTATAAATGTTAAGTTTTTAATTTTGGTTTCCATGGGTTCATTGCTAGTATATAGGAATACAATTAACTTTTTTTTTATTTATCTTGTGTCCTGAGGCTTTGCTGAACTCACTTATTACTTGTAGGAGTTTCTTTGTTGAGTCCTTAAGATTTTCAACATAGACAAACATTCCATCTTCAACTAAAGAACATTTTATTTCTATGACTTTTATTTCCTTGCCTTGCCTCACCGCATTGGTTAGAATTCCCAGAACAATGTTGAATAAGCATAGTAAGAGTGACCATCCTAGCATTGTTTCTGATCTTAGAAAAAATCATTCAGTCATTCACCATTAAGTATAATGTTAGCTGTAGGATTTTTGCATGCCCTTTATAGTTTAGGCAGTACCCTTCTATTATTGTTTTTCTGAGAGCTTTTTTTCCCTTTTTTGTCATAAGTAGTTGTTGATTTTTATCAAATGTCTTCTCACTGTTTATTGAGACAATCATATAGTTTTTGTCCTTTATTAATATGAATCATTTTATTGGTCACTTTCTGTATGTTGGACACACATTCCTGTAATAAAACCCATTTGGTCATGATGTATAGTTTATATACATATATATATATATATATATATATATATATATATATATATATATATATATATATATATTGCTGGATTAGGTTACTAGTATTTTGAGAATTTTTGCATCTATATTTATATAGATATTGGTCTCTAGTTTTCTTGTGATGTCTTTGTCAAGTTTTGGTGTTAGAAATATACGAACCTCATAGCATAAATGAAGAGGTGTTTTATTCTCTCTTTTCTGGAAAGGATAGTGTAGAATTGGTTTTAATATTTATTTTAATATTTAACAGAATTCTCCAGTGAAACCATCTAAGAGTGGAGTTTTCCTTTTGGAAAGAATTTTTGTTTGTTTGTTTGTTTGTTTGTTAATAATGAATTTTCTATTTTCTATCTTTAAAGGTTATAGGGCAATTTAGATGATCTATTTTACCATTCTTAAGATTTTGTAGCTTGTGGCTTTCAAAAAATGTGTTTATTTTCTAACTTTTCAAATTTATCACCACAAAGCTGTTCATAGTATTCTTTTATTATCCTTTTAATGGCAGTAGGATTGTTAGAGATATCCTCAGCTCATCTCTGATATTGATGATTTGTGTATTTTCTTTTTATTTTTGTCAGTCTTGCTAAAGATTTGTCAGTTGTTTTGATTTTTTTCAAAGAACAGACTTTTCATTTCATTGATTTTTCTCTATTGTTTTGTATTGCTGATTTAATTGATTTCTGCTCTTATCTTTACAATTTCCTTGCTTCTTCTTGCTTTAAGTTTATTTTGGTCTTCTAGTTTTTGAGATAGGAGCTTACAATATTAATAAGAAATCTTTTTTGGGCTTCCAGTCAAGATGGTAAAGTAGATTAATGCTGTGCTGACCTCCTCTCACAACTACATTGAAACTACAACTGAATTATAAAATAATTATCATTGACATTGGCTGAAGTCTAGTTGAACAGAAGTCCTAGGACTGAGGACAAACATAAGATGCCACCTCGAGTCTGGTAAGAGAGGTGAAGATGTAGAATGGGTCGGTCACACATCCTCCTGTGGTGGAAGAGAATCAGGAGGGATATTGGTTGCAGAGGTCCCCCTAGAAGAGTGAGAGGACCCAGACTCACTGGACTCCCCAACCCAAGGTTCAAGAAGAAATGTCCTCATATTTCTGGCTGTGAAAAACAGCAGAGATTATGGCTGAATAAGGTGGAAGGCACTGGGGTCATAGACATTCTTCTTAAGGGGCCCCCACACAAGCTTACTTGCTGCTGGACTTACTCCTCTGGACTTACAACAGCTTTAAAGGATCCAGGGACATATGGGGAGGAACTGAGTTGTCTGGTTTTAGGGCAAGGGCACTCCAATAGAAATGCTGGCAGAGGGCATTCATTGTTAAGCCCTCCCTTTTTCAGTGTGCAGACAACTGTGGCAGCTATATATGAGTATTTATCAACCTGGTCTCCCTACCCATGATTCCCTGAAATCCCATCCCACCCAACTTGCAGGCCCACCCAAGCTGCTTGCAGTGGGTTTTTCCATACTAATGGCCTGTGCTGGCTCATGCTGTGAAATTTTCTAAAATCTCTCAAAGGTTAACAAAATCTAAACAAGCAGCATCTGGCCTTAGTGTGCCCCATACTTCTTGCTGGCCACAAGCCCGGCACTAGCAGCAGCCAGTTTGTTTGTGCTTTGTCCTCTTGACACACCTACAAGCCCAACTTGGCTGGCAACCATCTGTGGATTGCTTGGTGGCTCATGCCAGGTGGCCCTGGGCAGGGCACAGGCTGCAGCTGTACTTGGTCTGTGGCAGAACCCATCCAAGGAAGATCTGGGCTTCATGGCCAGTGGATAGCTTCAGTCTGAGCTGAAGCACAACCTGGAGTCACATCCAAGGACAACACGCTCAAAGGCAAATGAGGCAGGCACCAGAGTCCTCCTAAAGTACATCCTTCTCTATAGGGTCAGCCCATGTACAATAGCTCCTCCACTGTAGTTACTGGCCAGTCCTTACAACCAATCAGCCTGAAAGCCAATCCTTCCCTTAGTTAAGCAACTAAGGCTCAACAACAACAGTAGGGCACATACAATCCATGCAAGGGACATGATTGGAGTATCTGGCTCAGGTGAACAGAAAGACTTCACCACCAGACTCCACAAGACACCTAATACAAAAGGCCACTCAACTAAGACCAGGAGACGTAGAAGCCCTACCTAATATGTAGAAACAAACACAGGAAGGCAGCCAAAATGGGTAGGCAAATAAACATGTCCCAAATAAAATAACAGAACAAAACTCCAGAAAAAGAACTAAATAAAATGGAGATAAGCAATCTACCATATGCAGAGTTTAAAACACTGGTTCTAAGAATGCTCAGTGAACTTAGGGAATAAGTAGATGAACTCAGGGAGAACTTTAACAAAGAGATAGAAAACATAAAAATGGAGATAGAAAACATAAGAAACTCTCAGAAAAGAATATAACTGAAATGAAGACTACTTTAGAGGGAATCAACAGTAGATTAGATGAAGCAGAAGATTGAATCAGTGATTTAGAAGATAAGGTAGCAGAAAACACCTAATCAGAACAGCAATAAGAAAAAGGAACCCAAAAAATTGAGGATATTTTGAGGGGCTTCTGATCCAACATCAAGCATACCAACATTTGCATCATAGAGGTATGAGGAAGAGAAGAAAGAGCAAAGAATTGAAAACCTATTTCAAAAAAATTTCAGAAAACTTTCCTAATTTAGTAAAAGAAATAGACATCCAAGCCCAGAAAGTGCAATGTACCAAACAAAATGAACCCACATAAAGATACATCATAACTAAGATGTCAAAGTTTAAAGACAAAGAGAATCTTAAAAGCAGCAAGAGAAAAGCAATTAGCTATCTACAAGGAAGTTCCCATAGAACTTTCAGCTGATTTCTTGACACTTTGCAGGCCAGAAGGGCTTGGCATAAAATATGCAAAATGATGAAAAAATCAGGACCTACAACCAAGATTATTCCACCCAGTAAAGCTAACATTTAGAATCAAAGAACAGGTAAAGCGCTTCCCAGAGAAGAAAAAAAAAAAAAAGCTAAATGTTGGAGGGACTTCTTTAAGAGGAAGAAAAAGGAAAAAAATATATTTTAAAAAAGAGATAATAAAATAGCAATTACTACATATCTATCAACAATTACTTCTGGTGTAAATGGATTAAATGCTCCAACCAAAAGATAGAGTGGCTAAATGGATAAGTAAACAAGACCCTTACATATGCTATCTATAAGAGACTCACTTCAGATTGAAAGACATACAGAGACTGAAAGTAAAGAGATGGACAAAGATGTTTCATAAAAATGGAAACAAACAAGAAAAGCCATGGTTGCAATACCAGACAAAACAGACTTTAAAACAAAGGATATAACAAGAGACAAAGAAGGACCCAGTAATTTTACACTTCTGGATATTTAGCTGAAGAAACCCAGAACACTGCTTTGAAAGAACATATAAATCCATATGTTCATTGCAATGTTATTTACAACAATCAAGATATAGAGGCTACCTATGTGTGCATCAGTGGGTGAATAGATAAAAAAAAAAGAGGTGGTACATATATACAATGGAATATTACTCAGCCATAAAAAGAATAATATCTTGCTATCTGCAAAAACCTGAATAGACCTAGAGGGTATTGTGCTGAGTGGAGTAAGTCAGACAGAAAAAGACAAATGCCATATGATTTTATTTACATGGAGAATCTAAATTCCAAATTAAACAAACAAACAATGTGGAAATAAACTCAGATAACAGAAAACATTTTGATGGTTGCCAGATGAGAGGGGATTGGTGAAAAAGGGGAAAGAATTAAGTACAAGTTTGTAGTTATAAAATAGTCATAAGGGTGTACAGTATAGCATAAAGAATATAGTCAGTAGTATTGTAATAAATATGTATGGTGTCATAAGGGTACCAGATTTATAAGGGTGATCACTTTGTTAGTTATATAAATGTGTAATCATTGTTATACATCTGAAACTAATATATCATATGCCAATTGTAATTTTAAGAAAAGAAAAATTCCCTTCTTTCATTCAGTTCTCTTCATATGTTTTTAAATTCCATTTGAGACTTCATTTATAATCTATAAATTATTTATATTTTTGCTGTTTAATTTCCAAGTGTTCAATGATTTTCCTTTGCCTTTATGTTATTGATTTCTCATTCCAGTTTGCTGTGATCTGAGAACAAGCTCTGTATAATTACAATTCTTTCACATTTTTTGAGATCTGTTTTATGATTCAAGTATTAGCATATCTTGGTGAATATTTCATGCTTGAAAGAAATATGTAATGTGTAATTTTGGGGTGGAGTGTTCTATATATGTCAATTAGAATTTTTGATTACTTGTTTTATTTATTTAGATCTTATACATTTTTGCTGACTTCCTATTTAATAGTTCTATTAGTTGCTGAGATTTCAGTTTTGAATTTCCCAACTACAACTGTGGATCTGTCTATGTCTTCTTTCAGCTCTATCAACATTGTAACATGTGCTATGAGACTCTGTTGTTTGGATCATACACATTTGGGATCATTGTATCTTCTTGACATATTGATTATTTTATTATGATGCAATGCTTCTTTTTTGTTATTTGTTTTATATATTATTTCTGGAGCTTTTAGCTGTTCTTAGCAGGAGGAATAGGAAAAAGTATGTCTTTCATTGTTCCTGCAACAGAAGACTCAGAACTTATTTTTAAACATGAATAGTTTGAATTTACTTAAATCAAAATTTTTTATCTCAAAAAAATCAGTAAGTATTTAGTTGGCACTGGTTGTTTTCAAGATAACTGATAAAACTAATTTACTACAAGAATATTATAGTAATGCTACAAGAATATTCCCAAAGGTATAGAAAGAGGTATGTCAAAAGTTGTCATGCACACATTGTTATAAATTTCAAAAAAAAATGAGAAACATTCTACAAGTTTATCAGTAGGTAATTGATTAAATAGTTTATGATATATCCATGGTTGATATTTAGCCAGCATGTACAAATGCAAATACACTGGTTAATAAAATATTGAAGTAATTCCAGAATAGCTTTTTACTAGTTTCTGCCTTGACTCCCATGCCAAGTATACCCCTCCAGCACTCTGGCCATTCTGGTCCTTTTCCCAAGATACCTTGAACCTCCACACAGTCTAACAACTAAAGGCTTATCACTTGCAGAGTAGGGGGTTTCAAGGCCATTTTACCATTGTGTATCATGCCCATTCTGATTGCTTGAAGACTATGTCCTATCAGATATTAAATATTTCATATATCACTTCTTGGTCCAAATATACCACAGAATAGCATAATAGCTGCTAAGAATGAATGAGGTGAACTCCAGGTAATAATGACAGATTGAACAAATATATTTATCTTCACTCACCCCTGAAATCTCATTAAAAAGACAACAAAATAATTCTAAGTCATAAAACCCCAAAAGACAAAGAGAACGTGAGAAGATATGACAGCAGAAAGGAAATGTTGACAAATTTTGTGAGTTGAAAAGCAGATGGACAGGTGATAAGTGATTAGCAGTGCAGATAATATTGAAAACTAAGCCTGAAACTGGGGAGAAGCCAAAAAAAGTAAAGCAATCTTTGCTAAAGAACTTCAGAAAGTCTTAGGATTTAGAAGCACCAAGATCCTTTAAAAGCAGGGATGTGGGTAGGGCTGAAAACACAACATACTAACTGGCAGTTGGTATGAGGAGTATATAGCCCCCTCCTAAGTTCAGTCATGCAAGCCATGGAGTAATTTCTTTTCCACAAAGCATGTAGAAGACAGGATTTTTCTTGCTGGAAAAGTTCATATGACTAATAATTAGAGCGAGTTGCCACAGTGAAAGTAAGGATATAATATTTGCATATTAAATGATTCAATATTTAGTCTCCACCCACTCTGTTTGTATATTCCACAATACCAACAGTCAGGTTTATAACACCTCATAGGAAATTGGAATATTTCTCTCTGTGGAAATGAAACTGTCCAAAGGAAAAGATCTAAAAATACTGACACTTTGGAGTATCCTAGTGAAATGGCTGAGTTGCAACCTTCTCAACTTATAGAAAAAACGTATCACATAAAAGTGCCTATTCATATACAAAAACTTCTACTCAGCTTCTTAGTCTCTTACTCTTATATAAAAATGGGCCATCAAGAACAAGACATTAAGGTAAGAGAGATGAAACCAATACAATAAAAAAATAAGCTTATAGGAAACAGAGACAATGAAAAAAAACAGAAAAAAAAAACTTTTAAAAAAGTTATCCTTCAGAGAGTTGAGAATATGTAGTTTTCATTAACAATTGGCTGTAAAAAGCAGTCAGAGAAAGAGAAAAATGTTTTGGAAATTTAAAATAAGATAAAATATGGAAATATTGGAATATAAATCAGAGGAAACCTCCTGGAAACTAGAATAAAAAGAAAACAGGGAGAAGAGATGACTTGAGAATCAATCTAGGATATCCAACATTTAGATAATAACACTTACAAAAAGAATAGAGAAATGGAAAAATAAATAAATAATCCAGGAAATAATGTGAGAAAATTTCCTAAAACTGAAGTACATGAGTTTCTCAACTAAAAGGGCCCACCAAATACCTAGTATAATTAATAAAAGTAGATCACATGAGGGCACATTATAGTTATATTTCAGAGTATCATAGAATAAAAGTGGCAATGTTGACTCAACAGCAGCACTGAAAGCTAGAAATCAATAAACCAGTGCTTTTGAAAGTTTGAGGGAAAATTATTTGCAACCCATACCCTATATTCAGGCAAACTTAATGGTAGAATAAAGAAATTTTCAGAAATGAAAAGTTCTCATTGAACATTTTCTCTCTAAAATAGCCTTGCACAGAAAGTTCTTAGAGGTTATGTTCAATTAAAATAAAGGAGTAAACCAACAAAAGAGGAAGAATGTGTGGAAAGAACTATTGAGAATGATTTTCAGTGTTTTCCTCAAGAAGCTGTGGAACCTGTATAGGGCTCTCTACCACTGGTGGTTCGACAAGGTAAAAAGTATTTTAAAGAGAAAATTTGATGGGAAAGGTTAAATAGCATTGCCCTGGTTAAAGGGGAAAGCACAAAAAATGCTAGGCAATAAGAAATGTTTCAAGTAAAGTTTTTCTAAAAATGGCAAGAAAACACCTAAGGACTTTGTGAAAAAGGAATATATTACGGAAGTGTATTTTTACCACCTGCATAGAGAACATTCCATACAAGGTAGTCTTGAAAGTCACTCCAGTGGCTGAATGGCAGAGTTGCCACCAGATCTAGAAGTTACAGGTAAAAGCTGACTTCAAAAAATATGGGGAATCAGATAAAGTTGGTATAAGCATCTGCTATTTCTCTTTTCCCTACC
Organism: Macroglossus sobrinus; assembly: GCA_004027375.1. Classification (NCBI taxonomy): domain Eukaryota; kingdom Metazoa; phylum Chordata; class Mammalia; order Chiroptera; family Pteropodidae; genus Macroglossus; species Macroglossus sobrinus. The sequence goes on along the minus strand of PVKZ01000674.1, from coordinate 526,342 downwards.
TGAACACAGATTTCTTATGCCAGCATTCTCCCCTCACATAGCTAAAACTTACCATTCTTTAAGTAGACTTGTCCTCCATGCAAATTGAAATCGAATCTTGCAGACCTGTCATCCTCCTTAACCAATATCAATATATGGTCTTGTCAGTCTCTTTCAGCTAATTGTCAGAGGTCTGTTGAATGAATCTATGCCACGATATTAGTGACAGATAATTTATATACTAGCCATTCAGTAATATTTGCATTTCAGCAGACTACTTATAGACACCAAAGACCTTCTAATTTCAAATGAGCTAGTGGGGAAATAATTTTTAAAGGTCCTCAACTCTTTCATCATACACAACCACTTAATTCACTTGTGGACAAAACTAACTGGACATCTGTGTCTGAGATGATGTCAATGTATTTTCTGAGGTTAATTATTCACATAGTTATGGTGAGATATAAATTGCCTCCTAAAATAATAAATAGATTTAAAAAGTAGAATTTTTTTCTTCAGGTTTTCACATGGTTGTTCCGGCTTTGGGTGAGGGAAGCCTTGATATAATTTTAAACATGACCCAAGAGATGTTAGAGGTTAATAAATTTACTACTAAAACATCCTAAATTTAAAATTCCATATGTTTAAAATTAAAGTGCAGAGAGATGATCAAGTCCATTTAAAACTGTTTTATATCAAGATGTTATGCTATAATCCGATGCAATGAAATGTCTCATAAATATAATGGTATTACAGTAGAAGATACAAAGGAATCATATACAATCAACTAATTTATATTAGTAATCCAAATCACATTAAAACATGTAGGCCAAGGTAATTGGAAACAGAATTATGCTCAGAATAACACTTGAGTCATATCAGGTCATTCTGAGCACAAACGTACTAGACAATTCCATAACTTTGAAATTTAAGGATAGTGATAGGGGACTGAGGGATTTCAGTAAACACAGCAAGTACACATTTCATATTAAGAATTATCAAATTTGCATTGTGAATTTTACCACAGATCTCACTGCAACTCAGAAGACATGTTGTATTTCTGATAATAGCATTTAACGAAGTATTCTGAGGACTTCAGTTAAATCATATCTAAGTCAAAGTGTAAAATCGAAGTTAGAACATAAGGAAGAACATGAAAATAAATATATTTGGATATATAAGATGAGGATATTATTGAAATACTTTGCAATGTGTGATGAGGCCAGAAACTCACTTTGGTATGCTGGGTAGAGTGGCAAGAGCCCAACATTCAATGCCACATTCTTTGAGGGGCAGGAGGCAATAATGCCACGCAATTCCATAAACCTCCTTTCACACAGTAAAACTATTTCAGACAGTCACTCTACCCAAATATTCTTATTCATAACACTGTCAGCTGACATGTCACTCACAGTGACAGAAAAGGGACAATGTATAAAAGATTGTGGTGAAGAAAATAGGAGTTAAATCACTGCATGGTGAAGCAAGATGCAGCTGAACTGCCCATTGTCAAACAGATGACTGACACACTCCTGACTCAGAGGTCTAAGGGGGAAAACATTTCACTTGCCTCAAGGACATGGGTAGTCACAATATTCAAATGATTGCAATCAAAATATAAATATAAAATCCAGTTAAATTAGGGGTCAAAAACTGGTAACTCTTGAAGAGATCTTAGTGGTAGGGGCACTTAATCCAGTAATTTGGCAGGGATCAGAAGGTATGGCTGCCTAACTTCAAAGCGAAATTTACACAGTAGTTCAGTATGTTAAACAATTCAAAAAGACCTATTTTGATTTAGGGGATCAGCTAGAACTCCCAACTCCCCATTGCTACTATAGTCATCTCTAAGGAATTCTAGTACCCTACTACATCTTTGGATAATGACATTTCCAAGCTCAAAATTATTCTGCCCAAGGTCTCCCACTTTTTAATTCAGATTTTTATTCAAGTATCCTAAGCCTATCCATGATTCTCAGCAGTCAATTTTCTGCCTCATACTATGTAGCCCTCCTTAGTTCTCTCAGATGAGCAGTTGACATTGTTATCTCTAATTCACTGAGCAGCTTCAGCAAATCAGAAAAGCTTTACTGTAATAAAATATTTAGGTATATAACATACATAAATATAAGTTCTATTTATTTCAGAGAAGTGGTCATAATGTTAGAACCCAACCATGGTCAGTCTTAAGCATAAGATATTTGCTACAGTATTTACTTTTATATGCTGGCAAAATTGGTTACCTGTCTCAATGAAAACTCTCAAAAGAAAAATATGATTGCTTTTTACTGATTATCATATAAGTTGACATTCTGTAGCATTTTCAGAAAGAAATCATGATATGCAAACTAAAACATTCTCATTTTTGGTATGTATAAAATAGATGTTTTTTAGGAACTTGTCTTTGGAGAAAAAATGTTTGTTGAATACTTACTCATACTAAGCTGTGAACTATGAAAAAATATAAATGTGACTAGCTATAAAATTTATAGTCTTTATTTGCAACAAACTCCAGTCCTTTTTACTTAAGTTTCAAGAGAAAAAAAGGTATGTTTGCCTTAAGGCACCTTAATGACCAAAACAATCTCATTGTTTCATTTCAGATTCTGTTCCTAAAAGGTGGTAATAGATAAAATCCAGACAATTATTTTCCTTGCCATGAACATGCAATAATGGTCTCTTAAGATACAGAATCAATTTGACTGATCCTGTCCTTGCCTCTACTCTCATGTGAATCTTTCAAATGACCCACACTTGGCCTGTGGTCAGATTTATAGCCACAGGAATTACTTTTCCCTGTAAACTGACTGTTTGTTTTTTGTTTGGGATTAGTATTGTTTTGTTAAAGTAATTGCTGTTTTCTTAACAAGGTTTTATTTTTTTATTAAATGTATTAGGATAATATCGGTAATTTTATTATTTTTTTATTATGGTGACATTGGTTAATGAAATCCAATAAGTTTCAGGTGTACAATCTGGCAATAATTTGTGTGTGTGTGTGTGTGTGTGTGTGTGCGCGTGCATGTGTGTGTGTGTGTGTGTGTGTGTATATATGTATATGTATATTTACATATATATATTTATATTTATATTTATATATATATATATGTATGTATATTTACCTTGTGTGCTGTTATGAACATCAGTGTGCAAATATCTTTTCTGATATGGGTTTTCAAGTGTTTGGAGTAAATATCCAGTAGAGGGATTGCTGAATCATATGGTAGATCAATTCTTAGTTTTTTTGAGGAACTTCCATACTGTTTTCCATAGTGACTGTACAAATGTGCAGTCTCACCAGCAGTGTATGAGGGTTCCTGTTTCACCACATTCTCTCGAATATTTATTACTTGTCCTGTTGATTACAGCTATTCTAACAGGTGTGAGATAGTATCTCATTGTGGTTTTGATTTGCATTTTCCTAATAACTAGCAATGTTGAGCATCTTTTCATATGTTTTTGGTCATTTGTATGTCATCTTGGGAGAAGTGTATGTTCAGGTCCTCTGCCTATTTTATAATTGGATTGTTTGGGGTTTTTTGTCTTTATTGACATATAATAGACCATTAGTTGCTTGTATTTACATTGTACAATTCAATGTTTTTTTTTTTACTTATAGTTGGCATACAATAATATACCAGTTTCAGTTGTATAGCATAGTGATCAAAGATCGGCATAACTCATAAAGTGATCGCCCCACTAAGTCTAGTAACCCTCTTCACCCTTACATATTCATTACATTATTAACTGTCTTCCCCATGAAAAACTCTACATCTCCATGTCTATTCTGCAACTATCTACTTGTACCTCTTAATCCCTTTGCCTTTTTTGTCCCCCCAACCACCCTCCCATCTAGTCCCCCTCTAAATATTCTCTGTATCTATGAGTTTATTTCTGCTTTTTTTGTTGTTGTTGATTTTGTTCTTTAGATTCTACTTGTATGTGAAATTATGTGATACTTGTCTTTCTCTAATCAGCTCATTTTATTCTGCGCAATATCCTCTCGGTCCATCAAGGCAATATCTTTTTTCCATTCGCTTTCTTTTAGTCTGTGTGTGTCTTTTAATCTGAAGTGAGTCTCTTGTAGGCAGCATATGTAAGGGACTTGTTTTCTTATCCATTCAGCCATTCTATCTTTTGTTCAGAGCACTTAATTCTTTTCCATTCGAGGTACTCATTAATAGATATTTAGTTATTAGCATTCTTTATTTCTGTTTTTAAGACATTTTTTTTTTCTTCTTAAAGAAGTCTCTTCAACATTTCCTGTAATACTGGCGTGGTGATGATAAATTCTTTTAGCTTATTTTTGTCTGGGAAGCTCTTTATCTGTCCTTCAACTCTAAATGATAGCTTTGCTGGATAAAGTATTCTTGGTTGTAGATTCTGGGTTTTCATCACATTGAATATTTTTTTGCCAAGCCCTTCTATCCTGCATAGTTTCTTTTGAGAAATCAGCTGCCAATCTTATTGGTGCTCCTTTGTAGGTAATTAACTACTTTCCTCTTGTTGCTTTTAAGATTCTCTCTTTGTATTTAAACTTTGGCATTTTAATTATGATGTGTCTTGGTGTGAGCCTCTTTGGGTTCTTGGTTTGGGGGATTCTCTGAGCTTCCTGGGGTTGTATGTCTATTTCCTTCACTGGGTTAGAAAAGTTTTTCATCATTATTTCTTCAAATATATGTTCAACTTCTTGTTCTCCCTGTTCAAGTACCCCTATAACATGGATATCTTTACCTTTAATAGTGTCCCATAGATTCTTTACATTATTATTATAGGTAAGACTTTTTTTTTTCTTGCCATTCTAATTGAATGTCCTTGGCTTTCCCATCCTCTATATAGGTCATTGATCTTCCTCTTTACTCACTTTGTTTATTCCTTTGTTTATTCCATTTAATATACTTCTCATCTCAGAAATGTGTTCTTCATTTCAGACTGGTCTCTTTTATAATTTCCATTTTCATTTTTAAGTATTTTATCTCTTTGTTGAAGTTCTCATTGAATTTATCTACATTTCTCGTAAGTTTTTTGAGCATCTCTATTACCAGTGTTCTAAACTCTGCATCTGTCAGATTGCTTGATACCATATTCCTGTATCTCTGTTCTGTTCTTTTATATGGTTTCTGCTTCTTTGTCTTCCCATTTTGGCTGCCTTTCTGTGTCTGTTTCTATGTACTAAGCAAAGCTCCTAAGTCTCCTGGTTTTATTAGTGCAGCTCTGTGTGGTAGGTGTACAGTGGCACAATCCTTAGAGAGGTTCAGCTGCAGGTCAAATTTAACCGAAGCCTATGCCCCTCTGGGGTCACCAGTTAAGATCCAGCAAGCAATCCACAGATGATGTGCTTATAGTTGCCTCAAAAGGCTACACCAAAAACCAAGGCCAGCTGCCACTAGTGTGAGTCTAGGTGCTATTCAGCAAGGAGCACCTGACTCACACCTAGATGTGGCTTGGGTGGGGCCCGAGTTAGAGGCAGTGGTGTTTCATGGAAACCTCTTGACAGAGCAACTTCTATTATCCAGTTTGATGATATCTCCACTATAGCAGCACTGATTCTGTATACTGGGAGTGGGGAGAGCTCAACAGAGAAACAATGGATACTGCCAGCACTTCTGTACAGAGTGAGTCATGCCTTGGCCCTCTCTCTGACAACTCAGTGTCCCACTTTATGTTTCTAGTACCTCCTGCACAGCTGAATCGGTACTGGTGCTCAGAGAGAGCAGGTCCATCACCATGAAAGTCTGCTCATGAACATGGCCTCTTTAAGAGGCATCTCCAGCTGCTGGCTGCTGTGCTGCCTCTATGGTCTCTGTTCCACTGAGCCACTTTGGAACATGCAGGCTCACATCCTCACCCTGTCCTACCTTCTGTCGTTGCAGGGTGATTTCTTAGATTTCTCCCTAGTTGTATGGCATGTTCATCTAGATCCCAGGATATTTTTCCTTGCTTGAATTATTTGTTTTGTTGTTGTTGTGGTTGTTATTGAATTGTATGAGTTTTTAATATATTTTGGATATTCAGCCATTATTGGAGGCATTGTTTGTAAATATCTCTCATTCAGTTGGTTGCCTTTCTGTCCTGTTGATGGTTTCTTTTGTTGTGCAAAAGCTTTTAATTTAATATAGTCCTGAATTTACTCATTTTTGCTTTTTCTTCCCTTGCTTTTGGGGTCAAATTCATAAAATTGTCTCTAAGAACAAAGTTCGTGAGTTTAGAAACTATGTTTTCTTCTATGTCATTATTGTTTCAGGACTTATATTCAGGTCTTTGATCCATTTTAAGTTAATTTTGATATATGGTGACAGATAGCAGTCTAGTTTCATTGTTTGCATGTGGCTTTCCAATTTTCCTAGCACCTTTTACTGAAGATGCTTTCTTTTTCTTCATTATGCATTTTTATCTTTTTTCTTGAAAATTATTTGCTCATATACATATGAGGTTTTTTTGTGGGCTCTCAATTCTATTATATTTGTCTTTGTATCTGTGTTTTTGTGTGTGTGTGTGCTAATACCATGCTGTTTTGATTTTAAACAGTCTGAGAGAAGTTCATGGCCCTCCTGCTCTAAGTTACTTTCTTTCTTTTTTTAAAGCATCACTGATTTTTTGCATTACGTCTGTTTGGTTTTGAAGCAAGATGACAAAATGACATGGGAGGGTAGGCATTCACATCCACAGTTGTCTGAGAATTTTTGTTAGCTCTATGAGTCTCATCAACCCCTGCTCTACTACTTTGTTCTAGATGGTTACTGCTACTTCTGCAGGCCATGCAGGGTGTTTAGTTCAAATCCCATCTATCCTGCCTGATGTCTGGAAAGTCCTTTTACTTTTGGTTTAGTCAAGATAAGGTTGACTATTGTAATCAGAGCCTTTTAAAGAAAACTAAAGGAAATAAAAACAAAATAAATGAAAGTATAACAAGAGATAATATCTCAGAGTAAACTTGTTAGTCTAACTTCAAGGCCATTTCAGCTGAGTTTGGCTAGTGCAATTTCAAAGAAAAATATCTGTTTCTTTCTTTTACCGTACTCTTTCTAGAAAAAAAGAGTATGCTAGAATAACCTACTCAGATTTTCAATCTGAAGTAGATTTGAGTTGGCACCACTTTAAGGTGGGCAGAATCCTTGGTTTCTCTTATATATTTTTTTTCATTTCTTTATGAACTGTAACCTTTCATCTCATCCTCTCGATTCTTGCTTATTCAAGACTTCCATTTGACAGATGGCCTAACTCTCTTGAGTCCTAGCTCAATCAGGCCTTACCTAGTTCTAGGTGCTCTTCAAAGGAAAGTGAATCATACTTGGTCTTATAGGTTTCTTCTTCAGTTGCAAGTTGTCAATCACTGATCTTTCAGTTACCTCTTTCACAGATCTGAGAGATTTCTCTGACTATAATTTCCCAACTCATTTCTCTCATTCTGGTTCACCTCATGTAAGACAGATTCATCAACAACTTGACTTCTCAATGTTCTAGTCATAGTAGCTCCTTCAAATTATCAGTGACCATTTATTTTTAAGGAGCTGCACATGCTCTTTCAGGGAAACTCACTAAATTCCATTTGTTCTCAATTCTTTTGCAGAGTAAAGATCACTGGCATGCCCTTGGCCCAGTAGATGGTCAGGACATTCCAGGTTATCTGGTTTCTACATGTACCCAGGTGGCAATCTTCCAGAAACTATAAGCACAATTTTGATGCCAAAAATTCTTTACACTCTTATTAAATATAACAATTTCTAATAAATCTAATGTTTTTTTATAACCACAGTTGTCATTATAATTATAAAAACTCACCTAAGTGATTGTTCATTGAATCTATTTTGTTGACACATAACTAGATTAATAAAAAAAAAATATCTGGTGGAGAAAATCCACCCAGAGAGAGTTTGTTAGAGTTTGTTGGGTATCACAGAAATTTCTTCTTGACTCTTTGATCTATTCCTTCCTGGAATGGATTCAGAGTAAACTGAATCCAGAGTAAATTGGTCAAAAAGTAACGGTGTCTCTCATTGCCTATTTACAAATATGCACAAACAAATAGAAATAATATGTGAACTGTGATCTTAGCCTTCAAAATAGAAGCTAGATAGTTTTAAAATGCTACTTTCAGTAAAGTATTATGTTTAACATATTTTATAAGCAAAGATAAAGAAGCACAGTGACATCAGAAGCTTGGTGCTGTGAGGTGTCCTACTGATCTCTCCCTTTGAAATTACAAGTTGAACAGCTTTAATCCAACAAAGGATTCCAAGTCTAACACATAAATACTTCTGAGAGATCTGCACTTTGAAACATCTGAAAATGGGCAAATTCAGGTGAACAGGGGAGAAGAGAAGGGAGAAGAGCAAAGACAGGTGTGACAGATGTAACCCAGCGTCCATTGCAGGTCAAGGAATCAGGTTGCTACGTACACTCTCAGTAGCCCTAAGCATTCCTGCCTGAGTGATTAGCATATAATACAGTTGTATCCATCAATCTATCAGGGCAGAAACTGTATACAGAAGTGAAACAGCTGCATACTAGCAGCTGCTACTTTCAAGCAGAAAACAAAGCCAAAAAACCTGGCTATCTCTCCCCACCCTCCCGGAGCTTGCCCCCACAAACACTATTCCAAAGCTAACTTAAAACCCCAAAAGAAACTAGCAGCTACTGTCAGGCTAAAAAACAGAGTATCTACACACCTGAGAACAGAAGAGTCAGCTCCTGAGTTGCAGACATGCACGCTGTGGCCAAGACCAGTGATGGGTGGAGATACAAGGGTGAGAAACCTGAGGTCTAGCAGACACAGTTACTTGGAAGAGAATAAAATCACAAACACAGTAGTGATCTCTCTTAACCTACCCAGTCCACATTCATCCAGGGTGATCCTAACAGGGCACATGGGACACTTCAGTCAGCATGCTGGATTTCAGGGGCTTGAAACCACATTGCCCACTATCACCTTCTATGGGGATGAAGACCTGAGATTGAGGTGATCTAGTCACAGAGGAGACACCCAGCTCTCCAGGGAATACAAGATATTTTCTATCACCCAGCAGAGATCCAAGAAACTCAAATAGTCCAAGAGTCTTGTACTTCCTTCAATAATCACATACTGGAAAACAAAAGAAAAACCTCTCCTAACCATCCTGCTAAAGAAGCAACACTCTTAATAATAACAAAATAAAATTTAAAAAGCAGAGTTAATTTCCATAAATGCTTAGGTAGAGAAACAATCCATCAAATACAATGAATCAATAAGATGATCAGGCGGCTCAGAAAGAAAATGAAAAATCTCCAAAAAATAAACTAAAAGACATGGGAATATGTAATTCGAATGTCAGGGAATTTGAGATTGCAGTTCTGAAAAACCTCAGTAAGATACAAGAAAACTCAGATAGGCAGTTTAATGAACTCAGAAATTAAATTGATGAACAAAAAGAATACTTTACCAAAGAGATTGAAACTAAAAAAAGAACTAAATAGAAATGTTGGAGCTGAAGAATTCAATACAAAAAAAGATGAAGAATGAAAGAGTGAGCTTAAGAAACAAAGCTGCCCAGATAGAGAAAAAAATTAGTGATAATGAAGACAGAAATCTGGAAATGACATACATGGAAGAAGAGAGAGACTTGAGAGTGAAAAGAAATGAAAGAATTCTATGAGAACTATTTGACTCCATCAGAAAAAACTATTACCATAAGGAGAAAAGAGGAAAAGGGAACAGAAAGCTTTTTCAGTCAACAAGAATTTCCAAAATCTATGGAAAGAAATGAATCCTTGAATGCAAGAAAGAAACAGAACACCAAATTATCTCAATGGAAAAAGACCTTCTTCAAGACACATCATATTAAAACTGTCAAAAATTAATGATGAAGATAGAATTGCCATGGCATCCAAGGAAAAGAAGACAGTAACCTATACAAAAAATCTCATTAGATTACCATTGAATTTTTCAGCAGAAACTCTACAAGCTATGAGGGAGTAAAATCAAGTAGTCAAACTATTAAAAGAGAAATTACCAGCCAAGATTAATGTATCCAGCAAAATTCTCCTTTAGATATAGAGAAATAAAGACTTTTTCAGACATATAGAAGCTGAAGGAATTTTCTACCACAAGGCCTGCATTATAGGAAATAATGAAGGGAGTTAGTTTACTTGAAACAAAAAGATGAATAGATACAAAACTATGAGACAGAAGCAGAAAATTGCAACCTTTATTCAGAATAGTATATTATACAATTAAATATTAAATAATGGGTAAAGTAGATAAAAACATTTTTTAATAGAAGAAAACAGCACTAAACTTAGAAATGAACTCACCGCACAAACAGGGATAATTTGTGATGACAAAAAAAATAAAAGAAGAGAATGTAAATACCTGAATTTGAAAAGGAGAGAGAATATGTATGCAGAAGAAAAAGGGCTACTATATATACAGAACTTTCTTTTATGTAAAGTTAATTGTAACCACACACACAAAAACTTCAGAACTAAGACACATAAAATTTAAAAAGAGGGAACAGAGGAAAACATCATAGAATACTACCAAAGCAATATAACAGACAGAAACACAAGGGCAAAGAAACAATGGAGACACTGAGTCACCAGAAAACAGAAATAAAACAAATGAGCTAAACTCACCAATAAAAAGGTATAGAGTAGCAGACTGGATTAAAAAAAAAAACATATGCTGCCTTCAAGAGATACATCTCAGCTGCAGGGACAAATATAGACTCAGTGAAAGAGTAAAAAATGATACTCCAAGCAAATGGCACCCAAAGAAAAGCAGGTATAGCTATACTTATATATGAGGAAATAGATTTCAAGATAAAAAGGTAACAAGAGACAATGATGAACACTTCATACTGATAAAGAGGACAATACATCAAGAAAACATAATATTTATCAATATATATGTTCCCAACCAGGGAACACCAAAATATATGAAGCAACTACTAACAAAACTAAAGGGATAAACTAAAAACAAAACAAAACAAAACAAAAAAACTTAAACACACAATTATAGCAGGGGACCTAAATACCCTTTGTCAGCTATGGATAGATCATCCAAACAGAAAATCAATAAGAAAATATCAGCCTTATATGACACATTAGAACAATTGGACATAATCAACATTTATAAAAGCCTTCATTACAAAACACCAAATTATGCACTCTTCTCTAGTGCAAATGAAACATTCTCAAGAATAGACCATATGTTAGAACACAAACAAGCCTCGACAAATTTAAGAAAACTGAAATCATACCAAGCATACTTTCTGACCACAATGCTTTGAAAATGGAGATCAACTGCAAAAGGAAAATAGGAAGAAACAAAAATATGTGGACATTAAACATGATACTTAAGAACAACTGGGTCAAAGAAGAAATAAAAGGAGAGATCAAGAGATACATAAGAACAAATGAAAATGAAGTACAGCATATCAAAACTTTTGGGGTACAGAAAAAGCTGTAATAAAAAAAGTTTATATTATCACAGGCCTATCTTAAAAAAACAAGAAAAATCTCACATAAACAACTTAATGTTACATTTTAATTAACTAGAAAAAGAAGCAGTGAAGCCAAAAGTCAACTGAAAGAAGGAAATAATAAACATTAGAGCAGGAATAAAAATGAAATTGAGAACAAAAAGATAATAGAAAAAAATCAATGTGACAAAGAGGTCTGGTTCTTTGAAAAGATCAATAAAATTGACAAACTCCTGGCTAGACTCACTAAGGAAAAAGGAGAAAAGACACAAATAAAAACAATCCAAAAATGAAAGAGAGGAAGTTACAACAATACCACCAAAAGACAGAGTACCATACAAGAATACTGTGAAAGATCATATGCTACCAAATTCAATAACCTAGAAGTGGTCAAGATCTTACAAATACATAAACTTTCTAGACTGAACCATGAAGAGATGGAAAATCTAAATTGACTGATCAAAAGTGAGGAAATTGAAACAATCATCAAAAATATCCCAAAAAAGTCAAAGTTGTGGACCAGATGGCTTCACTAGTGAATTATACCAAACATTCAAAGATGAATTAAAATCTGTTCTTCTCAAACTTTTCTTAAAAAATTAAAGAATCAATACTTTCTAACTCATTTTATGAAGCCAGCATTACCTTGATACCAAAACCTCATAAAGATAACATAAAAAAGAAAACTACAGACCAATATCTCTGATCAATACAAATGCAAAAATCTTTATCATAAGATTAGCAAATAGAATACAACAGTACCTTAAAATAATTATACATCATGATCAAGTAGGGTTCATTCCAGGGGGTGTAAGGATGGTTTAATATATGCAAATCAATCAATTTGATACACCACATAAACAAAATAAAGGATAAAAATTGTATAATCATATCAATAGATGCAAAAAAGCATCTGATAAGATATAACATTCATTTAGGATTAAAACAATTAAATAGATATAGAAGGAAAGTACCTCGACTTCATAAAGAGCATATACAACAAATCCTCAGCTAATATCATCCTTAATGGTAAAAAAAACTGAAAGCTTTTCCTCTGACATCAGGAATAAGACAAATCCGTCTGCTGTCATCACTCTTATTCAGTACTGTATTGGAAGACTTAAGTAGAGCAATCAGGCAAGAGAAAAAAATAAAAGACATCCAAATTGGGAATAAAGAAGTCAGATTGTTACTTTTTGCAAATGACATGATTCTTTACATAGAAAACACTAAAACACCACCAAAAGCTATTAAAAACTATAAACAAATAAAGTTGCAGGAAAAAAAATCAATGTACAAAAATTAATTGTTTCTACATACTGAGTGAAATTTTATTAAAAAAATGAACAAACATTTGCAATTGCACAAAAAAATCTAGAAATAAATTTAACGAAGTATATGAAGGGCCTACATACTGAAAACTACAAGACGTTATTAAAAGAAATTGAAGAAGACAAAAAGAAATGAAAAGATATTTTATGTTCATGGATTGGAAGAATCAACACAGTTAAAATGCCCATATTACCCAAAGTAATATATAGATTTCATGCAATCCCCATCAAACTCCCAATAGCTATTTTAAAGAAATAAAACAAAAATACCATCAGATTTCTATGGACTCACAAAAGACCTTGAATAGTCAAAGTAATCCTGAGAGAAAAGAATAAGATTGGAGTTGTATTCCTGGACTTCAAATTACAGTATAAAGTGACAATAATCAGAACAGCATGGTATTGGCAGAAAACAGATACATAGACTAGTGAAACAAAATTGAGAGCCCTGAAATAAACCTACATATATTTGAGCAAATAATTTTTGACAAAGGAGCTAAAAACATACAATGGAGAAAAGAAAGCGTCTTCAATAAATGGTGCTGGAAAAACTGGGAAGCCACATGCAAAAGAATAAAACTCAACTGTTATCTATTACCATACACCAAAATTAACTCAAAATGGGTCAAAGACCTGAATATAAGACCTGAAACAATAAAACATTGATTCCAAACTCATGGACCTTGATCTTTGAAAGGATTTTATAAATTTGACCCCAAAGTTGAGTAATATAAAAGCAAAAATAAATGAATGGGACTATTTCAAACTAAAAAGCTTCTGCACAGCAAAAGAAACCATCAACAAGATAAAGAGGCAACTAATTGAATGAGAGAATATATTTACAAACAGTGCCTCCGATGGGAGACTAATATCCAAAATATATAAAGAACTTATTCAACTTAACAACAAAACATCAAACAATCCAATTAAAAAATGGGCAGAGGATCTGAACAGACACTTCTCCCAAGACATACAAATGACTAATGGACATATGAAAAGATACTCATTTTCATTAGCTATTAGGAAAATGTAAATAAAAAATACAATAAGATCCCATCTCACACCTGTTAGAATGTCTATCATCAATGGGACAAGTAATAACAAGTGTTGGAGAGGATGTGGAGAAAAAGGAATCTTCATATACTGCTGGTGGGAATGTAAACCGATACAGCCACTATGAGAAACAGTATGGAGGTTCCTCAAAACATTTAGAACAGTATTACTATATGACCCAGTAATCCCTCTTCTAGGCATCTACCCCAAAATCTTGAAAACACTTATTTTGTAAAGATATGTGCACTCTGATGTTCATAGCAGCATTATATTCATGGTGGCCAGGACACGGAAGCAACTGAAGTGTCCTACGATAGATTATTGGATGAAGAAGATATGGTACATATATACAATGGAATATTACTTAGCCATAAGAAAAGATGGAATACTTCTATTTGGGACAACATGGATGGATCTTGAGATAATCATGCTATGTGAAATAAGTCACACAAAATGTTAGAAATCATACGATTTCACTCGTATATGGGATACAAAACTAAAAGCAACAAATGAACAAGACAACAGAGACTCATTAACAAGGACAATGGTTTCATGGTTACCAAAGGGAAAGAGGAAGCATGAGAGGTAGATAAAGGTAAAGGGCTTCAAATATATGGTGATGGAAGGAGATTTGACTTTAGGTTGTCAACATATAATGGAATATACAGATGATGTATTATTAAATTGTATACCTGCAATCTATATAATTTTATTAATCAATATCACCCCTATATGTTTTATTTAAAAAGATAAAGAAGCATGTTGTCATAGTTTATTAGCTCGTGAAATACTATTAGAACATGTACATCATTTTTTAAAGAGAAGCACCATGGATGTAATGTGGGTATAACAAAACATGATAGTTTGAAATCAATTTTTTTGCCTTTCAGGGTTATTTTGGTTTTTTGAACACAACTCTCACCAGCCAGAAATGATTATCCAACTTCTTCCAATATCGACATTTGTAATTATATATCTGTTTGACCATTTAAATATCTATTGTATGTCTCTCACAGACTGGAGTGTTCATCATGGCACAGAATGAGTATAGTTTGTTATAGCAATGTAATATCTAGTATAGAACTTGGCATATAATAAGCAATCAATAAATATTTTTTATTAAATAAATAATAAGCAGATAATTTGTTGCCAAAATTTATTTTTAGATAGTGAAAATAAGACAAAATTAGCTTTCATGAAGAACCTGATTTTATCCATACTTATAAACTTCAGTGCTACTATAGACTGTTTTTTTTAAAAGAAATAGACATAATTTTAGATAGTAGCAACATCCAATATTTCTTGATACATTTGATTTACAAAATTAAATAAAATGCAAAGTTTTCAAAAATGCTTTCTCTTCAATTTAGTGCTGACTGGTTGAGAATAATTGTCTTTTCCTATGTAGACTTAATTTCATATACTGTAAATCATTTTTTTCTGATAGCATATATTTGGTCCTTCATACACTGTAGATTAAAGCAAAGGATCTGTAATTGATTCCATTTGTCTCCTTTACTTTTAAAATGAAGGATACCAAAATATGATTATGATGCTACAATAATAGATGTGCTGATTGAGATAACTACCCTAAAAGAAATAGAATCTGTTGTTATAGTTTTTAAATTGAAGTCAATTTTTAGAAAGTTCTTTAGATCAGAGGGTAGAAATGGTGAAATATCTTCATTATAACCTGAAATTCATGGAAAGAAAATCCAGTAGTAGTGCTAAGTTTTTAAATATTTAAGGTTATCTGCCAAAAGAAGCAATTCAACTTTTGTTGCATATGTATTCACTAAAGAAGGAGAAGGAAACATCTGAAGAAATCCTTGTGCATGAAAACTATGCCCAGTAACTTTTTCTAGGAGCTTACAGATTGTCAAGGACTGACTTTCTGTCAGTGTTCCATTCAAAATAATCCAGGAACCCAGCAGAAAAGCAACAGCTGCCACAACACAAATCCTTTTATCACTGTGCTAACACACATCCAAAATGGCACATGCTTGAACTTGTGGTGAAACATACTAAGATCTAGTTTATGATTTAGGGGCTTTATAGCCTGTTATATTTATTTGTTGTTGTTGTCGTTGCTGTTTTTAAATTGTGTACGAGTATCATGCTGTTTTAGCTATTGTAGTTTTTGAACCAGTTTCTATTATTTGATAGACTAAGTCCTCCTTTTTGATCTTCTTTTTCAGAATATACTTGTTATTCTTATCTGTATCTTCTTTAGAATGGAGTTTAGATTCACTTCATCATAATATGAAATTAATCTCTGATAATTTTATTGTAAATTTTATTAAAATCACGCATTAATTTCGGAGGACTTAATAACTTGGGAATTTTTGTATTCTCATCCATTTTTCAAGTGTTTTTTTTTTGGTAAAGTTTTAGAGTTTTCTCCCTATAGGTCCTGCATATTTGTGGTTGAGATTATTCCTAAACATTTTCTATGTCTTTGTGTTGTAACCAATCAACTCTCTACTGTATATTATAAATGGTTACTGAAATGTTTAAGAAAACTGGTAAACTCTTAAACTCTCATTCTAAACATATTTAATTTAGATTGTCTTGGGTTATAGAATCATCAAATTTGCAATATTGTGTCTTTTGATTTCCAGCAGTGATGAGCCTTATTTCTGTTACCTGCTTTATTGTACTGGTGACAAAATTTGAAAAATTAAATCATAATGATAGTATTTCTTTTTACTTTGTTTTTAATTTAAATAAGAATAAATTTATGGTGTTTTACTGTTACATATGATGTTAGCTGTTGATTTAGGATAGATGTTTACTATCCTAGGAAAGAAAATATATGATCTTCTTTGTGAAATGACATGTCATCTTTCCTCCTCTAATCTTCTCCATTTTGTTCCAAATTTAGCACATATATTGAGGAAGAGAGGACTGCCTTACTCTTTAAATACAACTGGACTGTCATATTTAAATGTCTTTTAAAACATTTTTAGGAGAAAAGTCAAAAGCAATTTGCATCAAACGTAGGGCTAGTGAACATCTGTAGCAGATTGGAAATATTAAACCTGAAACATTATGCTAATGAACCTTCTTTCTATGAATCTGAGCCATTTATCTGGAAGAAAGGGAAGTCAATTGAATGAGTTAGTAACTTGGTTTCCACAAGGAGTTTTCCCTAATTAGAAGCAAAGCATTTAGGAGGAAAATAAACACAAAAGGGAAAGAATTAGAAAGCCTCTTTTTTTCTGTGAATAATAAAGAAGAGAAGGTAAAGAATTGACTCTGATCTCTAAATCTAATTAGCAGCACCAAGAAAGTGAGTTGTTTCCAGAAAGGATCGGAAAGATAGTTAACAGATGTTGACCCCTGTAGGAGAGAGAGGGCAGCAGAGCTTGGAGATTTCACCACTGTTAGATTGAGAATTGTTAGTTAAAGTAGTAGCTTAAAAAAACTACTAGCCCTTGTCCAGATGCTGTGAAAATACAAAGTGCCAGACTTTTTCAATGTCTGGAAGCATTGTGGCAAAGAATGGCAAACATTTTCTGGAACATTGAAAGAAACACAGAGTTGTTTTTTTTTTTTTTTGAGGTGATTAAAAACAGTTGAGTTTCATGAAAATGAAACCAGCCTAAGTAGTAGTAGTATTTCTTTTTATTTCATATATTTTGTATATCTAGGTTTATACCTACTTGATATAATGAGTTTTAAATATTTACCTTGATTTTTTTTTCTTTTTGTGTACAGGACCTTTATTCATTCTAACTTAATATATCATATTTCCATAATATGCATTTTTTACTTTACATATTAAATATTGTTACTTGTATAAGAAATAAATATTTTTTACTCTATATATTAACTATATAGAGTAAAAAATAAGCAGTTTTTTTACTCTACATATTAACTATTGTTACTTGCATAAGAAATAAACATGTTAAAGATTTAAATTTAAAAGTTTAAGAACATTTATTAGCATTGCCTATCCTTTTGTGCTATCTGAATTATCATATGGGTATTATTTTTTAATTTAAAAAATTGGTCCATTTAAAGATATATTTTACAAATAATATATTTCTATTGTGACTAGTTCAAAAATAGAAAAGTGTATAAAATGAAATTTAGAAGTAGCTACCATACCCTACCCCACTACCCCCAGATAACCACTGTTAAGGGTTTGATGTGTATTAAGACTTTTCTTATGCATATGCAAACATACAAACAGAAGATTCTCTTGGATTTTTAAATGTGATCATGCTATACAGATTTTCTGAAAAATTTTTCCTCAAGTAACTGATATCTTTCCATAGCTATACATTTTTGTGGAAAAAGCAGAGGAACCTAAATTCCTACTCTTTTTTTCTGGAATTTTGCTGTTGCTGTTGTTTGTTGTTGTTGTTGTTGTTGTTGTTGTTGTTGTTAGCTATGTCTGGGTAAACTTCATAATTGTACCAAACCTGTAAACTAATTTAACACCATCCACCTGGTGACAGCTACTAGAATTGTTACTAACATCTTAGAGTAGTGATTCTCAAATTTTACCATGCATCAGGGTTATAGCATACCTGGGAGGATGACATATGTTTCTTGAGAGAAGGGCTGTGAAAAAAGAATAGACTCTTTCTCTTCTGAGAGCTGCTATATCTCTCAATTACACAAAACAAAATGTCTATTAAAAATTCATTAACACAAAATAGTTGTCCTCATAAGCAGACCAGGGAAACAACACATAGGCCCTTGTCCCAATGATAGCTCAAACCAGTGGTCCTTAAACTGTAGTGTACACCAAAAACCATGTGGAGGGCTTGTTAAAACAGTCCTCTGGGGACATGATTCCATAGTGGAGCAGTTTAGCACTTATGCTTTACATGCAGAAGGTCTTGGATCTGCACCCCAGTGGAGCCACCGTCCATGATCTACAGCCAAGCCTCATGTCTGATCTCTGAAGCTAAGCATGGTTGGGCCTGGATGGGAGATCTCCTAGGAAGACCAGGTGTTGTAGGCATAAATAATAATAAATAATAAAAAGTAAAAACAATCTTTTGGGACCTACACCCAGAGTTTTTGATTATCAGGATAGGGCCCAAGAACTAGCATTTTTAACTAGTTCATAGATGATGTTGCTCCTCCTGGTTCCAGGATGATTTTTGGAGAACCATTGTTTCAAAGGAAATAATCAACCTCTATAGTGGGCATTAATTTTCCAAAATATTTTATGTAAAATAAACGAACTGCACAAAACAGAATTCACCAAAAATAAAAAAGTAGATACAAACTAGAATTTCCATATAAAGTGTTCCTTACTTTCCAGCTCTTAAAACCTGACTACAGTTAGAGATGCTGAAGCCCTCATCTTTATTCACTGGATTAAAAATACAGCTCTTCATTTTTTTCCAAATCTTCTTACCTCCAATTTAGCTAAGTTTTCTGATTAAGGTTGGATATATTCCATCTGAGCACCATCACTTTTTTGAAGTTTATTGTAAACCTAGAATGCACAACAAGAGCCTAAGATTGATTAATAGCATATTTTTTTCTAAATAGAAGATCCTGGTAAGAAATGGAATCTTTCAAAGGAAGCTCTTCTTCACTCACAGCACTAAGCCAGGCTCTTCTATCTTATTATCCAACATTCATCTGAGGAATTATGATGGTGAAGTAAACATTACTGGACCCCAGTCTCAGTTTCACACTTCTTGCCTTGTCTTCTGTCCTCTCTACATTCAGTTTTCTCACTTATTAAATTGATATAATAATAACACTTACTTGAAAGGTTGTAAGAATTCAATAAGACAATGTGTATAAATCACTTAGTATAGTACCTGCCACATAATAAATGTCTATTTTTTGCTATTTTTTCACTAATACCACATTTTCTTGACTACTATAGCTTTACACTAAGTCTTGAAATTGGGTCGTGTCAGTCTTCCAACTCTGTATGTTTTTCAATATCAAGTTGGCTATTTTGGGTCTTTTGCTTCTCCATATAAACTTTAGAATCATTTTGTCAATATCCACAAAATAACTTGATGGGATTTTGATTGAGACTGCATTGAATCTATACATTAATTTTTAAAGAACTAACATCTTGGTAATACTGAGTCTTCCTATCCATGATCATAGAATATATCTTTATTTATTTAGTTCTTTAATTACTTTCATCAGAGTTCTGTTATTTTCTTCTTATAAATTTTACATGTTTTTGTTAATTTTATATCTAAATATTTCATTTTGTGGATGCTAATGTAAATGGCAGTGAGTGTTTAATTTCAAATTTCACTTGTTTATTGCTGGGCTGTAGGAAAGTGATTGACTTTTATATATTAACCTTGTATCCTATAGCCTTGATATAATTGTTGATTAGTTCCAGGAACTTTTTTTGTAGTTCTTTAGATTTTTTACACAGACATATTATCTATGAATAGAGATGTTTTTATTTCTTCCTTCCCAATCTGTATACCTTTTATTTCCTTTTCTTATCTTATTGCATTGGCTGCCAATACGATGTTGAAGAGGAGTGGTAAAAAGAAGCTGTTTTTATATCCACACTGACAAATTCTGTATTTTATTTGGTGTGTTTAGATCATTTATATTTTAAGTGATTATTAATATTTTAAATTAATATCTACCGTATGTATTATTATTCCTATTCATTGCCTTTGTTCTTTGTTTCTATCTTTTTCTTCCACTCTTTTTCTGCCTTTTGTGGTTTTAATTGGACATTATAAATTATTCCATTTTCTTTCTTTTCTTAGCATATTAGTAAAACTTCTTTTTCTAATATTTTTAATGGTTGTAATAGAATTTCTAAAATATGTTTAAACTAATCCAAGACTACTTTGAAACAACAGTATGTCATGCCACAGATAGCATATTTTATAATAACAAAGTAGTGCTAATTCCTCTATCCCTTTGTGTCATTTCTGTAATTCATTTCACTTATACATCAGAATACATAATGATATATTAATACATAAGAATACATAATTAGATATGTTGTTGCTATTATTATTTTGAAATGTTATCTCTCAAATCAATTAAGAATAAGAAAATTTAAAGTTTTTATTTTACCTTCACTTAGTCCTCCTCCTTTCTTTAGCTACACCTGAATTTATGTATATCTTCCTTTCTTTATGTATATCTGAATTTATGACATATCATTTTTTATCTCTAAGTAACTTCTTTTAACATTTCTTGCAAGGCAATTCAACTGGCAAGAAAATCCCTCAATTTTTGCATGTATATAAAAGTATTTATTTATCACTTTTGAAGAATAATTTTGCAGGATACATAATTCTAGGTTGATGGGTTTTCTTTCAACACTTTAAATATTTCACTCCACTCTCTTGTTTGCATTACTTCAGAGAAGTCAAATGCAATCCTTATCTTTATAGATAATGTATTACCCTCATCTAGTTGTTTTCAAAATTTTTTCTTTATCTTTGATTTTTTGCAGTTTGAATATAATATGCCTATATGTAGCTTTGTTGTTGTTGTTGCTAATTCTGCTTAATGTTCTTTGAACTTTCTGGATCTGTGGTTGGTGTCAGTCATAAATTTGGGGAAATTCTCAGCCATTATTGTTTCAACTATTTATTTTGTTCTCTTCTTTTCTTTCTGGTATTCACTTTACACATACATTACAATTTTTATAGTTTTCCCACAGTTCATGGATATCCTGTTCTTTTTTTTTTTGTAGTTCTTTTTTATCTTTGCTTTCCCATTTTGCAATTTTCTATTGAGATATGCTAAAGCTCAGTGATTCTTTTTTTCAGCTGTCTTCAGTCTGATGATGTACTTATCAAAGGCATTTTTTATCTCTGTTACTGTATTTTTTATCTATAGCATTTCAGTTTTATTCTTACTTAGTATTCCACCTCTCTGCTTACATTGGCCATCTATTTGTGCATGTTATCTACTTCATCTATTAGAAACTTAAGCACATTAATCATTGTTGTTTTATGCCCCGACCCGCAGGGCAAAACAACTCAGGGTGAGGAGGAACCTGTGAAGGATGAAAGTAGGACAGGAGACACAAAGAAATGGAGGCAAGACAAAGTTCTGATCAAGCCTCATTTATTGTAGGTAGGGGTAGAGTATATAAAGGGGAGGATTTGCATAATCATGGTTGCCTTGGATATCGAACCGCAGAACATTCCATTTCCTTATATGACCCAAAAATGCAGAAGGGTCCCGGGAGGTCACCTATCTGCAAGGTCAGATTAGTTTAAGCAAATGGCTCAAGGGGCCCAGGGCATGTCAGGGCAACTGACTTTATGCTGTCTATCCTATCAGATAGCACAGGGCCAGGCAGATTCTGTCCCAAGGCGAAGTTGCCTAGATCTCAGGTATGAGAGCCTTGATAAGAACGGCTCCCGACAGTTTTAAATTCCGGGAATGACAAATATGACATCCTTGCCATATTTATATCTTGTTCTGCAACTTTTTTATATTCTTTGATAGTTATATATGATGCATTGAGTAAAAGGAACTGCTATAAATAGACCTTTAGTAATGTGGTAAGTTGTAGAGACACTGAAAGAGTTTGATAGTTTTATGATTAGAAATCAGTTTTTTTAAATGAGCCTATGCCTCTGAACTGTGAACTTCACAAGTGTTTTTCTTTTTTTTTCACCACCTTAAATGGCACAGAATGGATATAGAAGACTTGAATACTTCCATTTTCTCACAAGGAAGGCCAGAAGAGGCTGAAGTCACATCTCTCCCTTCTCTATATTTGGTTCATTTCTGAAAACAAAACAAAACAGTAATTTAGGTTCTGATAAAATAATTTCTCTTGAGGGCAGACCTTTTAAAGAAAAATAGAATGTTCTATTATATTTCAAAATGGTTACTTTATTCCCCCTGCCAAAAGCATGAGGATTTTTTTCTTTGACATTCACCGTTAGAACCAGGACAAGCTCCTAGACTTAACAATCACAAAAGTGCAGAGTCCTGCCAAAGAATATTCAGTGGGGTAAAGACTGTCTCTTCAACAAGTGATGTTGAGAAAATTGGAAGGATACATGTAAAAGAATAAAACTAGGTTACTTTTTTATACCACGTACAAAAATTAATTCAAAATGGATTAAAGATTCAAACATAAAACCCTAAACCATAAAACTCCTAGAGGAAAACATAGTCAATGAATTCTCTGACATTGCTCCTAGTAATATCTTTTGAGATCTATCTCCTCAAGCAAGGGAAACAAAAGAAAAAATAAACAAATAAGACTACATCAAACTAAAACGTTTTGCACAATGAAGAAAACCATTACCACAATGAAAAGACAACCTATTGGATGGGACAGGTATTTGCCAATGACACATCCAATAAGAAGTTGATACCCAAAATATAAAAGGAACTCATACAACTTAACAGCAATGAGTAGAGGACCTGACTAGGCATTTCTCCAAAGAGGACTTACAATAGACATATGAAAAGATGCTCAACATCACTAATCATCAGAGAAATGCAAATTAAAACCACAATGAACTATCACACCACACCTGTCAGAATGACTATTATCAATAAATCACCAAATACATATTGGCAAGGGTGTGGAGAAAAGGAAACTCTCATATACTGTTGGTGAGATTGTAAATTGGTGCAGACACTATGGAAACAGTATGGAATCCTCAAAAAATTAAAAAAATAGAAGTACCATATGACCCAGTAATATTACTTCTGGGTATTTATCTAAAGAAATCCAAAACACTAATTTGAAATGATATGTGTATTCCTATGTTAATTGCAGTATTATTTACAATAGGCAAGATAGAAAAGCAATCTAAGTATTCATGGATAAATGAATGAGTTAAGAAGAGGTGCATATATAGAATGGAATATTACTCAGCCATAAAAAAGAATGAAATGTTGCCATTTGAAATAATATGAATGGACCTAAAGGGTATTATGTGTAAAGGGGGGGAAATGGCATATAGGTGAGAGGCTTTGTTCATCCCTCTTGCAACCAAATCAAAGTTGTGACAGAAACATGGAGCAAACAGCAAGCAAAGTCACCTGGGATCTAGATAAGCAGAGCACTGGAACTAGGGAGAGAAATAAGAAACCACCCTGCAACTGTAGAACGTAGGAGGGAGAGAATACATGAGGGTACTCGATCCTGAGCGGCTGAATAGGACAGAGCCTATGGCAGTGGCTGACTGGAACAGAGCCAGCAGCTGCAGATGCCTCTTAAAGTGGCCATGTCCATGAGTGGACTTTACCAGTAATGGACTAGCTTGCATTGAGCACCAGCACCAGGTCCTATCAGCAGGAACTTACAGGAAGACATTCAGTTGTTGGAGAGAGGGCCAAAAGTGAAGCTCTTTCCTGAGCAGAAGTGCTAGTATTACCCATTGTTCCTCTGTTGAGCTTTCCCCCTTCCCAGTGTGTGGACACAGAGCTGTCATAGCTGACACATCATCAAATTGGATAACAGAGGTCACTCCACCCAGAGAATTCTCTGAAACTTCTACTCACCCAACTTGTGGCCCCACCCACGATACAGCCAGTTGTGTCCTCAGCGAGTCCCATGCTCCTTGCTGACCCAACTCCAAGACTCACACTAGTGGCAGCTGACCTCAGTTTCTGGCATAGCCTCTTGAGGCAACTATAAGCACAGCATCTATAGATTGCTTGCTGAATCTTAACAGGTTGCCCCAAAGCGACACAGGCTGGGGCTAAACTTGGCCTGTAGCTGAATCTTTCTCAGGACTGCCACTAGATACCTACTAAACAATATAAGATCAGGAGACTTAGGAGCTTTGCTTAGTACATAGAAACAGACACAGAAAGGCAGTCAAAATGGAAAGACAAAGAAGCAGAAACCATATGAGAGAATAGAACAGAGATCCAGAAATAATAGAACAAAGCAATCTAAGAGTTGCAGAGTTCAAAACGCTGGTTATAAAGATGTTCAATGAACTTAGAAGAGTAAATGAACTCAGTGAGAACTTTAACAAAGAGTGCCAGAGCCCGCCAGCTAAGACCGAACAGTTCCTGAGAGGGGGAGTGAGGATTGAGAAAGATAGAAAAAAGAGAGAGACAGAGAGAGAGAGAGAGAGAGAGAGAGACAAAAGAGATAGAGTCGGGAGGGCTAACAGTAAATACTGCGCGCCGAGTTTATTAAGTACAGCATATTTATACTCTTGGAAATGCATGGGAAGCAAAATCCACAGATTCTCTAAGAATTGCTGACATTTACCTAAGTTCTCTTAAAACCTCTTTTATCCTATTTTCTGTCTCCAATTCCCTGGGGCAAGGGACATTCAACTCTTTACATTAAGCCAAAACTCCCTCCTTCTGCATAGAGCCCACCTGCCCTGCAAACTTCTAGCTTGCAGGCAACTTTAATCTTGTCTCAAGACAGGCAGCAGAAATGGCTCCCAACAAAAGAGATAAAATACTTAAAAATGGCAAAGGAAATTATAAAAGGGAACCAATCGGAAATGAAAAACACATTATATGAGATGAAAAGTATATTAGATGGAATCAACAGAGTAGATAAAGAAGAGAATCCAACTACTGAGATAGAGGATAGGGAAGCCAAGAACACTCAATCAGAATAGCAAGAAAAAAGAAGCCAAGACTATAATAATAATTTAAGGAACCTATAAGACACAATAATGTAAAAATATCTGTGTCATAGAGGTACCTGAACAGGGAGAACAAGAAGTTGAATATATATTTGAAGAAATAATATGAAAATTTCCCTAACCTGGTGAAGGAAATAGACATATGACCTCAGGAAGCTCAGAGAATCCCCAAAACCAGTAATCCTAAGAGGCCCACACCAAGACACATCATAATTAAAATGTCAAAGTTTAAATACAAAGAGAGACTCTTAAAAGCAGCAAAAGAAAAGCAGTTAGTTACCTACAAGAGAACACCCATAATACTGGCAGCTGATCTCTCAAAGGAAGCCATGTTGCCCCAACCCGCGGGACCTAGTTATTCGTGGGGGCGGCAAGGAGGATCCAACCTGAAAGAAAATGGGTGAGAAAGAGGAGCGGAGGCAAGACAAAGTTCTGATCAAGCCTCAAAGTTTATTTTTCAAACAAATGAATTTATACAGTGGAGACAAAGGGGGCAGGTCTCCTAGGTGGACGGGTGTTTGGCACAATCTTATTGGCTCTTAGCAGGTGGGGGGTGAGGAATGGTAAAGGTTAGGAGAAGTATGCAATAGGGATGGGCTACAAAGCTAAACAATGGCGATGGAACATTCTGTGGTTTGGCCTCTTCTGAGATTCAGGCAGGGCTGGGCTGGAACACCTTGTGGTCAGGTGCTTCTGGAACAAGCTGATCTGAAAAGCGAGAGCTTACACAACAAAATTATGAGTCTCCCACACCATGTGAGACAGGAGGGCTTGGAACAAAATATTTAATGTGATGAAAACCCAGGATCTACAACCAAGAATACTTTATCCAGCAAAGCTATCATTTAGAGTTGAAGGACAGATAAAGAGCTTCCCAGACAAAAATAAGCTAAAGGAATTTATTATCACCAAGCCAGTATTACAGGAAATGTTGAAGGGACTTCTTTAAAAAGAAAAAAAGTATCAAAAACATGAATAAAGAATGGTAATAACTAAATATCTATTAATGAGTACCTTGAATGGAAAAGAATTAAGTGCTCCAACCAAAAGATAGAGTGGCTGAATGGATAAGAAAACAAGACTCTTACGTATGCTGCCTACAAGAGACTCACTTCAGATTAAAAGACACCCACAGACTAAAGAAAATGGATGGAAACAGATATTGCCTTGATGAACCAAGAAAGTATGGCAGTGAATGAAACAGGTCAGAGAGAGAAAGACAAATATCGCATAATTTCACATACATGTGGAATCTAAGGAACAAAATAACAACAACGAAATAAATTCGTAGATATGGAGAATATTTAAAGGGCTACTATATGGTGAGGTTTGGGGGATGTCAAAAAAGAGCAAAAGGATTAAGAAGTTCAAATAGATAGTTACAAAATAGACATGGAGAAATAAAGCATATCATGAGGAATATAGTTAACAATGTTGTAAAAAATATGTGAGGTGGAAGAGGGTTACTAGATTTAGGGGGTGATCACTTTGTGAGTTAATAAATCTCTAATCACTATGTTGTGCAACTGAAACTAATATATTATTGTATGCCAACTATAATTGAAAAATACTCATCAAATTGTAGAATGTAAATATGAGCAAGTAATCGTCTATTATATTTCAATAGAGATGGAAAAAGAAAACCCCACTCCTCCCCCCCAAAAAAGGTATTATGCTAAGTGAAATAAGTCAGACAGAGAAAAATAAATACCACTCAATCTCACTTATATGTGGAATCTAAAAAAACAAAATAAGCGAGCCAACAAAACAGAAACAAACTCATAGATACAGAGAACAAATTGATCATTGCCAGATGGGAAGGGTGTTGAGGTTCTGAGTGAAAAATATAAAGGGAATATGAAGTACATATTACCAGGAATAACAACAATCACATGGATGTAAAGAATAGCATAGGGAATATAGTCAATATTGTCAATATAGTCAATACAGTAATATTGTAATAACTATGTGTGTGCCAGGTTGGTAGACTTTTGGGGGTGATAATTTTGTAAGTCATATACATTTCTAATCACTATGAGGTACACTTAAAACTAATACAATATTGTATGTCAATTATAATTGAAAAATAAAATTTAAGTGTGGAACCCTCTCTATAACTGGGCCCTCCTGAGATTTAATCTCAGATTTGTCCACACTGAATTTGTCAATTACAATTCATGTTTTCTTACTCCATCATTGGTTCTTGCAGAGGTTTCTGCTTATGGATTTCTGCTTGGTAAGTTGATATTTTCTGTACTTCCATGCCTGTCGTTCTGATTTTTGGGGCAGTGGTTTGCTCTGTGGACTCAATTCTGATGGATATAAGAAGAGTTGATTTTTCAGTTTGTTCTGCATTTTACTTGTTAAGATGTAGTGGAAACATCCAAGCTCCTTATATGCTGAAACTACATCTTAGTCCTTTTGGGCTGCTATAACAAAAATACTATAGACTGTGTAGCTTAAACAATAAACATTTATCATGCTTATGGAGGCTAGAAAGTCCAAGATCAAAGTGTCTACAGATGTGATATTTGATGAGAGCCCACACCCTGGTTCATAGATGGCCATTTTCTGGCTTAGTCCTCACATATTGGAAGAAGCAAGGGGACTCTCTGGGGCCTCTCTCATAAGGATACTAATCCCATTCACAAGGGCTATTCCCTCACTATCTAATCATCATCCCACCAAGGCCCCAATTTCAAACACCATTTCTTTGGGAATCTGTTTACCATATTTGAATTTGTGGGGGATGCAAGCATTTAATCTGTAACACAAGACATCCTCAATTTTTCATTACACTTGTAAATAGACCTTAAAATAAATGATATTCTGATCTGGAGAGCATGCTGCTCTTTCCTCACTCTATTACTGTGAGATCAATAGTTTGCCAAAGTCTGTGTCCACACATAACATTAAACTCTTCAAGAAAACAATATTACCACTAATTCCAGCATTCTGGAAATGTTACTTAAAGTAATATATCCTACAATTCCATGACAAACTTAGCATTCATCATATATAGGTTCCCCAACATACTTCCTGAAGCAGAGCTATTTTTCATTCATTTTGTTAATAGACAACATTGCTAAAAGTTTTCCACCGCTAGCCAAGTCATGTGTGAAACCTCCCAGATCCAGAGTCAGAGAGGCTGATCTCAGGAGCTTTCCCTACTATTGAGCACTGAGATAGCAGGATCTCTTTGCAAAATGAAAAAATATTACTTCTCAATGGGCCCATTTGAACTGGCAAAAGTCCCAACAACTTCTTATGTATGAATTCTTATAGAAATTCTTTTACTTTCTATTTTTTTTCAATTGGTTAGTTTCCATTAAAGTTGCCATGGCAGGAGAGATGAGTGCTTTTGAAGCAGTTTCAGAAATAGGTAATGTCCTTATCATGCTACCTTCATCCCTAGAACTGCTTCAGATGCCTCACAGCAGATATGTCTTTCTTTCAACTAACTGATGTGAGGTTTGTTGTTGTTGTTGTTGTTGTTGTTGTTGTTGTTGTTTTGAGCCAGATGCTGTATTATTAAATTTTTTAAAGATATACTGTTATTGGCAAGACTGGCCTTACGCAAAAATGAGGCAGATAGCCTCAAGGTGTTATTTCAGGGACAACAAGAAGGTGCCCTTTGCCAAAAGTATCTCTCCAGTTTGTTCTCTGAGGCTTGAAAACATTTAGTGAGGACTTATCACTCTCTTTCAAAATTAGAAATAAAGATGATAAATCAGATACCCAAAAGAGAGAACTGGACTCTCATAGCATTTGACTCATATCTCGATAATAGCATTTAACTATTTTGCTTTATAATTTATATGCTTGCTTTTCTTTCTAACTCCATGAGGTTGTGAATTCCTTGTGGTCACTGACTATGCCTCACCCATCTCTGAACTCCTTAAGATTTTTACAAGTGCCTGGCGGAATGCAAAAAAAAAAAAAAAGTAAACAAAATGACAAAGAAATAAATTAATGCATGAGCAATTTATATTTACCATGACATCTAAAGGACTGAAAAGAAACCATTCCCTGGGAGTAAGGATAGAGAAGAAAATAAAAGTACTACCAGGACTTCAAAAGAGGTGTAAGGAAGAATACTGACAATCATGACTACAGAATGCTCATTGATAAAGAAACTGTCATATTTTCTTAATTTGGGGTTACTTCACCCATTTACTTTTCAAAGCACTACATTGGTGCTATTTCATCTAAATGTTTCATTTCTCAAGAGACCAGAAAGACCTAGTTGAGTTTGCCCCCAAAGGACTGAAGCTTACTGTTCCTTTACAGAAACCCTAATCATTACATTTTCAGCTTTTAAAAATTATTTAAAAATTCATTGATTTTGCAAGTATTTATTGAACACCAATCATGTGATAGGCTCTGTGGTAACTGCAGGTCATATAATAGTGAACAAGACCAACAAGTTTCTGTCCTGCCACAGACTATCCTGCCACCTTCTTACTCTTAATTCACATGTTAGCTTGATCTTTCCTGACCATGAGTAATAATGATGAGGTGGTAGATGAATTAAGTTCTAGGAGTGTCTACAGCATACATTGCTTATTAATTTTAAAAAAGTGTTTTTAACTCTGTACTTTTATCAAAATAACTGCTACAAATATCTGTGTCGTTAAGAATCAGCCATGGTCAGAAAGACCATAGAGATCATTGAGATACTCTCTCTCTCTCTCTTTTTTTTTTTTACTCTTAAAATTTATTTTGTTTAAATTACAGTTGATATCCAATATTATTTTATATTAGTTTCAGCTGAGCAGCATAATGATTAGACATTTAGATAATGTATGCAGTGATCCCTATATAAGTCTAGTAAACACCTGTCACCATACATAGTTATTATAATATTGACTATATTCTTTATGCTGTACTTTATATCTCCATGATAATTTTGTACCTACCAATTGTACTTCTAACTCCCCTCATTTTTTTACCCAGCCCCCCAAAATCCTACCATTTGGTAACCATCAGTTTGTTCTCTGTATGAGTCAGTTTCTGTTTTGTTTGTTCGTTTTTGTTCTTTAAATTCATCATATAAGTGAAATCATATGGCATTCATCTTTCTCTGATTTATTTATTTAGCATAATACCCTCTAGGACCATGCATGTTGTCACAAATTGTAAGATTTCATTCCTTTTTTATAGAAGAGTATTTACACTACATACGTGTCATATCTTCTTCACCTAACTGTCTATTGATGGACACTTAGGTTGCTTTCATATCTTGCCTATTGTAAATACTGCTGCAGTGAACATAGAGATGAATATATCTTTTCAAATTAGTGTTTTGGATTTCTTCAGCTAAATACCCAGAAGTGGAATTGCTTGGTCATAAGGTAGTATGATTTTAAATTTTTTTGAGGAACTTCCAAACTGTTTTCCATAGTGGCTGCACAAATTTGCATTTCCACCAATAATGCATGAGGGTTTTCTTCTCTTCACATCTTCACTAACACTTATTGTTTATTGATTTATTGATGATAGCCATTCTGACAGGAGTAAAGTGATATCTCATTGTGGTTTTAATATGAATTTCTCTGATAATTAGTGACGTTGACATATTTTCATATGTCTATAGGCCATCTGTATGTCCTCTTTGGAGAACGGTTTATTCAGGTCACCCCCCCTTTTTTTTTAACTAGATTGTTTGTGATTTTTGGTGTTGAGTTGTATAAGTTCTTCATAAATTTTGGATATTAACCCCTTATTGAACGTACCATTCATTGATAAGTATCTTCTCCCATTTAGTAGGTTGCCTTTTTCATTTAGTTGATGGTTTCCTTTGCTGTGTAAAAACTTTTTATTTTGATGTAGTTCCAGATTTCTATTTTTTCTTTTATTTCTCTTGCCCAAGGAAATATATATATAAAAATATATTACTAAGAGCAAAGTCAGAGAATTTATTGCCTCTGTTTTCTTCTAGGAGTTTTATGCTTTTAGATCTTATATTTAAGCTTTTATTTCATTTTGAATTTATTCTTTTATATGATTTTAAAAGGTCCAGTTTATTTTTTTGCATATTTTAGTCCAGTTTTCCCAACACCATTTATTGAAGATACTGTCTTTACCCCACTGTATATTCTTCCCTTCTTTATTATAGATTAATTGACCTTATAGATGTGGGTTTATTTCTGGAATCTCTAGTCTGTTCCATTGATCTATGTGTCCATTTTCATGCCAGTACCATGCCATTTTTATTACTCTAGCCTTTATAGTACAGTGTGATGTCAGGAAACATGATACCTCC
This sequence comes from Macroglossus sobrinus, assembly GCA_004027375.1. Taxonomy (NCBI): domain Eukaryota; kingdom Metazoa; phylum Chordata; class Mammalia; order Chiroptera; family Pteropodidae; genus Macroglossus; species Macroglossus sobrinus. The sequence goes on along the minus strand of PVKZ01000674.1, from coordinate 494,682 downwards.
TTCAACTTTGTCTTTTCTCAAGATTGCTTTGGCAATTTGGGGTCTTTTGTGATTCCATGTAAATTTTAGAATTATTTGTTCTAACTCTGTGAAAAATGCTATTGATATTTTGATAGGGATTGCATCAAATCTATAGGTTGCTTTGAATAGTATAAACATTTTAATGATGTTAAATCTTCCTGTTCATGAGAGAGAAGACCCACATAAAATCAGAAATAAAAGAAATAACAACTAACACCACAGGAATACAAAGGATTATAAAAAAAAAACTATGAGCAATTGTTTGCCAACAAATTGAACAATCAAGAAGAAATGGATAAATTCCTAGAAACATACAATCTTCAAAGACTGAGTCAAGAAGAAACATAAAATTGAAACAGACTGATTACTACTAACAAAATTCAATCAGTAATAAAAAACAACTCATCAGGGGAAGGAAGGAGCAATTGGGAGAATTATTTTATAAACTATATAGTTGTATAACCAATGTACTGTATACCTGAAACTAATTAAAATAAATTAATTAAAAATAAAATAAAATAAAAACAACTCACAACAAAAAAAGTCCTGGACCAGATGGATTCGCAGGTGAATTTCACCAAATATTCAATGAAGAATTAACACTGATACTTCTTAAACTATTCCAAAAAATTCAAGAGAATGGAAGGCTCCCAAGCTCATTTTATGAGGCCATCATTATCCTGATTCCAAAACCAGACAGACACTATAAAAACGAAAATTATACCCCAATATCTCTGATGAAGCTATATGCAAAAATCCTAAACAAAATATTAGTAAACTAAATACAGAAATACATTTAAAAAAATCACATACCATCATCCAATGGGATTTACTCAGTATCTTCTAATCAATTAACGTGATACACCACATAGGCAAAATGAAGGATAAAAATCATATGATATAATATCAATAGATGCAGAAAAAGCATTTGACAAAACCCAATTTTTTTTATGCATCAATTTATGATAAAAACTACCAGAAAAGTGGAACTAGAGGAAACATAACTCAACATAATAAAAGCCATATATGAGAAGCCGGCTCACTGCCAACATCATATTCAGTGGTGAAAAGCTAAAAGTGTTTTCCTTAAGGTCAGGAACAAGACAAGGATGTCCACTTTCAGCACTTTTATTCAAAATAGTATTAGAAGTCCTAGACACAACAATCAGACAAGTAAAAGCAAATAAAGGCATCCTAATTGGAAAAGAAGAAGTGAAACTCAATATTTGCAGATGCCAGGATACTATATATAAAGAACAGAACTCCAGAGTCTACAAAAAACTACTAAAATGATAAATGAATTTAGTAAAGTAGCAAGAAACAAAATTAATATTTAGAAATTGTTTCATTTTTATACACTAATAATGAACTATCAGAAAGAGAAATTAAGAAAGCAATCCAATTTACAATTGCAGTAAAAAGCAAATATCTAGGGATAAATTTAACCAAAGAGATAAAAGACCTGTATTCAGAAAAATATAAGACATTGAAGAAAGACACTGAAGAAGACTCAAATAAAAGGAGTTATATACCATGCTCATGAATAGGAAGAATTAATATTATTAAATATTCATACTACCTAAAGCAGTCTATAAATTCAATGAGAGATTCTTTAATCCAGGAAGCAGAACCTCTGGTTCTGTGCTGGAGGCCTAGATTTTAGTCCTGGCTCTATCATTACCTTCCTGTGAAATGTAAGATAAATTAGTTAAGCTCTATGCACCCATTATTTCAAAGGCAATGTTAAAATCATATTTCTTGTTATTTCTATATCATTATAAGATTTATATTAATAACAATGACAGTGAACATTGGGCACATTTAACAGATACCTGACATGCACTAAACTCTTCATAGAGTCTCATTTAATGCGTTCAATTCTGTGAGATTATTGCTACTATTTTCAATGTGCTTCAGGTTGATAACTCAGCCCAGAGAGGTTAAATAAGTTGCCCACAATCATATACCAAGTGACAGATGTGATTCAAGCTCAGATTTGTCCAATTCTAGAGTTTGACCTAGACGTGAAAGTCTATATATGACTATTCTAGTTAACACATTAAATTGGAGTTATATATTAACACCTTATGATGAACTTATTATTTCCTGAGTTATGGAACCTGAAGGAAAAAATGATTTAATCATACTCTATTTGATGTTCTAGATCTATCTCTCATCCTTCAACTTACTCTATGTTATTATTAGAAGCTCTAATCACAAAATTCACACAAAGATGCTACTAACTTATAAATAGTTTACTGTGCTATTCTTCTATGGGTCATTGAATTATAACAAGACACATGAGCCACAAAAATTGTAAAGAAGGAATTTTTTATTTGTGAGAGTTCTTCTTAACAATCCATGTGTTACATTCATAAGCAATTACTTACTAGGCCTGTACATAGAACCAACAATGCAAAACTTTACTATATGATTATTTATATAAGCTGGGACAGAGACTACAGATCAGAATCTAGAAGCATGGTTGGAAGTCTGCTAATCCAGAGGCATATCTAATATTTTATAAAGGAAACATTTATTAAGCACTTACTATATATGAGGCATTTTTACAATCAGCATTTAATAAGATGTCCATAGCCATCCTATGAAACAGGTATTATTATGCCAAATTTTGTAGATGTATTAACTGAGAATTAGAATGGTTAGCTAATTTGTCCAAGGTAACATTGCTAATAAATGCACAAATCAAAATCATAAACACTCTGGTATAGATGGTTGGTTTCATAGCTAACAGTCATCTTTTACTCTTTTTCTCCTAATACATTCCAAATATTGTTCTGGCAGCAATATGTCAGATCTAATAAATGGATCAGAAATAATTTAAGCCAGCAATGATAATTACATACCCCTTTGCCAATGACTAAAAATTTTTTGAGGCTTTGGAAAGAGGCATGTAAGGAGTAGGCTCTTTTGGTGCCACTGTTGTCCTCTTGCATCCTGCTTTAGACACGGTAATATAACAATGTGCTACTTGTAGCTCCAGCAGCAATTTTCAAGCCATGAGGGAAAACATCATTGACTCATTGAGGAATGTAGAATTGGAGGATCAAAGCAGTCTGGCTCCTAATGATATTGTTAAGATGTCAGACCAACTCTGGAGCCATCTCCTTTTTAATGGTCTTGTGGTTCAGCTGCTATTAATTAGGTATTCTACTGTTTGCAGCCAGAAGCATTTTTAACAACTACGATAAAAGTAGAACATATGATAAGAGTCAAATAAATGATATACCACTTACGTGCTAGTTGAAAGCAAGAAAAGGTCCAGTAGGTTGAGTTTGTCTGGGAGAGTACCTGTAACAGGATGACTTGGAGTTGGGTCTTGAAGGATGGTGGATATTTTAAAAGATAGAATGGATGAAAAATAAAAAGCATTTCAAACAAGAATCTCATTTATTGTATTCACTGCCATAACTCCAGTTCCTAGCGAAGTTCATAGTATACAGCAAGTGCTCAATACATGTTTGTGAAATGATTTAATAGATGAGAAAAGATACAGAGGCAAGAAAGCATGGAGCATTTTAGACAAATCAGAGACAAGAATAACGTATATGAAATAGAGTGTGGTGGGAGCTAATAAAGGTCACAGGCAGAGGATAGAGGGTTGAGGCTGTGTCTTAGGAGATCTTCTTCCCTTAATCATTCCATATGTCTCCAATACTAAAATCATTAAAAAAATTAAACAGGAAATTTGACATGGTAACCTATAGTGCATCAAGCATACACTTGAGTGACAAAATCAACAAAAAGTCATGGGTCAGAAGTATTGCTGGGTGGCCTGAAAAACCTATCACAGCCAATGTTAAAATAAAGAACTGAGCACCTGGAATGTGCCTACTTCTGCTCTCAGCCTAGATATTAAGCTCCAAGCCTCCATGCCAGCAACTTTTCCTGGAGACATGAAATATGCCTACCTTGAGAAGGGGTTTTTTTTTGCTAAGTGATTACTTCTCTTCTGATAGCACTTTCTTAAAAATGAACTTTGACACCCTTAATAGAACTCTTTTGTAGTTGCCATATTAAGTGCTCTAGTCTAAGGTACAAAATAATTTATCAGAAGCCATTACTTGGAAATAAATTAGAATTAGCATATCAAGGATATTTTCTTCCCCAATGCAGTGAAGAGAGCTAATTTTATAATGTCAAATGACATATTGCTGTGGTATAATAAATATCATTTGGAATGAGATTTATCCTACCTGCAGGAAAGGAAAAGTTAAGATTATTTGGAATGCCATTGGACATATTTAGTGCTTAGAAATTAAATTTTGTCTCTCACCACTTTCTAACTCCTGACTCCACACCCCACCCTATATTGTCTTACCCTCTCCCTAGAATCCTGGCTCAGGAAATAGTCTGAAACTTGCTCATGGCAAGAAATCAATAGCTGATAATAATAACAGCTGCCATTTATTTAGTGCTTTTCATGTGCCAGATACTATTCTGAGTGTTTCACATACATGATCTTATTTAATACTCATAACCCTATGAGATAGGTACAATTATAACCTCACATTTTACAGTGGAGGAATGAGAAACAGAGAGGCAAAGTAACTGATTTAGTACCACTCACAAGTGGCAAGGCTTATCTTTGAACACAGGCATTCCAGCTAGAGCACCTATTAGCTTGCCTACTATCCTATGCTACCCCAGTCCTATGTTTGTTTGTTTGTTTGTTTTAATGTCAGAGATACAATCTTAAATAAAGCAATAACACCCCTTAGGTTGAATTTCAAGTATCAAGTATCAAAGAAAGTATACTTGACTAGATATTCTGGCACATTTTAGACCATTTTGAGTTTACATTAACTCAAAATTCCCAGATTGAGGCCACCATTTTAGTTTTTGTTGAATTATTTTCTTCAAAAAGATCATTTGGCACATTAACTTGATTGGTATTGCTGTGTTCCATCTTCTCATGTGACCTATCAAATCGCTTACATGTTGATTGGGATTGAGTTCATACTGATTTAACAAGAAAGTTTGTAGCCTAAGGTTATTTTTACACTATTCTCATATTTTCTTGTTTATTTTTATTATTTTTGAGTTTCTTTTTCTGTCAACTCGATGTCATGATTCTCTTACTCAGTGTTTGTCTAACACATAGACAGTATAACCCAGAACAAAGTAAGTCTTGGTATAGTACCACTACACTAGCAATGTTTTTAGCTTGTCTGCCCACTCTGTGGACAAGAATCTTTATCATAGTTCTCAAAGGAGAATACTAGCTCAAACACATCAGTAATAACAGACGAAATTCTTAAATCATGACCTTCAGGGTGAAAAGCCTACCCTCTGTGATGAACTATTTGTGTAATCTATTAGGCAGTTAACTTTACCACGATTATCTGTACATGCACCAACATACAAATCATTCCAAGCATCACTAATGAGGATGTAGAGTTTGACTTACTTTCAGTCTTTTCTTAGGAATTCATAAAATCCTTAGCCAAAAGCCTCTATCCTGGTTTTAGTACAAGTCGTCTTTATCTTTTGTTATCCTGCTTTCATCCATGATCTGTACCCCATTCCCTTATATTATAATAAACAAAATTTTCAAATTATTCTCAATCTCCTTCTAAAGCCATGGCTCCCAAACCTGGCTGGCTGATCTTCCGATCTATTATGTCAGAATCTCTGGGTAGTGAAGGTCAAACTATGTTTGTTTGTTTGTTTGTTTGTTTTAAGGGTATTCAGCCAAGTTTGGGAGACATTAAAGTAAGTAAAGTTTTCATTAAATGCATTTCTATACCTCTTGCTTTCTATTTACTACTGCAATAACTTTTATAAGTGTTCGAAGAACTAAAAGTAAAGAGGCTCTTCCAGGATGTGTTCCATTAACTGTTATCTTTGAAACTGGATATAATACAGTGTCCCGGGAATGTTTTTTTCTCTCTTTGCTGTGGTGTGGTAAGGTCTCTGCAGGGCAGTATTTCCTGAACTGTAGTCCGCACAATACTAATGTCCTCCAGGATGTTAATTAATATTCCTCATTTATAACCAAAAATGGTTCTGTTGCCAAAAATGAGTTTGGGACATGGTGAATTAAAGAAAGGTAAACAAGTTTCCTTATTAGAGTGATTCTCAACACTGATATTCAGGGCAAATACTCAAAAGAAGATTCAGTGTACAATATTTCCCAAATTAACTTTTTTATTATGATAGAAAACATAAAATTTATCATCTTAACTATTTTAAGTGCATAGTACCGTAATCTTAACTATATACATATTGTTGCACAACAAATCTCTAGAACTTTTTCATCTTGCAAAAGTTAAACTCTATACCCATTGAACTACAGTTTTCCTTTTCCTCCTCCTCCAGCCCCTGAAAAGTACCATTCTAAGAGGTTGACTACTTTAGATGCCTCATATAAGTGGAATCATGCAGTATTTGTCTTTTTGTGACTGGCTTATTTCACTTAGCACAATGTCCTCAAGGTTCATCCATGTTGTAGCATATGACAGAATTTCCTTCTTTTTAATAGGCTAAATAATATTCCATTGTATGTATACCACATTTTCTTTATTTGCACACCTTTTGATAGACATTTAAGTTGTTTCCATATCTTAATTATTGTGAACAATGCTTCTATGAACATAGGAGTGCAGGTACTTCTTTGATATCTCGATTTCAATTCCTTTGTATAATTGCCCAGTACAGAGATTTCAGGATCATGTGGTAGTCTTATTTTTACTTCTTTGAGAAACTTCCATACTGCTTTTTATCTATAGTGGATGCTCCATTTTACATTCATTCCCCAAATTAATTTTGAACACAAAAATGTTTTCTCTTGGATCATTTACTAACTTCTCATGGAAAATCAGAATACCAAAGGATGTAGTTTGGGAGACACTTTTATAGGGAACCCTGGGTTTTGACAAGGAAAAAGAACAACTTCTAGGCTTAGTGCTACCTCAAAAATAATGTTTCATCATGCAAGAAGTATCCTGTGTTTTGCTACCAGATGTGCTTCCTTTGGGAAGCTCACAATTATTTAGAGGAGACCAACTCATTCACATTTAACAATTAGAACAATAAAAATATATACTCAAGGCTTAAATTTAACAGACAAATATATTATTTTAAATAATGAAATAGTACAGAAAAATTTTATACTTAGGAGACTTTAGCAGTATTGGTCTCATTTAATGGCTCTGAAGTATCACTTCATAAATTATATAAATGTTAAATGACTATACTGTATACCTGAAACTAATATACAATAATACTGAATGTCAACTGTAATTGAAAAATAAGATAAAAATAAAATAAAAGCTCTGCATTTGTTTCAGTTAGCAGAAAACACAAGGAGAGGTGGTCTTCATTATCTAAATATCCATTATCCATGTCTCAGAAATTAAGAGGCTATGAAGGGAAGCAAAAGCCAAAGCAAATAACAATAACACAAATTATTCACTAATAAACTAACCACCTATAAAATTAGTCTCTACTTAATCTCTTCCTGCTGAGCCTATATTGATCAGTGTCCAGCAGATTTTCTGACATTGCCAGACAATACAATGCAAACCAATTTCAAAGTGAAATTGCAAATCTTACGAAATATTTAAGATTGCATTTAGTTGATGAATGTGATGCTGAAGAACTACTCTGCTCATATGAAACACCATTGACAACTTTGGTAGAGTAAGACCAGTTCGCAAGTGAAGAAAAATAATAAGGATGATACCAATGTAGACACGTCAAAAGAAAATAATTTGGACATAAAAGATTTAAGAGAAATCCTTGGAAAATTAACAAAGTCCTTGACTATTTCAGACTTTTAAGCTATCTTTTTTCTAAAAATATTTCAAAACTACAGGTTTTTCCCAAGTTTTGAAACATTTTGGTGAAAATAATCCTTATTTTCATATTTTTTCTTTTTATTTTATGAAAAGTGGAATATATTGACACTATCAAAGTTTGACTTGTATAGCCATCATCACTAGTCAAACAAAAGAGTTTTCTGTTTGGAAAATTAGTCAAACACATTGTATCTTCTCAGCTATTTTGGGAAAAAATAGATTGCATTTGGAGGCTTCTTTATCTATTTCAGTTTGTAAATATTCCAGAAATTTGCAGATGCCAAATATCTAAGCTCTAAATAAACAGGTAGCATTTTATTTTGTTTAACTCTCTTTCCAGGTGCAGTACCTGGCATAGTACTGAGCATTTAGTCAATGCTAACAATAAGAAACAATGATTAAATTAATTTCAACTTCTTCACTGAAGATTCACAATCGAGAAAGTTTAGCCACTTTGATTTCCCAAGCTTAAAAAAATGTCCTAAGGCACTTACAACTGTATACTAGTTCAACAAAGAACAACTAGGCTCTCTTTCAAGATGCAGTCATTATAAAGACTCTGTGGATGCTACAACCTAAAAGGATGGAATCAGTGATTCCTGGACAATATAACAGTTTAAATATGTAGATGGGGATAATCTTTAGTTTCCTTATATAGATTTATCAATGACCAAAGCAGGTTATTTGTTAAGATTAACATTATGTAGACATGATCTAAATTGGAAATAGGCAAAGGGTTATAATTTCCTATCTTTTTAGAACAGTCACGTTTTTACAAACACATGGTATTTAGATGTATGATTACCAAAGTAAATTATTTAGTATTGTTCCTAAAGTACAACAAATATATTAATGTATTTTTTAAATAAAATATAGTTTCAAATTTATTTTACTATTTTTTGATGAAATGTCTGAAAGGACTTTTTTATCAGCAAACTTGGCACAGAGATTTATGATTACCATATTTACTCAAAAGTTTCCAACTTTGAGGAGGCATTTTACCCATGAGAGAGGAGACTATGAAGGCAAATTTTGAAACCACTGTTCCTCTTAGAAGTATAATTTCCTTGATGGATAAGTTTTTAAAGGTATGATCAAAGCAACTAAAAAGGCCTAAAAAATATTATTTTATTTTACATTTAGTGGAGTTGTTTATACCTTCTCAACTGCTTTGACAAAGCCTTCAGTATGGTTACCACCAGTAAACATGTTGCCTACCAAGGAGAGAAATCAGATAAAATAAAATAATATATAAATCAGACAAAAATATATAATACTATAGTTTTCCTCATATATATAATACTATAGTATTATATATATATATATATTTATATGTATATATATTTATATATATAATACTATAGTTTAGATGAGGAGGAGGAATTTTGAAGGAAGAGGTAAGGAAATAAAGATCAAAATTGCTTCTGCTTTCAAAAAACTATTGATGACTCTCTTAATTGAATGTATGGAAACTTTAAGGATGTTGATGTCTACACCAGAAAGTTTTATTATATATAGCAGTTCTTTTTTTTTATTCTTCAAGAATAAACAAGCAAAAAAGCAAAACAATTGTTTAAGTAAAAACAAAGTTGCACCATCTCTACCCAATCCCATTTACTTCCATATCCCTTTCAATTCATCTATGTATACACTCATGCATCCAGCATCATTTATTGTGCAGCTAACTATTTACTTGCCATTTTAAACCAGGATTTTTGAAATGGTTTAAAGACAAATCAGTATCCAGAAAATTTCAAGTTCTCTGAGATATTTAAAACCCTCATGACATCTAAGAAAATTCTTAGAGGTATTTATTCCTCAGAAATTTCCTAATACCTAATATTTTAGTTTATTATGTTTCACTTATTCATAAGACATCCAAAGTAAATGCTAATTTAAAAACAAAAACCATTAGACTCATATCTCTTTTTAATTTTGCTGTAAAAATATAATCAAGAAAAATATGTGCTCAGTATGTCACATGTTGAAGAAAAGGAGCTTTCGTCAAGCCCATTTCCTGCAGGAAAAAAAAAACCCTCTCACATCATTTAGTCCAGCCACAACAACTGGATAATTGTTGCCAGCCTGGCAGGAGGTCTCCAAACACACAGAATTTCGGGATAATTCTTGATTATTAGGCATGTGAACTTTCCACAGGGCTCACCTTGAATGTCTTTTCTCTCTTTTGTCTTATGTGTTATCTTTAGCTTCATCTGTTCACCATCTGTCAAAGCATTTTAAAAAAATTCAAGATAATGCTGTTTGAAATAAGCTCTCTTTAATTTAAGAAAAATACAAAACTAAAGAAATGATATGTAAGTTTTTTCCCCTTGTAGTAATGCAAATGATATTTGCTCTCTTTCCTACACATTACTCTTAAACATTTAGTTAAATCTACTCTTCCTGTATAGCTCCTTGAGGCTCCAGAATGAAGAAAGAAATACTAAATCCTTCAACTGATCTAATAAAAAAGAAAATCCAATGCTTATCATTTTTATTTTTATTTATTTATTTTCTGCACTGGAATTTTTCAAGGTAATATTGATTAATAATATTATACAATATTATAAGTTCATATCTCTATGCACTACAGCATTCTTACACCAAAAGTTTAGTGTCCATCCATCACCATACATTTGGCCTCTTTTTCCATTTTGCCCTTCCCCACCCCTGTTACCTACTGATGACCACCAATCTGTATTCTGTATTTATGAATTTGATTTTGTTTTATTTGTTTATTTTTTTGTTTTATATTTCACATATGAGTGAAACAATATGGTTTTTATTTTTTTCTATCTGATTTATTTCACTTAGCATAATACCCTTAAGGTCCATCCATGTTATCACAAATGGCAAGATTTACTCTTTCTTATGGCTGAGTAGTATTTGTGTGTGTGTGTGTGTGTGTGTGTGTGTGTGTGAGTGTGTGTGTGCGTGTGTGTGTGCACATATACCATATCTTTACTAACTATCTGTCAATAGACCCTTAAGTAGTTTTCATATCTTGGCTATGGTAAATAATGCTGTAATGAACACAGGGGTGCATACATCTTTTCATTAGTGTTTTCTTATTGTTCAGATAAATACCCAGAAGAGGAATTGATGGGCCATATAATCACTCTAGTCAATTTTTTGAGAAATCTCCTTGCCATTTTTTACAGTGGCTGCACCAATTTACAATCCCAACAACAGTATCCAAATCATTAGGATTAGAGTTTCATCATCCCAGAGTATTAATCTCCCTAGATTTAATAAACAGATTAAGGTAGTTTCCAATACATATAAGTCTAGGACTTACAAATTCCTTTAGCTTACAGATATGATTATAATTAGTACTTTACATAGTGTGTGGCACATAGTATGTTTGCAATAAATATTTAGTGAATGAATGAATGAAATACTGACTTTATGTTTGTAAAATACTTTAGCATTCATCTGGTAGAACTGTTACAGCCAAGGCTGATATTCAGCTGATATAAATGGTTAGTCTTAAAAATGTTCAAGATTTGTAGAATCACCATTAACTGTGTTCTGGTTGTTAATCATATTTAATAACTCTCTTAGCAATAGAATATCATAGCGCAAGATAAATATATTACTTTAAACATGTTTTCATGGAGTTTTTAGGACCCAGGCCCTTCCTTCTGAGTAAGAGTGACTGGATTTGTCTGAGTTTGGAAGTGGTCAGGGATCAAGAAGATGTGGTGGAGGTAAAGAGTGAAATTAATGTAGCATGCCTGGTTTTAGAAAATGATATTAGGATGTAGAGTTATGTTTTTTCAGATGCAAAAGTGTCAGAGACATAGGAAGTCAATTACATTACTACTTATAAGTCAAGAACAAGGGAGATCAGATATCTCTTTGAAATCCTGTTTTCTTTTCATTTGGCATATACCTAGAAATGAAATTGCTGTATCATATGGTAGATCTACTTTTAATTTTTTGAGAAAACTCCATATTGTTTTCCCTAGTTATGGGACCAATTTAAATTCCCATTAACAGTATATAAGTGTTACCTTTTCATCACGTACTTGCCGGCACCCATTGTCTCTCGTCTTCTTGATGCTAGCCATTCTAATAGGTTGAGGTCATTCTTATTATGGTTTTAATTTGCATTTTTCATATGAGTGACGCTGAGTATCTTTTCATTTGCCTGTTAGCTATTTTTATATCCTTTTGGAAAAAAATCTAGTTCTGCCCAATTTTCAATTGGATTGTTGTATGCCCATCAATGAGTGAATAAATAAAAGAGATGTGGTGAATCTACATAATGGAATATTATTCAGCAATGAGAAAGGAGGATACCCTACCTTTTTCAACAATATGGATAGACCTTAAACACATTATGCTAAGTGAGATAATTCAGATAGAGAAAGACAAGTACTGTATAATATCATTTATATGTGGAATCTAAAAAGTCAAATCCATAAAATACAAAGAGTAAAATAATGGTTACCAGGGAATGGGACACAGGGGGATAAGGATGGTGTTGTTTAAGGATACACATCTGCCATGAGTAATAAAAAGGCATAGAAATATGATGCATAGTATAATAAACATAGGCAATAATATTATATTATAATTATGTACTGTAATAAATATTACAACAGCAATTATATTAAAAATATACAAATATATCAAATGTTATAGGTCTTCAATTTATAGAATGTTACATATCAAATTTATTCAATAAAAGAACAAGGGTTGTCCGAAGTACAGGCTAAAAGAGGAGAGATCATAAAAGGCTCACCATATCCCCAGGAGAAAGATCAGCTAAGCTTACATGGAGAACTTACTCTTACCAGCTTAGGTCAGATTAACCACCTGTTGCTCCATTCACCTACTCTCCAGTAGGGCCTTAATAACATCTCAAATCTAGACTGCCAGCTAAATCATAAGTTTCAATTTGTGCCCCACAGAGGCCTCTTACTATATTTTCTCCTCCCAGGAAGCAAGGCAATGTTTTATATAATGTGTCTGGGTTAGGGATAAAAGATGACACTTTGGTGCTAGGTTAATGTTGTTTCTCTACATGTTCAGTGAAGTCAAGTATGCTAAGATATTCCATTTTAATTTTAAACAGACATTTTAAATGTTAGAAAGACTCATGCATTATTCTTGACCATTTGTAGTCCCGAACATATGCCAATTTAATATCTCTCACCTTACTAACTTTACCTGATATCAATATATTGTGTGAAATTGCCAAAGTACTAAAAAAGCATATTTCCACCCTTAGTTCAGAAATGTAAATATAAAAATCCTAATCAATAGCTATCAGTGCTTACAAGCCCAATTTGCACCATTAGACTCAATATTACTTGATGATTTCTTAATATTCTGCAAAATCACCTTGTACATAGAGAACATGGTGAAATTCTTGACTGAATTCAATTTTAATGGCCCAGAGAAAGGTTCTAGATGGTGAAACAGCATTGCTAAATGTCTCCTAAATCAAAAGAGCAGTTAACAATATTAATCCTACTCAAAATATGCAGACAGAGAATTTTGAATAGTTGAGTCAATAGACACAGATGTTTCCTCAACCCCCCTAAAAAAATCTACAGGTCATTTCAGATATACCAACCTCAACTCTGGCTCTGGAGGATTATATTAACACTGTTCCTGCTGACTCAAGGTTCTAGAGTACAGATTCTCAAAGAGGAAAGGCCATTCTTGGAGTTTGCCATTCAAAATCCATTTTTAAAATGTCCTAATGGTATCATGTAATCTCACATTACCTTACCTCAGGTAAGCATTTATGCTTCAAGGTAACAAAGGACAAAATTTGTAGAGCATCCAGAGAATACAAAGCAAAACAGATTGGAATACTGTAATACTTCGTAATACTAAACAGTGGCTATAAGTGTAAGATGGTGTGTCCCTAACTTGATAAGATACTTTCCACAATATTGTTTCAAGGGACCACACTCCAAGGTTATTGACCCTTCAGGAATAAAATAACAGAGTCAACATGGCTGGAAGCTTCCTCTATAGAGATGCTTGCTTGCACTTGTAACATTAAGGCCAGAGTGCAGTGACTTCTTAGGAAGTGACAAAGAAAACATTAATATTCTTAGAAGAACTGTTTAGAGTAGGTAATAATGAATTTCCTGTTCAGAGTAGGTAATAATGTCTTCCAGAAAACTGAGAGGTTAAGGCAAGTCTACACTATAGGCACTGTTTATATGTATTTAGCTATCACCCACCTCCTTCTGCCAATAAATTGAAGTTGTAAATATACATAAAATAATTTAAAACAGTTTAAAAAACAAGACAAATGGAAAATAATTTAAAAAAAAAAAACAAAGAATTAACCATATTTCTGATGGACCTATGATCATATGAAGTTATTGAAAGTGGTCTCCAAATTTAATTTTAAAAGCTATCTGCAGGCTGAACTAAAGAAGGAAATTTGATCAGTTATAAAACTCACTGTAGGCAGGAAATAACTATCTGGATGCAGCCTTTGCATCTATGTGCTTGAAAGTTAAAATTGTATATTTACATAAATAAAATGTGGTAGCATCTGAGCCTCAGAAACTCATACCCAAAGGGTTATAATAATAGCGTCCATCCTAAAAGTACTGAACACAAAGGATAAAGATGTTAAAAAGCAATGTAAAATCTATAAAAAATAAACTTTATAGTTGATGAATGAATTCTCAAAAATCAAAACATCTTGCCTTACAAAAACAAAACCTTTGAAACTTTCAGAAATCAAAATTTAGGTTTTAAACCATACATTAAAGTTTTTAAAGATTTATTTTGCTGCCAAAGAGCAGAATGTTGAGAAGGGGGCAAAATCATGAAGAACTTCGTGGAAAAAAAAATCAGCTTTTGTTAACTGGCCAGTACAAGAACTACAGACTATCACATATTATACTAACAAACCTCTACTATTAAATTTGATCCAGACTTAAAATGGCAGGACTTCACAGAATTGCTCCACTGAAGTAAAATAAAAGAGACCTTGAGGATAAAATCTAGATGTTAACAAAAGTCATTTAACTCTCTATTATACTTGCTGAAAATCCTCCAATGTCACAAAGAAAAAAAATTAATATTACTTATTTGGCTACTACAGCTGCAGAAGTAGAAACACCTAGAAATTTCAAGCATCCTCTTCTAATAGAAACATTCTAACACTAGAATACCCCATAGTCCTCCCAACACACACTTATGCTGATTATAAAATAGTGGTGTCAGGGTAGAATCAGTATTGTGTATTTTAGAAGCCTATTGTAATTTGTATTCTAGAAGAGATGAGAATTACATGATTGTGTAGTTTTTAGCTGTAGTAGATTTCTATGGCTGAAACCAGCTCTGCTTCTTTCTACTACAAACTCAAAATTCTAAGGAAAGTGGACTAAAACAAGTTGAAACTTTTAGTTCAGATTCAGTTCAGTTGCTCCCATGCAGACATACAGTAAATCCTTCTCTTCTGGAAAAAAAAATGATGAAGCAAAAATATAAAACACAAAAACAAACAAAAACTTACCAAAAAATCTGTCTAATAAAGGCCAATTAAGTTAACACTCTGTAATCCACAAGGCTACAAATGTGACAGTGACACTTGTCAGGCCTATAAAACAGTAATTTACACATTTGAATTATTGTCATGAAAACAGTAAACCATGTCTTCTACATTTAAAATGTTATTGCCTTAGTGTTGAACGAGTAAATAAAATAAAATCAATTATGCTCTGCCAAAGTAACAATTGATAACAATAAACATTCTTAGAACTAAATATGTTTTTTTTTAAAGTGCTGCTTGGTTCTTAGAAGATGTATCTATATTTCCTCCAGCTTTAGTATCAATAACTTAAAGAAAATTATTACAAGTATACAAAATATTCTTGGGAAATAATTTCAGAACTCAAGGAATATATAAAAACCTTAGACAAAAGCTAAAGCCAATTAATTGGCTTACTCCTCCATTTTATAAATCACAAATAGAGCATTCTGTAGAGGAGCTCCCAATCTTTCCTGTTCAAATTTCTAGTACTACCCACCCTTTTCAACACCAAGGATATTTAGATCACCTGAAGTGAGATTTCTTATGTTCCCTACTTTTCTACCTCCAAACCTCACCTTTGCCACATCTTCCATTCCTAAACCACAGTATTTTTATATTGCCACCTATTCTTCTTTCTCCCTCTCAGAGAATGAGGTCCTCCAATTGTACTTTCTTCTTCTCATCCTATTTCTCCATCTATCTTTCTTGGATCATTCACCACTGCTGTTGTGACATCTTTAATCTCTTCCTCTCTACAGCTCTCTTCTTTCTACATAAAAACATGCCTAGTTATCTCATTACCACCACATTTTTAAAAAGGCCTTTAACTTACCCTGTGACTTCTTTCAGTTACCATCCTAATTCCCCCACCTGCATCATAACCATTTTCTCAAACTGTTCCTTTCATCTTCTCATCATCCAATTTATTCTTTACCTTTTTCAACCTGATTTGTCATGAAAACCCCATATAAATTTCTCTTTATTATATTTTTATTCATTCAACAAATATATGTTACCACATACCATGAGCCAGGCACTATGCTAGTAAAATTAACATAAATATTGATAATACAATATTTGCTATCAAGAAGCAATCTAATGAAAATAAATATATTTATCATCACAATCATCTTTTATTCCTCTACAGAAGTATTTGAAACTCTTGACTAATCCTTTTAAAAGACATTCTCTCCCTTGCATTTTATGGTGCTGTTCTAGTTGTACTTCTCCAACCTCCTCCTCTGTTACCTTTGTTAGCTCCTTCTCTGACTCCATAAATGTGGGCTTTCACTAAGGTTCAGGCCTGAGGTCCTTTTCTCTTCCTACAATCTCTCCCAAGGTATTCTCTTTCTTCTTTCAGCATTCACCTGCATACAGCTCTCTCCTTAGTCTTCTTCTATAAATGAACAACTATCCTAAAACACTATTGTACTTTTAAAACAAATTGCTGGATAGCACAATAGAATATTCCAGCACATTAAACACAATCTGTCAAAAAACAGACCTATCATCATTTCTAACAAACCAGCAGTTCTTCTTTCAGACTTTCATCTATCAGCTAATAAAAATCTTTAAAAATTATAATAATGAAAAAATAATAACTGAAAGCATTTATTGAAGACTTTTCATGTGCCAAGCACTATTATAAAATTATCTGCATTTAACATCATAAATATTTCATAATAACCTTACAGAATAGACACTGTTATTATTATAATTTTACAGAAAAGAAACCTGAGATGCTAAAGATCATATAGCTTTCACAAAGTTAATAGCAAGTAAGTGAAGGAGAAAGACTTTAAACCCAAACATACTAGACTAAACCATAAAGGACCAGTAAGCCAAGCAGCAGAAATTCGAATTTAAAAACAAAAAAACTAATGTTTTGTAATGATTCATTTTCAAACAGTTGATTTTACTGAATGCCAAGGACATCATGACTCAGCAGCTGGGGTTATACGAAGTTGACTAAAGAAAGGAAGATTATAATACTGTTTTCTTTATTTAATGGGTGCCAGTGAGACATTTAAACATCTCCTTTATTGTACAATATAATTACCTCTAAGATCATCCATTCATTTATTTGCTTACTATACTTTTGTTAAGTAGCTCCTATGAGCCTAAATTGAACTAGAATTTGTGATCACTCTGTAATTTGCCATGAAAACACTGAGAAACAGACAATTGAGGAGGTGGGAGACTTATAAACAGGGTCCTTTTGAATTTTCAAGACCAATAAATACTTTGGCATGGTAATTCAGTGACTCTGCTTGTATCCTTTGATCATAAGGACATTAAAGACTCACTTTTTATGTCACTGCAAGTAACACATATGAGAAATGTTTTCACATTAGTTCTTTTCATATGAAGAAGAAAAAATATATTGAGGTTTATTCAATCTATGTATATCAACACCCATTCTGTACTTACAAAAGCCCCAAGGGAATGGATCAGGAAGAATAAAAGTATTTTTACTCAACTTAGATTGCACAATGATGATAATAATTTATGTTTACATTAATACTTCAAACTTCAAAGTATGTTCACAAAGAGACATCATCTAATTTTATATAAAAAACAAACACAACGTTTACCTTCAGTGAAATAATAAACTACATTAAATCTATCTTTTAGGCATCTGTCCAAATCTCTACAAGTTATACCCTCAAACTCTACCCACATACCTTTCTGGCATGTTCTTCTCATCCTATATATCCTCTGGATTTTCTATTTTTGTCACTGTGGCCAATCACCCAACTCAAAAAAATAGGTCTTTAAGGGAGAACATACTTCAATAATTAATTTATTCAACAAAAATTTATTAAACTCTTATTATGTGCCAGGCACTATGCTAAATGTTGAAAATAAAATTGTTTGCAGAAACACATAGTGCTTTCCTTAATTGAGGCTTGCTTTACCATGAAAACAGTACACTACAAACTGGCCAGGAGATAAGTGCCCTGGTTTCACTTTATTAGTTCTTATATCAGATTTGTCCCTTTCAACTTTGATTTTTGTTTGCCCTTACTTGGAGATACAGTTTTTTAACTTGAGTATCAGAGCTTGGTTCACCAACAACTCTACTTTTACATGGCGTTCACTCTTTGGCACTCTGTATCCTGTCTATAATACTCACAGAATTTGCTATTTCTACCTCAGAAGTAGGAGTCCAACAGGTCTGTAAGCCCATTAACTGTAAACTGAGATAAGATCCCTGCCTCCTTTCATTGAATTCCTGCTCTTACATCTCTCTTTTGTTCTATGATCCTCTAATTCATATTGAGCTCATTTTCTCCTTCCATCCTTCTTGTATTACTCTCTTTGTCCTCTGGCCTATACCCTTTAAAACCCTTGTAATTTATCCTGATAATTTCCAAAGTCACAATATGTTAAAGCTTAAAAACTCATAACACATTTCTTAATTGACTGTGCATATTTTCCAGACTTCCTGGATCCTAAGGCTAACATAGTTCTCATGGAATCTGGCTTTCCCATCCAAAAAAAAAAAAAACACGTACTTCAGTGAAGTTATCAGAGTCTCTCAAAGTCAACTAATCTACTCTATCTACTCTGGAATGTAAGAATTTTCTTCAGTAGTCAGCCCTCTTAAAAATATATCATGTTGGTCATTTGATCTTCATGGTCATATTGTTGTTTGGCAAATATTTAAACTTTCTTCTTTGGTAGAAGAAAAACTTTAGATTTGGGTTCTCTTCAAGAGGTTTTGAAAACCTCCCAAATCTCATGGCATAAGAGGATCCTCCATATTACCTCTGTAGAAAGCTAGACCCGAGTCCTCAAATATCCCCTGAAAACAATGTACTATAATAGAATGAACACCAGATTGGATGTCAGAAATTCTGAGTTCTTCTTCTTTCGAGGCCACTGATTTACCTAGAGACTTTGAACAAGTCCTTTATAGCAGACTTATGGTAACTCACATGCAGAATGTAGAAGCCATTCCAGCTCACGATGCCCACTCTGATCTATTTCTGTAGCTTCTGTAACCAATAAGAAAGATTTCTGTAGACATTTTTATTCTGTTCGAAAAGTCACATAACATTTATAATTTCCTAGACCATTGTGGCTGTGTCAAAATAAAATTCTGGCTGCAGGTGTTTCTGTTTTGCATTCAGACACAACCATATTCCAGAATAGCAGAGTTCACAGTGGTCAGTGTCATGGAAACTGCTGCCTGGGAGTGTTAGAAGAATCACCAGTTACTGAAAGCACCGTTGATAGTTGAGGAGATAGGAGTGGAGAGGCCCTGTACAGATGACTTTCTTCTTTTAATTGAACCACTCCAGTGGCAGGTACCAAACTGAAACTCACTTAGACATTGAAATGGCATTCATATTTTAGGACTTGAATATAGGCTCTGTGAATACCTAAAATGGCACCAAGTAAAAATTGGATAACATTTGCCAGATATTGTCACTGGCCTTTCTCTAATGTCAAAGATGGATTTGCATAATTATGTTGAAAGCTAGGAAACTGCACACAGCAGGAAGTTTCTTGGCTTGTGTTAGATTTTAGTCATGCTCTAACTGCGACTCTCAAGATGAAGAAAATCTCCTTTCAGAAATGAACAGAGTGCACACTTTCTAAGACAGTATAATAACAGCTTAATGACTATTTAACTTGCATAGTAATTTTCAAGGTATAGTTAAGATAAGCCTGATAAGCAAACAGCTGACTGAACAACCTTTTGCCTGGTATCTAAAGGGATCCAGAGAAAAAAGTCCAAACGATGTTACTTCATAAACCTCTCCTTGATTAAAATTATTTTAAGCTGGCCAGGTGCCTGGTAAAAGAAGCAAACTTCTAAGGACTGCCACAGTAACATGCTGTGTAATTGTGCAATTCTATATTCCAAGGTCACTGCAATCATAAAATATTTCTTTTGAATGTGTCTACATGGGAAATGCTAAAAGTAGCTGAGGTCTTTAGTCTTCAACTTTTACATCTTCTATAGGACACTTGATAACTTCAGGCTCTCTTTCCCTAAATGATTTTTCATGATCCATCTTTGCTCTCACATAATAACATGAAGCCCCTTAGCCTAAAGTATCACTTCTCTTAATCTGTGAGGAGATCATAGTGTTTTTTTTTAACCTTAGGCTGTAAATAATAGGTCTGTTTTCTATATTTTTAAATAACACACAAGTACTTGCAACATCTTAAAAAGAAAAATTATAAGAAGAGTAAAATTAAGGACATGGAACAAAGCTTCAATTAAAAAGTAAACTTCAGATTACAGTCAACTAGTAGACACAGACACATTTCTGAGGCTAGGCAATCATAGCATTTGGATCAGCTATAAGATCAGCTTTCCAAAGAAATATTTTCAGACCTAACAACATATTGCACATTGAGATTTTATGGATTACGACGCCTTATATGCTTTTCATGTAATATAACATATTATATGTTTTTCATTTTCCTATTGATTAAAAAGGTTTTTATACAATGTCTGGGCTTTACTATGGAATTGAGAAATATCTAGGATTATTTCATGAGGAAAATCAGAGATGATAAACAACACATTTTCATTCATTCGCACTACTTATTAGGTTCAAAACATGAATGTTTCTTTGGTTTTCCTGCTTATAGGCACTATTATACAGAATCTGTGTGTGCAATTCTTCTTTGACCATGTTATCTTTCCCTGTATAAAGAGAACTTTTACCAGACTTCAAATGCCTCACAGCATACCTTTCAGCTTATATCTGATTTGAACCAGAGGTTGCAGCTTGTGCAACTTGTTAAACAGCAATCCGCCTTGGAACAACCTCATAAACACAAAGTAGGCAGACAGATTGATTCAGAATTTCTGATTTTTTTAAAGAACAGGAGGTCAAATGTCTAGTTTCTCTAAGGTAAAAGGGCAGCAGCAGAAACAAAAGCCATATCCTTTTTAACAGATTATTATTATTATAATTATTATTAAAACACTGCACTTGTACAGCACATTAGATTTAAAAAGCCCTTTTACATTTCATTATCTCATTTGATATTCACACCAACACTTCAGGACAGGTGTTCATTATTATAGGCATTTGACAGATGAAAAAATTCAGGCACAAAAAGTGACTTACCCAAGGTTGCATTGTGAGTTGGTATGCATAAGAATCAGTATCTTTTGTGCTAGATAAATCAGGAATGGGGGAATCTGAAGAACTCACAATTCTGTCCCCTATAAATCCTGATTGAGAAGGAAATCACAGCAGTGTGGGCATGCTCATCTTTATTTCAACTAGTGTTTTCAGTATGTTTAAATGTGGTGCAGAAGCAGCAGACATTCAGGTTGCTCAGTGAAACTGGCATGTTGCAGATGTGATAGCTAACGTTCAATAAAGAGCTATTGCTTAACATTATGTGTCAAATAATCAATGTGCAGTGTTACCTAAACACCACGAAACACCTTGATTAAGATGTGAAATTATTTTTAGATTTCACGATTGTTTATTTCCCGATAACCTTGGTGAATTAAAATTTACTCAAGCAAGTTAGGGAGAAATTTTCTTATGGCCTGATTTTTATTAATCATCAGTTAATCACCTAACAAATGTCAAACATTAGCCTGTTGACTATTCACTCTGAGAGTCACATCTCAAAATTGAGATATTCTGCAAAATTGAGATTGATTTTCGAAGCGTTAAATAGTCATGTTTCCCAATATCTCTGGCTTCTAACAACAAACACCAATTAATGGGAACACAGGAATATCTTCTGCTCTTCTTTCTGTTGAATTTTTTTTCAAAAATTAAAAATAAAATACAATAAAATAAAATGGAGGTTCTAGCATATCTTATGAAGGCAAGTTTTTAAAAATAAGAAATAGGAAGTTTGCAGTATTTGTAGCAAATTTTGCTTTCCTTAAAGATGTTTTTGAGGTAACTTGATATTCTGTATTTTAAAGGCTATTTCTACAGGAAAAAAAAATGAGCTTTATCCACCAAATTTTATTGTTGAAAATAGCTATTAAACTTCCTAGCTGAAATATGTTTATGTGAAAAGTTGCACTTTAAAGAAGGCAATTATTACTTTTATGTTTCTATTGCCACTGCTCAATTCTCATTTTCACAGTTTAAAAAGAAAAACAGATTTAAATAATGCAGCGTTTATTAGCATATGAATATGTACCTAATTGTCCCGTTTTGAATTTCAGAAGTAATTGGCAATGTCTTCCATGTAGAGGGTTAAAGAATATGTCATGTATTTGATTATAACTAAAAACTTTTATTCATTAAATTGCAACCTTATCTCCATTGTCTTTTAGTAGCACAACAGCTGCCTGTCACTCCACACTTTCCTTAGATCTGTTTAAGAATATGAGTAAAGCAGTAAAAAAAAAGTACCCAGTATATTGAATTATAGCAGAGTCAATCAGTGCCCTATAGCACTCTAATACAACACATTCTCAGATTACATCAAACAAAGCCAAAAAGATAGTTGGAAAATAAAGCAAAATGGTTATTTGGCATAAAGTATATCTTGAGATAACACCTAGTTGTTTTTTTTTCTTTGGCAGGGAGCGGGGAGTGAGGTTAGAGGAATTGTCATTATTGTTTAGATTCAGTTTCCTTTTCAAGTGGACAAACCATTCAGTAGTGGCATAGTCTGAATGTTCTAGAGGTTTCTCAGAAATCTATTCAGTGACCTTTCCGAAGACTCAATGAAAAACATTTTCGCCTAACACTGCACGGTTCTTTTTCCCAAAAGCTTAAAAAATGCTTGCTGCATTTAAAAACATGTGCTAGGAATTCATGAGATTTTACTTAAATTTACTCGACAATTATAAACACTCATTTTAAAAACACTAGGCTCATTTCTATATATGATTGCTAAACCTGTCAAAGAGAAAATTTCTCTAAAAAAAAAAAACAGATTTATTTTAGGTCACATATTGCCAAATACTAGTTTGGCTAATTATGTTTGGTTGGATTTTTATCCAGAATGACTAATCTAATTGCCATTTCATAGACCCCCATATATATGAATTTCGTAATATTCTTGCAATGCCCATTTTATATTCCATAAAACCTGTTTTTGGTGTATTTGTTTTATGTTATACTGACATCTATGGACTCCATAACAGAAATTCAGCTTTTCAGAAAAATCCTATTGGCTGTTTATAAGCAATTTAAAATGTGATCTCAAATCTATTGTGAATAAGCCACTGGTTCACCTTTAAACCTTATTACACAGATCAAAATCATTACAAAGCTCTTCTACTTACCTATAATCAAAACTTGAGGAAGAGGCACTAAGTCTTCATTAGTGAAGAATTATCATGTCCTCTTTAATGAAGAGTGATTCTTATTAATGAGACAATAAGGGGGATCATGTCAGTGCATATACATTCATTTATTGTACTCATAATAATATCCATTATTATAATCATTGTGTGCTGAAAACTGCACTAAACACTAGAGATACAATGATGAATAAATAGACATTGGCCTTTTCCTCCAGAAACTCACAGTCTAGTGGAGGAGACAGAGAAATAAAACAAATTATTTACAATAGAATAATAAGTACTTTCATAATATGTATTTGTAAAGATAAGCTAAACACTATAACAAACCTTAAGGTATCAGTGGCTTAACTCAGTAAAAGGTTTTTTTTTTGTTTGTTTGTTTGTTTTTGCTCTTTCAGAGTCCAATGTGGTCAGAAAGGGGCAGAGGGGCCTCTACTTCAGACAGTCATTCACAGACCCAGACCCCTTAAATCTAATAACACATAATCTCTAAGATCATCATGTAGCAGGGAGAAAAAGAGTGTGGAGAAAACACATCCGCTCTTACCAATTAGATGACTCACATAGATAAAGTTGGACTAGGAAGAGTAATTCAATTGTGTCCCTAAGAAAAGGAAACAATCTTGGTAAATAACTATCGATAGGTAGATATAACTAGAGGCAACTAGGCGACTTGTTAGCTAGAAGTAGCTAGAGATAAATAAAAGTTAAGAAACTAAAAAAAAAATCCTCTCAAATCTAACTTCAAATTTCTCATTAGAATAAGTGAGAACTGTAGAAAACTAGAAAAAATAGAGGAGAAACACAACTAATAACTAGCTAAATAATAACTAGATAAGTAGAGTAACAAGAATAAGCCAAGAGAATTAGAATGATACTCTCAACTCTAAATTCTCATTTTTTTGCATGAATAACTATTGATAATTCGTTATAACTAACATTAACTATACAACTAGTTAACTAGAGTAACTAGATAATAAGAATAAAGTAAAACAAGAAGCAAAATACTCATTTCTCCCACATCTAATTTCTCATTTCTTATTAGAATAGCAAGTGAGAACTATAAAACACTAGAGACAAAAAGGGAGATTACATAATTAGATAACTAGTAACAAACTAATAGCTACATACTACAGACAAGTAGAATAACTGGAGTAAACCAAGAGAATCAGAAACACACATTTCATTAAATTCTAATGTCCTATTTCTTATTTGAAAACCCAGGGATTATTAGATATAACTAGTAATAACTAAGTAAATAGTTAACTAGAGATAGTTAGAATTACTTAAGGACATCCAAAAAGTGAAAATCACATTCTTCTCATCTTTAACTTTCTATTCTCATGTTCTGAGTATTGTCTACCTCTGTATTTCCTCCTTATTGTAACATGTCCCACTATTAGGATGCCCCATTTTTTCACTGTAACCCCTATCTGCTCCTACTCTACACTACCCTGATGTTAAAGAACAATTTCTTGACTAGATGACTACTTTTAAAACATCTGTTCCATATCAGCTGGAGTCCAATATTGATGGAATGTTGCTCAATTGTAGTGGACTATAAAGAGCCAGGTATGAAGTATGGTCCTGTTTATACAAAAGGAGGAGTTACTGGAAGACAGAATATACATGAGGTATAGAGAGAGCCAAACAACCAGATAGACAATGGCAGTTATGGGAAAGTACATTTACAAATGACATAATTCCAAATTAAAGTCACTTGAAAAAAAATTAATGATTCATATAATTGGGAAATCTGAGGTAGATATGGAATATTTGGACCAGACACTCAAATAATGCCATCAGGACTATCTATGTCTATCTTTCACCTTTTATTTTGTTTGTTTGCTGATCTCATTCTCTTCTGATTAAGTTTTTCTTTATGTCAGGAATGAGGATAGCTTGCAGTTCCCTTTCTTCATCTAGATTTTTGACAAAAAAAAAGTCTTTTTTTTCTCTAGCTCAAAATTGAAAATCTCAAGGAAACCCTTGAATTTTCCAAATTTCATCACATGATCAACCAGGAATGGAGTTTATGTTTAGAGGGGCCTGGATCAGAAGTCCACCCCTGTGGCCAGTGAGATAGGGTATTATGATTACCAACTGCCTCACCAGAATCACATAATTGGATAGGAAGAGGACAGCTCCCCAAAGGAAGTAGGAGTACTAGACAGAAACATCAAGATATAACCACTATAGGTTATAAGCATTTGTAATCTAATTTTCTGAAAAGAGTTCAGATTTGGATATGAATCAATATGGATCTCTATTCATATGTTCTCTAGAGGTTTAACACAGATTGAAATTAAGTTTCTTCTAGGATAATGTTGTTTAGAAGAATATTTGTGCTATTATAATCTTTGTGAGGTAGTCATGTCTAAGGAAAACATTAACAGGTATCGTTAAATTGTAAGATACAAAGGTAAAAACCACATTTGTTGTAGAATGGAGTATTCTTAATAGATATGCAATCTGCAAATATCTAATCTTATGAGAAGTCCATCAAGGGTAATTAGGCAACCTGCATATTTTTCTATAACAGGTATAGAAATAGAGTCATTGCTCAAAGATCTGGGGATGATGTACAGAAAAGAAGTGCAACGTAATGAGTAAGGTGTCAAAGATGAACCTTCCAGATCCCGGAGATAAATCTGGGCTGAACTTAAAGATTTAATAGTCAAGGAAAGATAAGGAGCAGGATATTTGCCTAAAGATGCATAGATGTGTGCATAATTTTGAGAGAATCCAGTTTCAAAACATCCATCTATGATCAGATTCAGAATTATAAAAGTCTGTGCACAAACCATTGTTGGATATATTAAATTATGTAGTGCATATAAAGTATTTAGCACAATGAACACATATTAGTTATGCAGTCAATGGTGCTATTATTATTAATACTATGTGCATAGCATATTTATATACATTATGTGACAATAATCCTGTTTAGATAGGTATTGATACTCTATTTTAAATAATTTGCTAAGATAACAGAAATGTTCATTTGCAGTTGGAATCTAAATTTCGTGTATCTGACTCCAAGGTTTATGTTCTTAACACTATGCCACAGGCTTCCCATGGAATGTTAATGATATTCTTTGAAACCTAGAAAGACTGGGCAATTTATGGTATATTTTTCATATATAGAGAATGGTGTGGACCTTGGTAGTTAGCATTTTCATTTCTCATCGGATGAGAAACTTGATGTTTAGACGGTTAAATTGACATTTCTGGAATTTTTCATAGAATTGGTGCTGCCTCTAGATCTGTCCAGAACAAAGTGTTCTATTCACTCAAGCAAGGACATTAGAGTACATCACATTACTGCTAAAGTTGACTGATAATCCCATGCTGTTCTAGTCCATAATGAAATGTAATGTTCATAAATCTCAGGGAAACTTCAGGGCTGTCACAGAGAAACATGAACTGGTAATCACATTATTTGTTTTCAGTTGAAGTTGGTTTTTGTTTCATCCTTTCAAAATCATATCAATGTATATGTCTTTTGGAGACTGAAGAAAGAGAAAATGTAGCTTAAGAAGTCATGGATATGAGGATTCAGTCATCAATCTTGAACAGTGATGACACTGAAGCCTCAATAATAATTATGAAACTTGAGTGGGAAGTAGAAAGTGTAGGCTGACTCTGTGTAAGCAGTTTTAAAGAATTTGAACTTAGAGTTTGAAATTTAGTTAAATCTTTTGGCAGAATTCATCACTCCAGGAATTTGGGAGATAGTCTAATCACATTTGAAGTT
Source organism: Macroglossus sobrinus (assembly GCA_004027375.1). Classification (NCBI taxonomy): domain Eukaryota; kingdom Metazoa; phylum Chordata; class Mammalia; order Chiroptera; family Pteropodidae; genus Macroglossus; species Macroglossus sobrinus. The sequence goes on along the minus strand of PVKZ01000674.1, from coordinate 467,299 downwards.
GAGGATACCTCCTTGACTTCTTGCTTATGGAGCTCAGTTCTGAATTCTGCATATCTAGGATGTTGCCTCGGGGCAGCCTTTGTCAATTCCTAGATAATTGATATAGCTTTGCCAAAACGCTACCTACTCACTATGCTTCTGGGCTCCACAGAACATTAAGATCCCAACAGATATATATATATATATATATATATATATATATATATATATATATATATATATATATATATAGATGTTGCTAGGGAGAAAAGAAAAACAATAATATGATGGTCGAAATGTTTGGAAATAGTGGTTTAAATGTTCAACAAGGTTATCTTATTATAGGACTTCTCAGAGGTCTTAATAGCTCATATATACTATGAAACTTTAGGAGAAGCATCTAGGTGAACTGTTTTACAAATGTACTTGACCAGAGATTTTTTTGTTTGTTTCCTGTTGATGACTACATTATAATATTTCATAGAAAACTAATATGTCTTCATGAATGTTTAGTAGTATATTTAAGAAATGCGAGTTTGGGCTAGTGTAGCAATAGGTATGACATATATCAATTGGTGTTTATACTGGAGTACCAAGGTGCTATTAGAAGTTTCTGGCAGCCAACCAAAAAATCCTTAAGTCAACTCAAAGAAAGCTTGATAAGAGTGCTATCCCTCTGGGGAACATGTCTGATGAGTCTTTCAAGCTCAGGAACCAGTGTGTCTGAGGAGGGTCTTATAAACTCCAGGCCCACCTGGACTATATACCCATCCCCTGCCTTAATCTGCTCTGTTCAGTGTTAAAGGTTATACTTCCTTGGTTTCTTGAGTATATTCTAGTTTCTTCACTGGCACAGAAGCTCTTCTCTCATTATAGTCTTTATGGCATTAATCCTGACTATTTGCTTAGTTCTTAAGAGACCCCTCTCCTTAGGGACTATAGATAATTAAATGATACAATATGATAAGTAAGTGAAATCACATCTGTCTTAAGAGGTAAATTAAATTATACATGTAAAGCACCCCACACAGTGTTATATGGCATATACCCAGCAAATGTTAGTTCCCAAATGGGTATTGAAAATCTCTTTAACAAAATCTACCATCCATTTCATGCTTTTACTTTTCATTTTATACATTTATTTTATTGTTAATTTAAAGTATACAATACATTGTTTAGACATTTATAGAATTTATGAAATGATTCCTATAATTACTCTTTCTCTCTTCTGGCTCTCCACCTAGCCCTTACATTACTGCTAACTGCATTCCCTAGGTCATGCTCCCCATCCCCGTGACCACCTATCAACTACTAATTTGTACTTCATTAACCCTTCACCACTTTCTCCATGAATTACTCTTCTTTAAAAAATTAAAATAATGAAATGAACTAACCACAAAATTACAAGTACCATATGATTTCAATTATATGAGGTACCTAGAATAGTCAAATTTATAGAAAGAGAAAGTAGAATGGTGGTTGCCAGGGGCTCGGGCAAGAGAGGAATGGAGAGTCATTGTTTAATGGATAAGGAGTTTCAGTTTGGGAAGATAAAAAAAATTTCTGAAGATTGATGGTGTTGACAGTTGCAGTACAATATGAATGTACCTAATGCCACTGAATTGCATACTTAAAAATTGTTACAATGGTAAGTTTTGTGTTAAGTATATTTTACCATAACTTAATTTTTAAATTAATTTTTAAAATTAAAACAACTAAATGAAAATGTTTCTTTCTCTTCATCTTGTCCTTCTTAGAAGATTTCTGCCTCCTTTTCATCTCCCATTCAATTTTTTCCCATAGTGCCACTAGAATGGTGAATCTGACCACAATACTTCCCATTAGCTGCTATAAGATAAAATGCAGTCTTCAGCCTGACACACCAGGCTCTTCTCATAAAGTCCCTTCCTATCCACGTTTTCTAACACTGCCCTATTTTGTATCTCTGGTTAAGCCATATCAAATTGCTCTTATTTTTCCAAACATTTGGCATTTAATGTCTTATTTTCTCTGCCTAAAATGCCTTCTCAGAGTCCCTTATCTGCCTCAGGAACACCTTGTCTTTCAAGACTAGGCTTAGTATCTGCTCTGGAGACCCTCCTTTTACACACTCCTCCTCAGGTCAAGCAGAACACTGCCTTTTTTGTACCACCATTCTACCTAGTTTAGCACTCTAACACTGCAGATATCATGCAGCATTGCAATGATTTGTTTATATGTCTGTGACCCTTACTAGACTGGGGGGATCTCAAAGGCTCATTAGTGTTGTATCCTCAGGGTTTAGAGAACAATCCCTCCTACATAGGAATTGATTAATACATTGCTGAGTGAGTAAATAAGTATAGAAAAGTAGAAGCATAGATCTGTTCATTTTTGACCTGTTTCCACCACTACTATTAATAAAAATCCTTTTTTAAAAACCTTAAATGGAATCTATATTAGAGCAGCAGGCAGACCAATACCTGATGATGGCAAAGAAAAGTGTGGCCAGCCTCAAATGTCTAAAATCTCTGCCTTCATTTTCTCTCCTGCCCCTTAAGAAACCAAATCAGTCTTGAAACCAAAGGTATTTCCCTTTTACACTGCCTGACTGAGAAAGGATTCAAAATTGGGGAAGGGGAAAGTAACAGAGAGGAGTAACTGAGGAAAGGAAAATTTATTCTCGTCTTCCCATGTTGAAAGTGAACTTGTTTTTCATAGAAATGTTATTATAAATGTTAGTCACACTACTTTACTTCAATCACATTATGGGTTTAGTCTTGGGAGGATTGCTTAGAAATATGCCCATAATTTATGACATTGCTTATATAAGAAAATTGTTCCTAAGTTCAAAAAACCCAAACCTTTGTAACCTAACTTAGAGACTTCCTGAATTCTTTTTGGAAGTACAGTGAATGTATCAATGAGATTCTAGAGATACATGAAAACAAAGTGTTTTAATCAGAGGAAAAGTGATCATGACTATATTTAACTGTGACTAGATTATACCAATATTATTCTGTAGTTCTCAAAAACACCCATTATTGAAACTAGTATTATGTTCTATAACAAGGTAATTGAAATAAAGTTGAAAAACATGAGTTTCCATTTTAACTCAATCTCATAAGGGTCCATCATTCAATATAAGCTATGTGCATCATATGCAATGCCTGCAACTTTGCTTTGGGACAGAAGCAGCCTGTAAAAGTGATGCACACTCTCTCAAGCACTTTTACAGCAAAATGTCAGACCATGAAAATGACTGACTGACTTACAGTTTGTCATCAGGGTAAAATATTCATTCCTTGAAATAAAACAGTCTTCTGTAGGGACCTTCTGTGTGTAAACAGATGTATTTGCAAGCCCATATGACCTAAATGGTTATTTCTGGCCATTCCCCTTCCTGCATCCAAATGTTTGTGATATATTATTGCACAGTTGAAGGCTACAAGGCAATTTGCATGATTTGAGAGGAAAAAGTTCATTTACTGATGCTACATGGGAAAGTTGAAGAAAGAGGCTTTCTTCTTTAAAAAAAATAGAAGCAGGAATTTTAAATAGTTTTTAAGAATAATCATTTTCATGTTATAAAAAACAATCGTGGATCTCTGTTAAATACTAATAGCGGTCTGTCAATCACACCCCAACCCCACTCCTCCCTGTTTTCAAGAGCTTCTTATTGTAAAACTAGCTTTTAACTATTTCCAAAGGAACAGAATTATATTGCTGTTATGTGTGACTGAAATGTGTGACAGGTTGTTTGGATTGTAATTCCAAGGCCCCAGTTATGACTCTACCAGCAAACACATTCTCCTCTTTCAACAGAGCTTGTGTCTACATAATGCCAAACAAATGGTACGGCACTAAACAAATAATGAGCCAATTCGGTAACCTATGGAGTGTTTCAAGTCATGCCTGTACCATAGGTTGGCAACTTGAAATTCTTCTGAGAAGCACAGTCAAGCCTGCCCTACAGCAACACTGTGAAGTTGGAGAATTGTCTGGGCCACCTTCCCACATCTCGTCTTGATACATAATACTGAACATGTAGAACACGATCATTCACTAAATACTTAAATGAATAAACTTTAAGAAAAGACTTTCTTAAGATGGACTAAAGTCACCTGATTTTTCTTCTATTTTAACTATCTGAATCATACTCATTTAAAGAAATCAACTACTCAGTCATACAATATGTTCTTAAATGTTCCCCCAGGGAAGTCTTAAACTAAAGCAAATTAAAGGAATTTTCTCTGGTTTTCTGCTGATTCAGGGCAAGGCAGGATTCAAAGGAAGGGATATATTAAGGATAAGGCCCATGAAGAATAGAAGGGATGGGCCATGGGTTGAAGTGTTAAGGGAAGGTGACAAAAGGTATGGGCCCCAGGCTCTTTTTAAGAGGAGTAAACTTGGCCTCTCTACTTCTGCTTTTCTCTGTCTCTGAATTCTTGTTTTATTCTTTCCCACCAACCTCAAAACAATACCTGTGCACAATCATTGTCCAAGCTCACCCTTCCTGCCTTTTCTACGAACATTGCTAGCACTCACTGTCACATTTAGCATGTAGACCTTTACTGACTAAAGCAGCCAGTTCCATAGCTTGTCTACACAACTGGATTATAAATACCTGAAGAGAGGTACCTTGACTTTTACTTCTTAAAATAGCTGTACAATGCTTCTCTTTCTGCTCCTGCTAGATGTTTTAACTTGTTCTTCTTTGCTTACTAACATGCACAGAACCTTCTGACTGGTAAAACAACAATGAAAACACAACTCTGCCTTCCCTAAGGTTTTATCATCAATCTGTTTCTCTTCTCACTATATTCTTTTTCTAGGTGTTATCATCCAACCTCAGTATTTCAACTATCAGTTATGAAGGTGGTTTCTAAGTGACCATCTCCAGCTCACACTTTGCCTCAGAATTCCAGTCCTACCTCTCAAAAGTGACTGATGACTTGGATATCCTACTGTGATCTCATAGGAACAAAATTCCCCTCTTTCTTCCAAACTGACCTTTTCTCTCTGACATACAGATTTCTGCCAATTGAGCATGAGTCTCCAAATAATTCTATTTTATTTCTTTAAACAAATATTAATTGTGTGCTTATCATGAACAAGACATTTAGCCTAGATATCATGTTAGCATCTTTAAATCTTTCTTGTAAATCTTCCCTTTCATTCTCTGTCTTCAGTTTATACTGAAGCTCAGTAAATTCTTCCTTTGAAATGCCACCCATATCCAAACCTACCTTTCTATTCCCTTTGCCAGCTACTCTAGCAGTCCCAGAAATCATGATCTTAAGCTTGCATTATACATAGCCTTCTAGCTAGTCTCCAGCTAGTGTCTCCTTTCTCCACTGCAGTGGTTCTCAAGTTTGTTGCATATTACGACTACCTGGAGATAGTTTTTTAATCGTTATGCCCAGGTTACATCCCATACCATTAAATTAGAACCTCTGGGGTTATAACCAAGGCATCAGTATTATGAAAAGACCCCAATTAATTCTAATGTCCATCTAAGTTGAGAACTGGTGCTTATTCCATTCTACTCACTACTGTCAAAATCTTTACAAACAATGCTTTCATTATGCAACACGTTGGCTCAAAAATTTTAATAAGACTCTGTTGACCAAGTTCAAGGCTCCTTTCAATCTGACTCAGTTCTATCTCATGAAACCTATTCCTCCCCACTTTCATGACCATCTACTGGAATGCCTTTCTTCTTCCTATCCAAATCTTATTCATCCTTCAAAGGTCCAGTTCATCCAAGAAGAAGCCTTCTTTAAGGGATCCAGATCACAGTGATTATCAACCCTCTGGGCACCTATGGCACTTTTAGCCTATATAGTCATTTTCGAAGCATTGCCTTGTATTGTGGCATTTTCTGTTTTTATGTCTCATTTTCCTAATTAGTTTTTAAGTTTGTATCTACCACATGTTCCCACTCTACTTATTTCAGTTCTACAAACACATCATATTATACAAATTCAATAAATATATTGATTGCTTTATATTCATTCTATCAAAGAATGTCTCAATCAACATGTAACTAACTTTATATGTTTGTGCCATGTTGTAATATTATAAAATTAAGCAGTATATTTAATCTCTACTTTTGTCAGTAGACAGACTGACAGAAAACAGAACAACATCACTTTCAAACAAGAATGTTTGTTTTACACACCTCCTGGGGATAGCTAAAGCATGTAGATGTATATAAAAAACCCAAGGGAGGCTATTAACAATTCAACATTTCCTGTTCATTTGGGAATGCTAATTCCATTTATCAAATGAAGACTGAAACATTGCTCCTTTAGACTGATCCTCCCTTTTTGGCTTCTCAGGGCCCAAGGCTATACTCCCTAGTGAAGCCAGAGAAAGAAGAAAACCCTCCCAGTGATCTTCTGATCACTGGGTCAGAAAGGCTGAGAGTAAAGATTTCTATGTTCAGAAATGTTGAAATGGGCCATTTGTAACTGGAAGTCATTGTGGTATAGTGTAAAATCCATTAGCTCTGTTACATAACTGTCCTGTGACTTTAAGCAAATCTCTGGATTTCTATGAACCTCAGCTTCTTTAACAGTAAAATGAGATTAGTAATGTGCTGGCTGGAAAATTACTGTTTGGCTATCACCCATGGGAACATAGGATGCCACCCATAGGAACATATTCTAACGATAAGTTTTCTGCTTCTGTACCCCCACTTGGACACCCGACCTGTGGATCAACAGGTAGTGAATAGAAGAAAAATAGACCTTTGTGTTCAGACAGAATGAAGAATGGGATTTTGGGCTTAAAAACTCTGTACCTCTACATTTCGGGGCTGTTTAATTTGAGGCCTGCGTACCCCTGGCAGGCCCAGCTGGCTAAATAAAGAGTGTGTTTCCTATAACTCACTGAGTTCTGGTGGTCCATGTGTCTTTCAGGGGCTGGAGGCTACAACATTTGAAGGCCCCAGTGAGCCTGATAAGCCAATTCAGAGACAAGAACAGCAGCCACAAGGCCAGTAGGGCCCCCACCACATCTACTGACTATTGTCCCTTACCTAGAACTGCCTCTGTCTCCAACCTATATGTCAGAAGAGAACATATATTTTCCAGACAAGGGAGCCACTAGGAATCAACAGGGGTGGTGGATGACCCCAGATGGAAAAATCAGGCTCTCATGGGCCCTTGGAAGGACTCTCCTCCACCAGCTACATCAGACCGCACACATAGAGCGAACTAAGATGCTCCAGAAGGGAGCAGAACCGCAGAGGAGATTGCCTCACAATGCCTAGCTTGTGCCCAAGTTAATCCAAAGAAGGGGAAGATAGAAGAACCTAGGCATAGAGAAAGAAGAACTTATCTGGGGACCACTGGGAAGTCAATTTCACTGAGGTAATCCTGACTGTGGGAGTCTACAAATATTTACTTGTTTTTATAGACATCTTTTCAGGATGAGTAGAGGCTTTCCCCACCAGGAAAGAAACTGCCTTAGTAGTTACTAAGAAACTACTACAAGAAATTCTCCCTCGATTTGGTCTCCCTGGAACTTTAGGGTAGGATGACAGGTCAGCCTTTGTAGCAAAGGTATCAAAGCAATTGGCTAGCTACCTAAATTTGCGATGGAAACTCCACTGTGCCTATCAGCCCCAAAGTTCAGGCCAAGTAGAGCGAATGAATCAGACCCTAAAAGAGACATCAGTCAAGTTAGGATTAGAAACTGTTGGGACCTGGATAGAACTTCTTCTCTTTGCTCTTCTCCAAGCCAGGTGTACTCCATGGATTCACCCCATTTGAAATTTTCTTTGGAAAACCTCCACCTTGAGTACCTAAAGTAGAAGATGAGAGAAAGGCAGAACTGTGTAACCTTGTCTTACTTAAGTCTTTACGGGCCCTTTAAAGTATACAGAAGGAGATCTGGTCCCGGGTTCATGCTGTTCACTCAGCTCCAGAGGACAGACTTCTCCACCAGTTTCAGCCTGGGGACTCCATGTGGATCCAGAAGTTCACTTCCAAAGGACTAGAATCCAAATAGAGAGGACCTTTCACTATCTACCTGATGACACCCACTGCGGTTAAAGCACATGGCATCCCATCATGGATTCATCACTCCCACATGAAATCAGCATGAGAGTGGACAGCTCAGGAAGATGAGGCCTTAAGACTAAGACTCATGCATACATAAATCTAACCCTCTATTTCTTCCTTTATTCCTCTTTAGCCCAGGCATTTGACCAGCCACAAACAAAACCAGGAACATTAATAACTTTGCTAATGATAATACACAAGGTCTTAAATAAGACCACTCCAGACATAGGACAAGATTGCTGGCTGTGCCTAAATCCAAAACCCCCTTACTATGTCAGGGTAGGAACTCCCCTAAACTTTACTGAGCTCAGCAGGCTAGAACTTCAAGTCGATTCACTAGCAGAAGTAGTCCTTCAGAATAGAAGAGGTTTAAATTTATTATTCTTAGAACAAGATAGATTATGTATGGCTCTAGGTGAAACCTGTTGCTTCTATGACAATAACTCTGGAATAATTAGAGAAAGGTTATGACTAGTACAGAGAAATTTAGATGCCAGGGAAAAACAGACTAAAATCAAATAACTGGTTTTATAGGATGTTCAGTTGGTCACCATGGCTAACAATCCTTCTCTCTGCTGTAGCTGGACCTTTAATCCTCCTCCTCCTCTTTTTAACTTTTAGCACGTTTCTTCAATTTCTTGTTTACATATATAAGGAGAAAAATTAATTCTGTTAGACTTTTAGCATTACAAAATAGAGGCTATGAGCAAATTCCACATGAAGGATTTGATTTTCCGCTAAGGCCAGTGGGGAATGTGCTGGCTGGAAAATTACTGTTTGGCTATCACCCATGGGAACATAGGCTGTCACCTATAGGAATATAACATTTTAACCAGAAGCTTTCTGCTTCTGTACCCCCACTTGGACACCCGACCTGTGGGTCAACAGGTAGTGAATAGAAGAAAAATAGACCTTTGTGTTCAGACAGAATGAAGAATGGGATTTTGGGCTTAAAAACTCTGTACCTCTACATTTCAGGGCTGTTTAATTTGGAGTCTGCATGCCCCTGGCAGACTCAACTGACTGAATAAAGAGTGTGTTTCCTATAATTCACTGAGTTCTGGTGGTCCGTGTGTCTTTCGAGGACTGGTGGCTACAACAGTAATAAATAGCATAATGTTTGGGAAATTGTTAAATAAGACAATATATAGAACTGTCCTGTTATTTACTTATTTAGCATAAAATACAAATATTTTAACAAACGGGAGTCATCCAGAGCCCAATAAATGTTCCATATGTTTTATTTTATTTAATTAACCCTTACTGACATATAATTTATTATTTTATTTTATTTTTCTTCATAAATTTAAAAATACTTTTTTGTTTGGAAATAATTTTAAATTTATAAAAGTTTCAAGAATAAAATGGTACATGTAACATCTACATACTCTTTATCCAGCTTTAACTATTGTTAGCATTTTGCCTCATTTTTTTCATCTATTTAATATATTTATATTCTTGAACTATTTGAGAGTAAGTACTATGTGTCATGATCTTTTACCCCTAAATTATTTCACATGTGGTTCCTAGGTATGAGGATATTCTCTTACATGCCACAGTACAGTTAACAACTTCAGTTATTTAACATTGGTACAATATTTTTTCTATTCTATTACCTATTTTGTAGTTTTTTCAATAGGCCCAATAATATCCTCTATAGCATATTGTACTCCTCTCATACAGGACCCAGTCTAGAATTGGGTATTTAAATTAGTTGTAATATCTCTTTAACCTCATTTAATCTGGAATATTTCCACAATTGTTCTTTATCCTTTATAACGTTAGATATTCCATAAATTTTAAAAGTGAAACAGAGTTCTTTAACAGAGTATAGTAATTAAGAACATAGGCTTTGAAGCCAGATTGGCTGAATTAGAGTGCAAGGGCTACCACCAATTATCTGTGCAACCTTATTCAAGTTACTTAATGTCTCTGTGTCTCAGCTTCTTCATATGAGAAATAGAGTTGATAATGGTACTTCTTAAGATTGTCATGAGTATTAAATGAGTTGATATACATAATATACTTAGAATAGTACCTATCATATGATACATGCTCAATAATGTTATATATAACAATTTTTCTGTGATTCCAATGCCAAGTCAAGTATATAAAATTTACTGAGTGCCTCTTTCATGCAAGATATTTTACTAAAGCCAAGTCATATTTATCTCACCATTTACAGAATTATAGACTATTGGACTTAAATAGGCCTCAAAGACCATTACTTCTTAATTTTTCTCTGTATTACAGACCCTTGAGAATCTGGAAAACTCTACAAAATAGCCCTCCAGGGGAAAAAAACAAAACAACACAACCAAAAACAATGACAACACTGTAGTGAGTTGAATGATGATACCCTAAAAAAATGTGTTCACGTCCTAATCCTCAGAACTTGTGAATGTGACTGTATTTTGAAAAAACAAACAAATAAAACAAACAAACCTTAATTATATTAAGGGTTTTGAGATACCAAGATAATCCTGGATTGTCCGGGTGGGCCCTAAATTCAATGGCAAGTGTGCATAAAACTCAGAGGAGAAAGGAGAGAAAGAGGTAATGTTAAGATGGAGGCAGAGATGTAGCCAAAAAGTCAGAGAATGTTGGAAACCACCAGAAGCTGGGGGAGGCAAGGATAGGACTGTCCCCTAGAGACTTTAGAGGGAGTGTGACTCTGCTGACACCGTGATTTTGGCCTTCTGGCCTCCAGAATTCTGAAAGAATAAACTTTGTTATTTTATGTCACCAAGTTTGTGATAATGTATTACATCAGCCACAGGAAAGTAACAGAAACACACATACTTACTCACAGTCTTGTAGATTTCAATTAGTCTCTGAACTTAGGTTAAGAAACCCTGCTCTTATCCTGCTTTCTCATTTATCAATCAGGAGCCAGGGATTCAGGTAGAACTCAAAGCTAGATATTGAACTAGGGGAAGGGAGGGCTGACTGGCAACCCAAAGGCCCTGATGTGGGATAGGATATGAAAGAATCTCAAGGAACATAGTCATGCTAGCCAGGCCTAGCAAATCAAGATATAGGAATCAAACTTTTGTCATGTACTTCATCAGCATCTGAGTTCCTACTTCCTCAAGAACCCTCCTTTTCCCACTCCCAATATTTGCAAATATATGGTCATGCTGAAAGAATTTGAACAAAGAGCACTTTAAAAAGAACATAAGCAAACTTAACACAGTGATAATGGGCATACGATTTGCCCATATAAATTAAGATATTAAAAATGTGGCCATTCAAAAGCAGATTGTACCAAAAAAAGAAAAAAAAAAGAATGTTAGAAACAGTGAGAGCTTGACCATGGTAGAGATCAATACTGAAGCTAGGTTTGGAGAAAGATTATATTTTTTAAAACTTAATAACCAGGAAATACTTTGAGAGACCTGAGTTCATTTTGGGCCCTGTTGTGAGTTGAATTGTGTCCTCAAAAATATATGCTAAAGTTCTAACTCTCAGTACTTGTAAATGTGACCTTAGAAATACAGTGTTTGCAGATGTAATCAAGTTAAAATGAGGTCATTAGAGTGGGCCCTAATCTAATATGACTCTCTTTCTTACAAGAAGAGAAGATACATGAGAAAAACAGAAAGGAAAATATTATGTGGAGACAGAGACACACAGAAGGACAATGGCCATATGAAGATAGAGACAGAGATTGGAGTTATGCTACCAGAAGTCAAGAAATGCCTAGGGCTACCAGAAGCTAGAAGAAACAAGGAAAGATTTTCTTCTAGATGCTTCAGAGGCAGTGTAGCCCTGTCAACATCTTGATTTTTTCTGGCCTTTAGAACTGTGGTAGAAAATATTTCTGTTCTATTAAGTTATCCAGTTTGTGGCACTTTGTTAAGGCAGCCAAAGGAAACTAATACATGCCCTTAATTGGGTATCCAAGAGACAGTCACTAAATAACTACTATGTGCCAGGCACTATGCTAGGCACTGGAGAAATACAGAAATGAGACAGGCCCTATTCTGTTAAAGCAGATTTCAGATTTCTACAATGGATTAGGCCATTTCCAGGCCCCACAGATGACTTTTCCTACCCTGTGACCTAACAAACATATTTTTTGCCTTATTTCATGTATGTAGAACATGTAGGTGCCCTAAAGACCAGATTTCTCCTGGCATTTCTGATAAATTTTTTTATCCATGGACACGGTCATTCAAACAGCTCCCTCTCCGTCTGGGGTTGCTGTGGAGGGAAGTAGGGAAGGGAAAAGGTTCTAGAACAGCTTTCATTTTGTTTTCTGCCCATATCTTTCCCAATTAATTCATATTCCCAATGACATTTCTCCAACTCTAAAATGAGGAGCTCTTCACAGACTTTATGAAATACTATTCAGAGACCATACTATGGCACTGTTTCATTCCCCCAATTTAATAAAATACACAGTTCATTTTATATTACCATATGAGATTTTCTCTTCAGGTTTTATGATGTGGTGTGTGTGCAGGGGGAAGATGCATATCAAATGCCAATTAAATGTCTCTTGGACCTTCCTGCTACCATTATAAGCCCTTGGCAAATCGATGAAGTAGGCAGTATTTGTCTTTATTTCAACTCCTACATTAACAGTTAGAGACACTGTTTTCTATAATACTTCACTTCTTCTCTTCTGCCTAACCTCAATTAGGTGCTCTTGTGTCATTGTCACATTATTGCTGTGATAACTTTGCCTGCTAAGGTACTAACTGATAACATGGTGTCAGCATGAGGTACAACCCCTCAGAGAAGTACTTTTATTTTTAAAAGGATCTATCTTAGAGATCAAAACCCCTCAAACCCAAAAGAAATATAGCTCTAATGAAGGACTGGCATGCAGTGGACGAATCCTTTGGGGCAGGCATCCTGTCTCCTGTCATATTCATGTATTCAATCCCAAAGGAGATGTATGGAGAATATACTCTTTACCCAATTGTATCACACATTTTTTTTTCACTCACTTAGTTCATTGTATTACTCACAACAACCTGGTAAAGAAGATATTAATATCTTAATTTTAAGGAAAAGAAAACTAAGGAACAGAGAATTCATTCTCATGGTCAGACAGCAGGAATGCATAAAAGTTAGAACTAGTTTCTGATGTCTCTCTGCCTCCAAACCTAGTACTCTTTCTTCTGTACCACACTACCTCATTAAACCTGTTATAAATCAAAAGAATGCTTCCTTATCTGCAAGATTATGCTTTGAGCCTTATGAGATGATCCAGAAATAAGTATAGTACCCATCCTTCCTAAGAACTTAAAATGTATTTCTTTCAATTCATATTATACAGTCAGTGCCTCAAGGCCAAACCTGCATCTCATAGATTGTCTTACACAGGTCTAAAAAGTCTCATTTAGAGAGTTACTCAGGGTCGAGAAAAAAAGGAGATGTGTTTGACGATGCTTTCATTCAAATGCTTTCTTGTGATCAAAAGTCTGAAAGTCCTTTTTCTATAAGCACTGTCTATTTCTCCCTGGGTAAGCAGTAGCTTCCTATTAACTTGTAGCATCTTGATAACCTCCAGCATCCCAGGAAGTCATCTGTCATTCTTAAATAAGCTGCACTCTTTCTCTGAGAAAACACAAATTCTTATATTAACAAGGCTTGCCATCTCTAATAATGGGTAGTTTCTGTGAGACCTTCAGTATGATCTTTTCTCTGCTCACAGCATCCCCTAATGCTCTACATACTAATATTATCCCCATATTTTCAATCCTGTCAGCATCATGCTCTCCTTGCCCTGTATCTATCAAACCTGCTCTCCAGAAGAGATAAGGTATCATACCCTTTACATGTCACTATGAATATGTTCAAATCCATTTATTCATCCCTTCCAGTAACAAATACTCTGAAGAATGTACTATATGTAGACATCGTTGATAGAAAAAAAAAGACATGGACACTTTCTCTCAAGAAACTCATTTTCTAGTGAGAAAAATAGACAGATCATTATAATATCACAGAATGTCATTAATTTATATTTAAAGTATGACCAAGGTACCATTTAAACAGGGGAACATGTAGTCCACATTAGGAGAATTGAGAAAGAGTTTCTCAAGAAGGCAATAGCTAAGCCATATCTCCAAGGATAAAGTAGTAAATAAACAAGGAAAGAGGTAAAGATTTCCAGAGGAGAGAGAGAAATTTGTAGGGCTCCTGCAATTCTGGTTTGGGTAAATAAGCAATAAGGTGGTGTCGTTGATGCAGATGGGTGATACAAGAAGAGGCAGATGAGAATTATGGGTAATGATGGAGACAGAAGGCAGGTGATATGTTTGGTTTATACATGTTAATTTTGAAATGCTTATGTAACATTCAGAAGATTTCAGCAGACAATTTTATAAATGGATCTTTAAAGAGATATAGCAGGTTGTATTGATTTTGGAATCATCGGTCAACATTTTCCCTTGTTGTTCTGTAAAGTGATAAAAAGCCTTTAGTTTCTGAATGCTCAACAACAGGCAGAAGAGACATTTTAAAGTGAGGAGAAACATCCTTGAAACACTTTCATGATCCTGGCCACCAGCTGGCCTTGCCCTATTAGCTCAGTCTAGCTGCTCTTGACCTAGGATAGGTGTGTGGACTTTGGTTATGAAATGTGACGTATGTAGTGGTTAAGATATTCTTTAGCAGGTGGTGAAAGACTCAATAAAGTTAAACTTGGTATCTGCTCATCTTGGTGCCTCACTAAATAGCATTTATGCATTACAGAGAACTGGACAGAATGAATAAGAAGTCATATGATCTTGGCTTTGGCCTTCATTGTTCTTAATGCTTTGTAAAGTCTTTTTGATCTCCAGTTTTATATATCCTTTAAACCATTCTAGACCACCACCAGGTGATTCTTTGTAAAATCACTTTCATTAGTCTCCCACACCTCTAAAAAAAAGAGGTTTTTCTGTGGTCATTTGAGTTCCTCAGGAATATGGTCCTACCTTACTGTCAACAAAAGGTCATTGTCACCAATTCAATGTCAAAAGGAATCCCCAGGAGATAGACATTATTAAGGTGAAGAGTTTGCAAACCAGAGAAATGCAGCCTACAGTAGAAACTGAAAGTGTGTCCAAATGAGACAAAGGGGAGGCCCACTTATATAGAGAAAGTGCCCGCCCTGGTCCCTAATTTGTCCACTTTTATGCAAATGAGAAATCCAAATTAGCATAGTTTGATTGATTCATATAACACTGTCCTGATTGGTTGGAATCACATGTCCTAATTCTTCCTTATGGAGATATTTTAATTGGTTGGTAAAGATGCAAATGAGGATATAACTATGCAGCTCCAATTGGACAGGCAGGTCTTAGCCCATTGGTTGAAATACAGTTCCAGGAACTTCTTTATAAGGGTCAGCTCAGAGGACAGGCACACTTTGCAGGAGGCTTAGCAGCCCAGTCTGTTTCTTTTCCTTGTAATGCAGGGTGCCTGAGGGGTCTCCTGTAAAAAATGACTGCTAAACTCTGATTATAAATTTGGGCCCCATTAACCACAAAGAGACCTATTTGACGAGTATATTTCTTCTTGGGGTCAACATTACGTAGCTGAACTGAACTTGTCCTAGCCTCTACACAAACTGTCTACTCACTTATACTGAAACAGACCAGATTTTTTCACATTGTAAACCCTTGCTAATGCTATTATTCCATGAACTTGGAAAGCCTCCTACTAACTTCTCTACCTAGTCAATCAAGGAATCTTCACTAAACACATATTATGTATCTTCTATGCCAATCTAGGTTCATACAGCTCTCTCCCTTCTCTTCCATATTGCAGCAAGTACGGTTACAGTGACCATAAGTCCAAAATAAAATGTCATTTTGACAAATATATGTGTGCTATGGGACAACAAGGAGAGACTGTTTAAAATTGAGGTTATTCTCATCTGAATTGTGTTAGAGAACACCTTGCATAGTAATATTGGTATTTTGTCTCTTCAACTACACTGGAGTTTTTGGAGGCTGAGTCCAAGTTTAGACTTCTTGGTACCCCATATGGCACCAATCACATGTTAGGTATCTAATAGTTCTTCGGTAAGTATTTGTGTTTGGACTAACTTCTGATGTTCCTTGTTTGAAACTGCAGCAACCCACCCTCAGTAACTATGAAAGTAGGGCAGGAGGAAAACTAATGAAAGTAAGGTTAAATTCAGCAGAAAATACATTTTAACAGAGGAGATTAGCCCTTCTGCTGAGCAAGCTGAGCCCTAGTAAATTGATCCTGCCTTCTTCAAAGGGCTGTGGAAATAAATCACCTTGTGGGTGAAACATACTTAGTCGCTATTTGCAGGGGGATTTTAAGTGTCTCTATGGTTTAGTTCTTCACAAAAATCTCCTGATATTTGACATCTGCTCCATCTTCAAATTACCTTGGACATTTTTCTAAGATTCTGAAAATGAATAAGGAGCTCTAACTTTCCAAATGTCCACCAAAGCTAAAGAGATATTAATTAGAGGCAGGAGGAGAGGGAACAGGGAGCTGGTCTTGCCAAAGGAAGTTAGTTTTTTCCCTTAGAAAGAAATAAAATGTGCATTCAGAAGGTAGAACAGAATCTTTTAAAACTCTTCACAGCTAGACTAGAAATTGAATGAAAGAGATAGATAAGATGGCAAAATGTAGCAATAAATAAGTCAGAAATTTCCTGTAACTTGGAAGATAAGATAACAAGGTCAAAAATGCTTCAAACTTTGTTTTTCGGATATTGAGGAACACAATAGGAGTCAGCACATTTTTTTTTTCTGTAAAGGGCCAGATAGCAAGCTACAAACCTGTAGTTTTCAGATACACTCTCTCTTTTGTTTAACAACTCTTTAAAAATGTTTTTAAAAATTCTTTATGGCCATGTCACCCCTGAACAAGCCCGATCTTATCTGATCTTGGAAGTTAAGCAGGGTCAGGCCTGGTTAGTACTTGGATGGCAAACCACCTAGGAAGACAAGGTACTGTAGGGATTGTAAACTGAGAAGGTCCTTGCAATTTGTGAGGTAAACCAAGAGTTGCCTCACATTAAAATAAAATAAAATAAAATAAATTTTTAGTATGAGTTTGAGCACCCTTGTCCTAGAAGATGATGTGTGTGTGTGTAAATTACAATTTGATTTCACCTGGAAGAATACTTATTGTGGTAAGGTCAACTTTGCAGAATTAGCAAAGGAAACCCTTAGGGCAGCAGTATCTAAACATTTGGGCACCAGTGACCTGTCCTCCTATGAGAATCTAATGCCTGATCATCTGAGGTGGAGCTGAGATGGAGATGCTAGTACTGGGGAGCAGCTGCAAATACAGATGAAGCTTCACTGGCTAGCCTGCTGCTCACCCCTTGCTATGCAGTCTGGTTCCTAACAGGACACTGATTGACACCTGTCCACAGCCAAGGGGTTGGGGACTCCTGCTCTGAGGTAAATGCTAAGAAGATTCTGAATAAGGGAAAGACTAAATCCAAGACTTACTAACATGGGATCCTCAGCCTGCACATAGGGCAACTACCCCCAGCACAAAGAGCTATTTGGTGGAGGGGACCAGGTTTAAGTGAATCTAAGTATCTGTGCAAAAGCTATTCAAAGTGAAAAAAAATAATCAAGGAGTGTGATTTGAGGACACCAAGCACCTGGTCACCTTGAAACTGGAGAACTCTCCCAGGAGTTTCAGAACAAACACAAATGCAATCTGGAAGCCAGGGTCAAGGAGAGTCAAATCCTCGGGGTATTTTTTTTTTTTACCATAAGGCAGGAGAAGTCCAGGGTTTTATAATTACCATGTACCCTAGACTACACTTTGGGATTAAGTGAAATCTCTGCAAACTGTAATTTACCTGCCTGAGATCAGCCTAAAATACTTTTTGGGGTAGACCCTGATGAGTGTAGAGAAATTATGCCTGAAAAATTGAAATCTGCAAACCCTGGGAATTCTGGTGCTAGAAAGGAAGTGGTTAGAAATGTTTCCTTTTTCCCTTCCCCCATGGGAGAAGAAATGTTGCCTCTTGTTTTTCCCTAGGGAGGAGAAAGCAAGGCTGAGATAGAAACTACAGAGAAACTACAGAGTATCTAAACAGCACTTGAGAAATAAGTTTTTGAAAGACTAAGGGAAGGGAGGGGCTCTCCCTGAAGCTGACTGAAAAGACCAGAGGTCAAAAAGTCTTAAACTTAGATCAACTTGTTAAGAAGATAGGCAGAGCAATGCTTCATCCCACTCACTATAGCCTGGGGCTAGAACCTTTAAGACTGAATGAGAGCTAGGTACCTAGTTGGGAGGAGGAAGGGTTAGAACCACACCAACCACAAGTCTTCTGAAAATAACTATTTCAGTTTCCAAGGTATTTTTGCAAACATCATTTGATCTGAAGCTCCTAATACATGACAGTTTATTCTCCCAATTTTTATAGAAGAAATTGATGATCCAAAGTGTTGAGCTACTTTCCTCAAATCCCTCAAGATTCCAAATCCAATGCTACTTTTACACTACTATCCCTGTTCTTAGTGAGAAAACAACAAGGTGAGAAATGGATAGCAAAGAAGTGTATCCCTGGAAGAGGTGACTCCGGAGCTGTAGAGGATGGGACAGAAATGAGTAATTAGAAGATGAGGATGGTTGGCCTGTTGAAAAAAAAATTAAGGCTTACAGAAGACTGACAATTAAAAAGGCTTTTAAATTGAAACAGTTCTGAATCTAGAGTCTGCTTTCCAAGGAAACAGGGGGATGAGTTTTTAAAATGTTGAGGGTAATCAGTAAGATAGGATTGGGATGGCTCCCAGGGATTTCCATTAGGGGCAGAGAAATACACCAGAGCAATGACTGCCTGCACAGTTGAACATGTTGCAGAAAAGATCCAAAATCAGTCTGGCAAGAAACCAAGCAGTACCCGGAGAGTTGGAGCACTTAGATTTATTACTGAGCTACTGCTCTGAAGATCTGGGTCTGGAACTCAGTTACAACTTTCCTTATATAGACCTTTTTTGGCACAGCCTGATTGATTGGGTAATTAGAACTCAGGCTGCTACAAAGTGGCGAGAGTTGCTATAGTTGCAGGTAGTACATTGCATTACAAAGGCGGGAGTTGCTATGGGTTACTGGAAGTTACAAAGTGGTACAAAGTTGTACATTTACATTTGCTTTACATTGACATTTATAATTTAGACAAACAGGTACATTTGTAGTTTAGACAGATTAAACAAAAAGGGAGGATGATTCTTTAGTCAATTTCGAGTACAGTCTAAGCAGCAAGCATATTTACAGAAGCAGAACAGAGAGCTGATTAGCTTTTTGAATGAAATTTTCTCTCCATTCTCCTCTTTTGATGCCCATTTAAATTCTTATAGGGCATCGATCTCATCAACCTCTTGACTCCTCTGGGTCAGGGGCCGGTAATTCCACAGCATAAGGATCCTTGCTGAAGTCTTTCTCTCACCTATAACCTCTATGAGGGAGGTAATTGACTGGACAACAAGAGGCAACATACTAGGGAGAGGGAGGCAGGTCCCAAGGAGGAGGAATACTATTAAAGTTTTAAAGCCTCGGAAGGTAGAGAACTGTCCCCCCAAAAGGCTACTGGGGTTCCATTTGTGCCATACTTGCATGGGCACATGTGCTAGCTTTGTCATTTTTTCAACAAGGTTCTTAACTGCTCAGCCCTGGTCATCTATCTGTAGCAACAGTTGGTGAGATTGAATTTTCCATACATGCCTCCTTCTGCTGCTTATAGTCTAGTGCTAACCTGTTTTGGTAGATGGCATTTTTCATCTGAGTTTGTTGATGTGCAAAGAGGGTCAGGGCTCTCCCAGTTTCATTAGTAATGATTTCTAAAACTGTCTGCAGTCAGATAATCCAGTTTAACATGTAAATTGGGGTACAGTATCCCCAAGATCCATCTTCTGTCCAAGTGGCAGGCCCATAGTATTGGATTATTCACTCTGGGGGCCATTCATCATCATTCCAATCCCCTATCTGGAGTTCTCTTTTTATCCATTGTAAGGGTTGTGGGACCAGGTAACCAAGCAGTTCCCTTGTTTTCACAGGTAAGTGGAAAAAGGAAGGCTTTATCATGCCAGTTATACAGCTCCCTTCCCAATTTTGGGGGAGGCAGATGTAGGCCTTGTTTCCACAAATCCAGTAAAGCCCACATGGGGCTATCCAGTCTTGGACCCTGCCTAGGTCCTACCAGGCTCTCACTAGCTCTGGGAATCTGGCCGGCAGATTTCTTTCTACCCTGTTTCCCCACCACATGATTTGTTTGGAGGTGGCATTATAATATCATTGGCCTAGGCAAATTAAGTTTTTGACTGTGTGAGATTTCCTCTACCTCTGGCCAGGCAGTATTGTCCTATAATAGTATGTTTTAAAATCCATTGACCAAAATCAGAGGTGTGTGGGGCTGTTACGTTTGGCATTGTTTTGGTGGGAACTAATTCTGTAGCTTCCCATGGCCACCTATCCTCCATTAGAGTTTCTCCACCCTTACATAACAGAAAGTGACATTCAGGGAGTGAGCTATTCCTTCAGCTATTTTGAGAAACAAGTTTTTAGTTGATTATGGTGGTGGGGGTAGTGGTTCAGTTACTTCTTTGTAGAAGGACTTATAAACCTGACAGGTTCAAGCTGGACGGTCTAGTATTTGACCTTTGATACAAATTTGAATATAGGGATTCAGCCCTATCCCATCAATGCCAAGTGTTAATACTTCTCTGGACTTCCAACGGGGTTTCAGGGGATTGCTTATGATTAGTTCTAATGGATTGCACTTATGTGTGGTGCAGTTTGATAGAGCTATCCTCTTTTTTAAAATGCACTTCTTTCTTGTTGGTGCTGTCTTTTTCCCAAGTAACCCATAGGACACATGACCAATAGGCATAGCTTCTTTCACATATGAAGCTGTGAGGACATATATACTTTTCTTCTGTCCTGTAACTTTTTCTCCCAGCTGAGATATCTGCAGGATCTCTCTTCCTTCCATTGACCCTGACTCACAACAGCGTAAGCATCAAACTGTAGGGTAATCTGACTGGGTTTTCCTTTTACTCTAGCCTGGGCCAACTGGGTCCATCTGTCCATCCTCCCCAGTCCCTTAAAGCTACCTTTATTTCAAAAACTGTTTCAGTGGGAGGGTCATTTGGGTTATAACATACATAAGGTTGGTTATTTCCTAGGTCACATACTGAATATTGAGTCTGGTTATAGGTACAGGTCCCTTTCTGAGTTCCCTGGCATTCATAGTAGCTATAGAAAAATAAGGTAGTAGAAATTCTTCAACCTTCTTTGGTAACATGGATACACAGTTCACAGTTCTCTGCCCTAATTTCTCTCAATCCCCAAGGCCTATTTATAAGGAGCCCCATGATGAGATTTCTCAGGCTTCGGCCATGCATGGACCAGCCAGCCTCCAGTGGGTGGCTGGAGTAGGGCATGTCATCTTTCTCAGGGTCAACTGACAAGAGTTGGTGGGATCCATCTGCACCATCCACAAAGGGGTTTCTGCAGGAACAGCCAATTTCAGCCAACTGTGGTGAACATTTGGACAGTCTAGAGAGTTGATCCTCAAGCTTCTGCTGTGTGTATACTGGCCAGGTTCTGGGGGTGGCCAGAGCAGGGCTGAAGATCTCAGGTGGATTTCTGCTGCCTCTGATTTGGAGTGGCTGATTAGGAAGAGGCTCTGCAGTCCAAGTCTCCCAGTTTTCCAGAGATGCTGCTGCTCTCTCCCCTGGTGGATCTAGGGGGTGATATCTGCAACTTTAAAAGCAGTGGGAGTTGCTAATATAACACTGTGAGGGTTTATCCAGCTTGGCTGGAATTGCTTCTTCTTTTAATCTTTAACTCATACTTTATCTACTGGCTGAAAGGAGTGGACCCAATTTCCTAAAGGAATAGAGGCTCTTTCTAAAGTTTCCTGAGTGATATGGTGGAGGAACATCCCCAAGGTGTGAAGGTGTTAGGACACTTCTAGGTCAGCCATTAATCTAGGGTCTCATTTTAATTTTCCTATCACTGGGAGAGGTTTCTCATAAAGGATTTTGAAAGGGGAGTAGCCTGAAGGCCTTGGGGTACATATTTGGAGTAGAGCCAAAGGCAGCAAATCAATATAAGGTAACTGGGTTTTTTGACAAAGCTTAGCTAGAGTGGTTTTGAGGGTCTGGTTCATGCGTTCAACTTTCCCTGAACTTTGTGGCCTATAGACCATGTGGAGCTTCCATTTTATTCCTAGAGCTTTGGACAAGGTCTGGACTTTCTCAGACACAAAGGCAGATCCATTGTCTGATCCTATAGTGAGGGGTAACCTGTATCTTGGAACAATTTCTTTTAATAAGGCTCTAGCTACTTCTCATGTTTGTGTAAGAAAAGCTTCAACCCATCCAGAGTAGATACAAACCAACACAAGCAAGTATTGGTTGCCCCTGCAGGGTTTGACCTCAGTAAAATCCACTTCTAGGTCTTTTAATGGCATAGATCTTTGAATGGATTAGACCTTGGTCCTTGGCTAACTTTGTTTCATGCACAAGTCACACATCTAGCACTGATCTGAGCCCACAGAATTGAGAGTTTGGGTATGAAATAGTAGTGGCCTAACAGGCTTTCTAAAGAAGTCTTCCCTAGGTGAGTTAATTCATGGTGTTGTTTTACTAGATGAATTGCCGGAGCAGTGGGAATAAAGATTCTCTGATCTGGAAGCTCCCACCAGCCCTCCTTCTTCCTGGTTCCCCCTTCACTTGAAGCCCATCATTCTTCTTTCTTAGTGTATTTTGGGGATAGAGGCAATTCGGGTGCCAGGAGAACCTTGGAGATTGGCTTAGGACCCATTGTGGAACTCAGTTGGTGGACAGCCTCCTTAGCTGCTTGGTCTTCTCATTGGTTTCCCCTACTCACAGAGTTGATTCTTCTCTGGTGGCCCTTGTAGTGAATGACTGCCACTTTAGAAGTCTTCCAAACTGCCTCTAACAGTTGGAGGATTTCTTCTTTGTTCTTGATTTCTTTTCCTCCCACCATCAGTAATCCTCTCTCTTTATAAATGGCCCCATGTATGTGCAAGGTATCAAAGGCATACCTTGAGTCTGTGTAGATATTGGTCCATCTCCCTTCAGCTTGTCTTAGTGCCTAGATAAGTGCCCATAGTTTGGCCCGCTGTGCTGCCCAGTCCTGTGGGAGAGCCTCAGCTCTGATTACCTCATCGGTAGTTGTTATTGCATAGCCAGCTTTGTGCTGTTTATCATGGATAAAGCTGCTCCCATCAGTGAATAATACCAGTTCTGGGTTCTGAAGAGGAATATTTGTCAGATCTGGCCTGCTTGAGTAAACTTCATCTGTGACCTCCTCACAATCATGGTCAGGAGGCCCCTCTTCAGTGGGTAGAAATGTAGTGGGGTTTAATGTATGTACAGTTTTGAGACAGACTCGTGGATTTTCACACAGTAGTCCCTGATAATGTTATTCTGGCATTGGTCAGCCACTTATGTTCTTGGTTATTCATTAATACAACTACAGCATGGGAAACCTCTACATTTATATTTTGTCTCAGCATAAGCTTGTCTGCTTCTTTGACCAGGATTACTGTGGCAGCTAAGAACTGGAGACATGATGGCCACCCCACAGCCACCAGATCTAGCCATTTGGACAAATATGCAATTGGGTATCGCCATGGTCCTACTGTTTGTGTGAAGACCCCCAATGCAGTGTGATTCTTCTCATGTATGAAGAGGTTAAAATCCCATGTCACATCCAGTAGCCTTAATGCTGGGGTGCTGGTTAAGAGTCTCTTTATCTCTCTGAAAGCTTTTTCTTGTTTGGAGCCCCATTCCAGGGATCTTTATGAGACTCAACTGTGGCCTCATACAGTGGGTTGGCAATCTTAGAGAATCCTGGTATCAAGATCCGACAAAATCTGGCAAACCCTAGGAATTCATGGACCTTGGTGTTTGGCTGAGGTATTGAGCAGATGGCCAGTTTCCTTTTGTGTCCAAGTAAGTGCCCAACGTCCTTCCGAAATGATGAACCCAAGGTATCTGACCTCCTGTTTGCAGATTTGAGCCTTCTTCCATGGCACCTTGTATCCGTGGTAGAGAGTAGGGCCAGTAAGGCTCTAGCACCTTTCCAATAGTCTAGCTTGCAGCAGGTCATCTACATACTAGAGTAAAGTGCAGTTCAAAGTTTCTCCAGGGAAGGCAACCAGATCTGCAGCCAGCATTTTGCCAGACAGGATGAGTGAGTTCTTGAAGCCCTGAGGCAGTTGAGTCCAGGTCAGTTGTGTTTTTCTCCTGGTATGCAGGTCTTCCCTTTCAAAGGTGAACAAAGGCTGACTGGCCGGTTATAACTGGAGACTGAAGAAGGCATCTTTAAGGTTGAGTACATGTGAACCAGCTTGCTTGAACAGGTAAGAAACTCAGGAGGGTGTACGGGCTTGGGACCACCAGATGGTTAGTGACCACTGCATTGCTGATGGCGTGGAGGTGGTAGTCATTCCCTCCAGGTTTCTTGACCAGCAAGAGGGGAGTGTTCCAAGGTGACTGACACTCAACTGGAATTCCAGTATTGCGTAAACACTGGATGTGGTCCAGAATTCCTAGGCATGCTTCCCACGGCACTGGATATTGCCTCTGTGTGACAAGGTAGATTCCTGGTCTCAGGTCTACCACGATGGGTGCGTGATTTTTAGCTAGACCAGGGGCCCCCTTTTCTGCCCAGACAGCAGAGAATTCTTCTAGCAGACTGGTTGGATTTATTTGTTTTCCTCTCAGAGAATAAAGACTTTATTCATCCTCCCTGGGCATAGTCTCAGCCATCATTAGAGTAGGCTGGTTCCTCAGTGTGAGACTGGTGGGCTTCCCTATGGTAAAGGTGATTCGTGCTCCAAGCTTTGTTAATAAGTCTCTACTCAAAAGGGGAATGGGGCACTCTGGTAGGTACAAGAACTCATGAGTCACTAGGTGGCCCCTTAACTGACATGTGTGGGCTTTACAGAATGAGTGGGTGACTCAGACCCCTGTGACCTCAATGATAGTTGCCTTTCAATCCATGAGGGGAGCCACAGACTTAGCTATCACAGAGTATTCAGCTCCAGTGTCCACCATAGAAGTCATTGATCACTCTCCTACATCTATTGTGACCGTAGGCTCCTGGGAACCTAGGATCAGGGAGCCCAGTCATTCCTAGTCTGATTGTTCTTTGGCCCAGCCAATAAGCTCTTGGACAACTGGCTCAGACTGGTACTTTTTTTTACAGGGTTGATTGAACTTTTTTGGCCTTTCAAGCATTTTTCTACAATGAGGGCACTTGTTTCTCCAATGACCACTTTTTTTTTGCAGTTGGCACATTGGTCACAGCAAAGTGGAGGTCTCCTTTTTGATTCTCTCTTCCATGGGGGAGCAGCAGTCTGTTGTATTGGACCCAGGTTCCCTAATGCAACTGCCTCAGGGATGCCTCTGCTTCAGTCATTTGTCAGCTACTCTTTGGGCCTCCTGGTAGTGGTTTCCAAACACCTTGTTTGCGACCTCTAGTAGCTGGGTGGCATTCATCTCAGCAAAGCCCTCTAATTTTTTAAGCTTGAGGCAGATGTCAGTGAGGATTGCACCACAAATGTCACATTGACCATGCACTGGTTCTCTTATGCTTTGGGGTCAAAAGGCATATACACCCAGAACGTCTCACATAGTCTCTCATAGAATTCTGTGGGTGATGCATCTGGCTTCTGGAGTACCTATGCCATTTTTGACATGTTTGTTGGTTTCCTAGCCCCAGCTTTTACCCCTTGCAGTATGGCCTGCTGGTACTTGTTGAAAGACTCTCTTTCATGTGGGACCTTGAAGTCTCAATTGGGCCTGGCATCTGGCACAGCCTCTGAGGCCCATGATACAGGATCCAGTATGCCATCCAGTGCTTGTCCTTGAAGCCATCCTCACACTTCTGACAGAATGTGGTGTCATTCTTCAGTGTTGAAGAGGGTTAGGAGGAGTTGACAGCAGTCATCCCAGGTAGGCTGATGAGTTTGGAAGATGGACTCAAACAGATCAATCATCACCTGGGGTTTTTCCGAATATGGTGGGGTGTGTTGCTTCCACTTGAGGAGGTTGATTGTGCTGAATGGCTGATAATAGGGGACAGGGCAGCCTGGCTGGAGTGTGCCACCCGCTCTGATCTCAAAGGGACCTCACCTTTCTCAGAGGGGCATCTGAAGGGCTGCAAATTGCTGAGTTGGTTTGCGTGGCCGAGATAAGGTGCCATGGGCTCAGGCTTGGCAGTTGCTTGGGTTGTTGGGTCAGTGAAGGCATCGATGGTGGAGGACTGTCTGGCAATTATGGGTAGAATGGCTGTGCAGGGACTGGTGGAGCTTCTGGGATGTACGGTGGTGAGAAGATAGGTTCTTCCTTAGGGTCCCCTTGGTGGATTATTTTTTCTGGCTCTTCCTTATTCTTTTCCTGAGTCAGTTGGGCCACAAGTACCTTACTCTGTCCCTGCTTATTTGTGCAGAACCAGATCCAAGTGGGCACTATAGTGGTGATTTGCAACCATGAGTCTATGTTTGGAAACTGGTCTGGATATTCAGGGGTCCCTGTCACTACCTGATACACAGATCTCACAATTGGGAAGTCTAGGGACCCTTCCAAGGGCCATCCTACCCCGAAGGAGGTCCATTCAAGCTCACAAAGAGTACGAAGCTTTCCCAGGGTCAACTTGACCCCATAATTCTCTGAGAAACCTTTCTTAATTTTTTCAACATGCAATTTAAGACAATTGGCTTAGAGGAACCTCCCCCCATGCCTCCCATAACAGACAACAATCATGCCACATGGAAGGTTGGGGTATAGGGTGGGGGAAACTTTGGAAGGGGACTTGCTTAGCCCATCTTCAGCCACACACTCGTGGAGATTTTTCAGGTGCCTCTTAGCATTGGTGGTTTAGTATAAATCCCTGACAGATCACTGGAGTAGTCTCCTCATGGAGATCCAGTGACACCATCTTAAGCTGTATAAGGTTTGCCATAGAACTGTGGATTGGGGCTCAACTCTCACTTCGTAGCAAGGCCACATCTCAATCATTCAGCATTCACTCTCTTTCATGCAGCCTCCCACCTTTCTTTAACCTGTCCTGTAGAGAGTAAGCAGTCGCTCCTCTTAAACTGTGGAGGATGCTTAGTTACTCTCTGGAGGATGGTTGGACCTTTCTTTGTCCAGTGTGAACCAAACACATTCCGCCCTGTAATGGTGATGCAGAGACAAACAAGAGTGGGTGCCCCCTCCAAAGAGGAGACTATTCAAATGCTCATCTGGCCATGTCCAGAAGGAACTTAGGCAATGCTTAGCTGTAGCAAACTCAGCTTTGTGACTTATGATCAGACACTAATCCAATGTCACCCTGGATCATATGCCATTCATCACAGAACCACAGAATGAGCCCACATAAACTCTGTAGCCTTTAGGGGAACTCAAGGGTGCCCAGCTGTGGAGCCACAAACTCATACCTGACTGATCAATCCAGCCAAGCTGTTCATTCATTCATTCATACATCAGGTTAAAACATTGCCTCCCCGCTTTTGGAAGTCCATAACATGATGTCTCTCCCACTGGGGAGACCCTGATGTCTCCTCCCCACTTTTTGGACAGCCTAATGTCTTCCCCCACTGGGTAGAACCTGACTAATGTCTTCCAACTGAAGACTAAGAGGTGATCAAGCTCCTCTTCCATTCAGATATGAGGCCTGACTGGGGGCTGATCCCAGGACCTTTCCTTATCCTGTGGCCATTTCTGGTGAGTTGGTCTGCCTCTCCTATGAATCTGGTTGGGGGCTCAGCTGTCTTGGGAGTCAGGGCACTGGTTTGAAAGACAACCCTGAATATTCATCAGGTGGCACACCTCCTTGTTCGTCTCACACCTCTTTGTTCATCTCAGAGCCCCTACGGCCCAGCCCAGCTGAGCCACCGGTCCCGTGGCTCAAAGGGCTGGCATGGTTGGAATCTTACTGGGGCCTCCAGAAATGTTGTGGAAAAGATCCAAAATCAGACCGGCGAGAAACCAAGCAGCCTCTGGAGAGTTGTAGAACTCAGGTTTATTATGCTGGCAGTCCCAGAGGAGCTAGTGCTCTGAAGATCTGGGCCTGGAACTCAGTTGCAACATTCCTTATACAGACCCTTATTGGCACAGCCTGATTGATTGGGTAATTAGAACTCAGGCTGCTACAAAGTGGCAGGAGTTACTATGGTTGCAGGTAGTTACATTGCATTACAAGGGCAGGAGTTGCTGGGGGTACAAACAATTATATTTGTAGCTTAGACAGATCAAACAAAGAGGGAGGATGAGTCTTTAGTCAATTCCGAGTACAGTTCATGCAGCAAGCATATTTACAGAAGCAGAACAGAGAGCTGATTAGCCTTTTGAATGAAAATTCCTCTTCAATCACAGATGTTGAGAAAAATAACTTGGATTTTGGATTTAAACACAAAGATGGGGAAGTGAAAAGGGTTGTAAATGACTCATTTACACAAAAGCTTATGCCATGAAATACATGTTTCTTTCACCTAAAAAATATTTCCTGAGTACTCACTATATGCCGGATATAGCATGTCCTAGGTGTTGGGATATAACAGTGCATACATGATCTTGGGGGAACTTGGGAATCCAGAGAATAAATGGCAACAAAACAATGTGCTAAGGAATCTGATACAGAGAGGAACTATGATGAGATATGAAGCCCAGGGAAAGGGGAAGGAAGCCAGAGTGCTGCTAGCCCACAGGACACCATGCTTCCCTAATACTGCCAGCTCCAGTCCTGCAGGAGGGGAGAGAGAGTTGAAATGCTGAAAAGGTGATAATACATGAAACATGACACCTCATGAAATGAACTATATAAATTGTGAAACATAAATCATGATTCTATTGTTCTGTAACAAAGTAAAAACTGCAAATATTTTATCAAGCTGGAAACTATGAACTGTGGAAAACTACAAGCATCATTCTCTTCCTTCCCTGCTTCTGACATTGAGCTTCTTAGAAGAGAGTTATGAGACTAGAGAGGTGGGATATTGAATAGAACTTATGTTAAAAGTTTGGTTTGTTAATGTCTCCTGGGTGGGAACATGACAGGAATAGTTGTAAGGGAATGTCATGATCCCAGATTTATGCTCTTTAATCTCTTGGAGATAATGAACAAAGAAAGTTTATCCAAATGGGGGTTAAATTTACTGCTCGGGGTCCCCTTGGTTAAATTTTGCTACAGATGGAACTGCTACTGAGGAAACCATAGTATAAAAAATATATTGCCACCTAGGATTGGAAAACTCATACAAGCCACCTGATATTGCTATATTACAAGAATCTCAAGTACTTTATGCAAGTCATCTATTATCTCTTGTATAGAAATTATCTGGTTTTATCTGAATTTTATTTGTTTCTTTTTAACAACCTTTTGTATAGAAATCTGAGTTTGTACACAAATTATTTGGCTTCACAGATGATGATTGTTTTATTTTTAAAAATGTTATTATAAATAATAGATACTACTTATTGAATACCTACCATGTTCTAGTACTGTGTGGACAACATCACAAATCTTCACAGATCCTTAGAAGTCAACCTACCATTCCCATATCTCTCCAAAATGTAAGCTTCATAAAAGCAGAGATTGTGCCTATTTTGTTCACCAATGCATCCCAAATGCTCAGAACAATGTTGGATGCATTGTGGACATGTAATACATATTTGTTCAACCAATAAATTATAAAATTGAGATTTGAGAGATTAAGTGATTTACCCAAAGTCACATATTCTATCGAATGTGGAGATCTTAACCCAGTTCTATCTGAATGAAAAATCTCTTTGTTTCTGCCACTATATTGGGCTTCTTTTTGGTAAACATGTTCCTGGTTTACAGTTTTGATGAGGGTATAGAAAATGACACCATCCGTAAAATTATCTGGAACCATATTCTTGCCATCAAAGGCACTGAGCCAGCTAGTCACACTCTAATTAATTTACTCCCTACTGCTTATGACTGCATTATTTTCTCCTGATTTCATAGCACTTATTTGCTAGGAGCCAAATAAATATACCACCTTCAGTTTAAACAGGTCACACCCACATTTTCTCAGCACACTTCAAAACTCCCCATTATACACCAAGATCAAGGAACTAAGAAACAGGAAGATGTGGATGACACTTCTGATATAGTTTCCCACTCTAGTATTACTTTGCATTCTGTCACCTGTTAGTAGTCAAGAGCTGCAAGGGATCCTAAAGGTCATGTAGTGCAATATTCCTTCTTAGGGAAGGAAAAACTCTAAAAATGAACTAACTCAGGCCAGCCCATGGGTATCCCTATGGAGGCAGGTAAGAAGGTATCAAGTATATATAATGCTATAGGATAAGCTTGAAACATTTTCCTCAACCAATAATTTTCTATATTGAGAGACAAATTTAAATAATTGACCTATAGAATAATTTAAATATTTTTATATTAAAATCATTTCCAATATAGTTTATCTCAGAATACACAATTCACATGAATGTTTAAAGATAAACAGGAGACTGGGGCAGAGGTTATGGCTCAGAGAATATTTCCTTGAAGAAGTGACAGTTAAGTTGAACCCTGAGAAATAAGAGTGAGTGAGCAAGGTGAAGAATGGGAAGAGAGTAGAGTGAAGGAAGGGTTTGTATAGTTTCCTTGGCAGAAAGAATAGTATGTACAAGGGTTCTAAAGCAGGGGAAAATGTGGGATTCAAATTGCTGGAGGCCTGAGTGTCCCAGGCACACACACCATAGCAAAGCTATTCTATTATTCCAGGATCTCCTGCAGCACCTCCTAGGAGACCTTCTTTTCACTCACATTCTGCCAAAACACTGAAAATCTTGGGGAGAGGAGATCCAACAGCCTGGAACGAAGATGTCTACAGATACTCCAGTATCACCTCAAATTCCTTAGTTGAGATCAGGAAGCAAGGAACACATAGCTGTTATTGCTTAAGGATTTTCAACACTCTTGCTAAAACTAGTTTAGATTAGAAACTTCTTTGTGTAAAAGTAAACTCTAGTCAGCCCATTGAACGAAGTATTACAAATAACAGTATCAGCTAATATTTGTATATGGCTATCATTTTATCATCATCACTGCCCTACAAAATAGGTGCTGTTGAAATCATATTAACATTCACACTGTTAAGTGAACCAAGCTCAAGGACTTCTGCACTCCTCTTATCATACAGTAGAAAACTTTTGACAGAAGATTAAAACATATTAAATGTATCTGCAGGCAACATGGAGCTTTATGGTTCTTAGTGCTATTTTATTAGCTTTAAATTATAAAATCATTTTTTGGCCTAATTTTCTAGCTAAATAAGAATAAAGTCTCACTGCAGAAGCAGCCGTCCCTGTATGGCATGCGGAGGTGAGAAATGACTATAGAGCAGCTGGAGGAAACTTTCTGGGGTGATGGGAAAGTCCTATATCTTAATGGTGGGTACGTGGATGAATATGATTGTCAAACTCATCTGGTAGTACAATGAAGATTTGGCATTTTATTGTATGTAAAGTAAATCTAAGATACTGCTTTAGAAAACTTATTTGGAAATTAACTAAAATTAATTGATTCAAAACTTCTTGTACATTTAAATAATTGCAATTCCTGAGTGGGAGTCTCTTCAGGGACTAGAGGAAAAAGTTTCTTTTTTTTCATGGTCTTAACAAGTATTTATTTTTGGTCAAACATGTTAAAAACTAGTGTGTGTGTGTGTGTGTGTGTGTGTGTGTGTGTGTGTGTATTAGCAATCGTCTTCATTTAAGGAATCTATCATATTCTTACTCTTCTTTAAAAGCCTATGAATATGTGAAGTAAGGGAGGCTAAATATACCTGGAATCTAGTAACTACTTTTTGGAATTCTTGGTAAAGTCTGTCTTGTGTTCCTCATCTGTAAAATGAGCTAAATCTACTTGACTGGGTCATTGGAGGAATTATGTTGTGAGAGGACTTTGTAAAAAGAAATGTGCCATCCATATGTAAAGAATCATTAATATAATCACTCTCCTAATCAGAGATTCCCCATAGCTTCTAGATGATTTTATCTTCTTCTGGAAGGAATTAACTTTTACTTCTAGCAGGCAGTGTATATATATATATATATATATATAATGGTATGGAAATGCCTCCTTAGTCTAATTGGGGATTAAGCAATTTGAAACTGAGCTTCATTCAGACTTTGTGAGGGCTGGTCTATTTCAAGTTCACCTCCACTCATGGGTGCAGCCCTTTAGGGATCCCAAAGGGAAACTATGGGTGTGTGTGCCAGGGCTTCTCCTTGGGGACCTGGCCTGGAGAAGAAATTTTCAAGACTGAAAGTATACTTTGGAAGTATAATTTTTACTTTTAAATGTTTCACAGTAAACACATTTTCAGTTGGGTACTTGGGATATCATTGAACTTGTCAGAGAATAAGTAGTTAGTAATTTAAAACTGAGAATAAAAAAGCTTTGGTGTATTAAACAAAAATAGGTGCTGTTATTACTCTCACTTTATAAATAAGGAAACAGGCTCCAAAAGTTTCCAAAGTCATATAGCTAGTGAGTGACAGAATGAAAACTATGACGCTAGGTCCTTTTTGTGCTAAAAACCCATATGCTTAGCACTATACTGCACTACTGAGCAGAATTAGTAGAGAAAGAGGGCCCTAATGTCTGTAGGCCACTAAGCAAACCCATTGTCCTACTCACAGCCTCCCTCACCACTCCCTGTCCCCGCTCCCACCCCCAAATTCCCTAAGAAGATTGTATAGAGTGGCATAAAGAAATAAACTACGTTAAGTGTCTACTAAATTCCAGGCATCATGATAGGGCCTCTAAATATGTTATTTCAATTAATCCTCACAGCAAACCCTTATGGTGGAGAATCTATTATTCCCACTTTACAGATGAGGGAACTGTGGCTCAAGGTGGTTAAGTAATTTCCCTCATGGTTAAGTACCGGAGCTAAGCAAGACTGGAATACAGGCTCCAGTGACTCCAAAAGTCTATATCCTTTCCATCAGAGCACCCCAAAGATGGCTTAATATTTAACCTTTCCCAGGTTACATATTTGCAATTTAACAAGGGTCTTTTCTGTGTGACTATCACAGGACCATGGCAGACCTGAAGAGAAGAATATTTGGGGGCTTCAAGAAGGGCCTGCCTTAAGCCACACTACAATGGCATTGACTTACCTTGTAGTTTCTGAAGTGGGGCAGCATAAAAGAGAAGATAAATCTACTCCAGTCACGACCTTCTTCTCCTCCAATTGGGATAACAATTCTCATACACTCTAGCAACTATAGAACCAGAAAAAGTGCCAAATCAATCAAAGTTTATTTGAAAAGGGCAATGCCAGAGGATGAACTTTCTTTCAATTCTGTAAACTTTGTACATTTAAAGAGCTTACTGGCACAGGAATTTGATTTCCCTACAACTTGCTTTCAGTGATTTGTTTTTTATCATTGACTAAATCACATTCTCTCTCTCATTCCACCTCCTTTTAGAGTACAGACTTTGATATGTGTTCCTGCATCTCCCTACCTCCCTCTTGCTCCAGCTAACTGAGGACTTTGCTAACAAATCCACTGAGAAGTATGGACTGTCTGGGCCTTTCCAGAAACTCAAGCTATAAAGGAAATGTGGTATTTAGTTAAGGTGAAGTGAAGTCCTGCATAAATCATAAAGAGGAGAACCCAGGTTACTCAAACAGGACCCTAGGAGGTACTTGGGGAATAGAATTGCAGGCAGCTTTATTTTTCTACAGATGATTTACTTCCAAAATGCTGGGGCCTCCAAGTACCCCAGGAGTAATTTGGCTCCCAAATGCTGAAGCAGGTCTTGACCTTGCACAGTTCTGGCATTGTTTCCTGAATTCCCACATTGCTGTTTTCCACACATAGATTAGGCTTTGAACTTCCTGTGTCTGGACCGTGTGTGTGTGTGTGTGTGTGTGTGTGTGTGTGTGTGTGTTGCACACGTGCATGCATATGTATGTATGTGTTTATATGCTTGAAAGGGTGGGGAAGGGGGGTAAGAGAGATCCAAAAGGAAGAACATTTACCTCCATGCTTGGATTGCATGTGTCCCTTTGTTCCTTTCCCATTCAGGCAAAGCTGCTATCTTCTGATCAGCTGGCTTCTGCATGAGAAGGGCTAGGAGACTGACTTTAGAAGGTGTCCTGGAGAAGACTGCTTTTCAGAGCTTCTGATATATTTGTAGGTTTTTTTTTTTTGGGGGGGGAGTTATATAGAGCCATAAATCCTTGTGATTTATACTCCTTGGTGTACAAATTTGCCTCTGCTTTTGTTTCTAAATGAATTTAAATGATTTAGTTACTCACCAAAGAATTAGAAGAAGATGTTCTCATTTCACACTTGCAGTTGATTGGCTGGGTGGGGGAGAAAGTCAATAAAAAGCACTATGGTTTTATAGTCTTTTCTTCTAGAAGAACTTAGCCAGAAATGGAGGAATAAACTGTAAGCAGTGTTTCCTTTATACTTTTCCTGTACATTGGGCAAAAATATTGCATGAAAAGGGAAAACTTTTTAAATTAAAACATTAATTAGTTGCTAAAATTAAGAATCAGGAGGTTTTACATTAAAACGTTTGATTTCTGGTTTCTCTCGAAACATCAGAAGCCCTGGCCACACTGAGCCTGCATTTGCCATGGTACTGACCATGGGAAAGCTACCCACTTTACACAGATCCTTCCCTTTTCTTGGCAGCCTCCATCATTGGTCTTGTTTCCTGCCACCAAGCCTAAGGGTTGTTACCTTTAATTCTTTATTGTGGTAAAATATACATAAAATCTTACCATTTTAAACTATGTTAAGTGTACAATTCAATGGCATTAAGTGCATTCAAAATATTGCATAACCATCACCATCATTTCTAGAACTTTTCATCATCTCAAATGGAAACTGTGCTCATTAAATAATAAACCCCCATTCCTCCCTTCACTCAGGCCATAATAGCTACCCCTCTACTTTCTGTCTCTATAAATTTGCCTACTCTGGTTACCTCATATAAGTGCAATCATATAATATTTGTCCATATTTGTCTGGCTTCTTTACTTAGCATAACGTTTTCAAGGGAGACATTGATTTTTTTAATTGACTTTATATTTTTAGAGCAGAGACATTGATTTTTTAATTGACTTTATATTTTTAGAGCAGAGACATTAATTGTACATTAAAGGAGGAGTTGCATTTTACTGAAATAAATAAAGATCAAACAGAACAGGTGATTTGGGATGGAGATTCTTGTCTTCTGAGCTTAAAATGATCATTATATCCATTATTGATATATGGAGATCCTTAATGTACTTAGACAACCCAGTGTCTTTACACAGGTGTTTTATAGTTAGTGGTTAAGTCTCCTGGTATCCCCCAGAGGCTTCTCCATCTTTTACAGTCAGGAATTAGTTAAAACTGTGTGGCATACTTTGCTGTATAAACTCACTCTCTGGAACTAGCTTTTGCCCCCTGCTCTCAACTTCCACAGCTTCTACTGTCAATCCCATTCACTTAGCACTTAGCATACACTTGTTAGTTGTCTTTTTCTGTATATGCCTTTGAAGGCAAGGAGCTAAGTCTTATCCCTCTTTATTTTTCAGTCTTGTCCATAATAGCAACCCCATCAATGTTGATGTTGGCCTCCCCTCCCCCTTTTTTCAAAAAAAGCTGCCAACGCACAGCTCTAAATTCAAACTCAGTTTAAACAAAGTGAACAGTTTTTAAAGTAAAAACAAAAGTAAGTTCTGGGAGGCAGGAAACAAGGAATACCTAAAACACTTAGAGACCTGGATAAAGCCCAGGTGCCCAAAAACCTGTTTTTGCCACAGGCTAAGAAATGACATATGCATCACCTGATTCACCATTAATTTCAGAGCTGTGCTCATTCTACTCCATCAGAATTTAAATTTGAAGGATAAGAATAATGCCCAAAGCAGGAATTGAGGAGGGAGTATTAAGTGTTTTAGGAGCTTTCATTATATGAAGGCCCCAGTAGCTGTGGGGAACGCAGGTTGGGAAAGTCTTTTGAGAGCAACTTCAAGGTTGAGGGCAGACATCCTATAAACATAGTCACCAGGCCTTTAAACTAGGAAATGTTTCCCAGAATTTTTTGTAATGTTAAAGAATGGGAAATGGCTGGAATCACCTCTCAGTAGAGGAATGAGTAAAATAATTTTGGCATATCTATGCAATGGAACACTGAGCTATCATGATGAAGAATGAAGTAAAGGAAGTTATCCTGAGATGGAAGGATAAGAGACATAATATATTTTGAAGATTACACATAGACATAGAAAGGGACTATGAGAATAGAGTGGTAGAGAGAAACTCTTTACTCTTTTCAGTACTGTTTGAATTTTACCTTGTCCATATTTCACTTTTTCCATTTTAACAGCATGTTAATTTTAATAAGTATCCTGTTACCACTGTGATCAGTAGTAGTCTACAGCATATATCTACCCTATCTAGCTGTCCACATCTTCCACTCCAAACAACAAGGCAGGAATAACTTTCCCTTGATTCACAAACCAGGTATCTCTGTGTCTTTAATACTCAAAATCTCACCTCACCCTTTAAAAATTACCCATATAACTTTACCTCACCCATAAACAGAATCATATCAAGAATGCATTTTGCTCATGATCCTGCTTCTGAATCTTTCAGCAGTCCTAGCAGAGTGCTCTACATACCGATGCTACCCCACATCATGGTACTGGCCCACTATTTCTCCTGCACCCAATTATATTCTGGGACTCTGTTCACAGTGAGATAGTATTTCCTTTGAGCACATTTCCTCTTGCATCCTTTGATCCATGGACCCTCAGAAGGCTCCCATTAGGCAGGCTTGAATTGGATGCCACTTTTTCATTATAATGAGCATAATCTCATTATAATAGCTGTGTTGTCAAGGCCTTTACATTTAGATTTTCTTCCTCCTTCTAACATTTTCTAGGAAATATGGATCTGTAGAGAATAATGGTTTCTATGTAAATGTTCCCTCATATTTGTTTTCTCAGGTTCATTTCGGATATACATAGCATGATTTCCTTTTTCAGTACCAGCACCACAATAGATTTAGGCTGTGGCGCCACTGCAGAACTGTTTAAATAAGTAATCTCACCCATCCTTGTTAGGAAAAAAAAAGGTAATTTATTATTCTAACTGCAGTGAGCCAGCTTCATATCCACCCCTAAAACTGTAGGAAGAGTTAACTTTTTAAAATACAGCCACAAAACCTACACATCTTGGATGTAAATGCTTGAAACAGATGAGCACAATATTTGATTCTCAAACACATGTGACTCTCCGCCATGTAACATACACAAGCAGGAACATATACATGTGTGGAGTGCTTTGTGGTTTAGTTTTCACACACAATTCATTTTATTTTCATAGTGCCATTAAGTTAATAGGGTATGTCTCATAGTATTTATTTAGATAGGACAGTTAAGGCTCAGGGATGTTAAGCGACTTAACAAAAGCCGCCCAACTAGCTGGTAAGTGCTAGAGCCTGATATTTTTTTCTTTAGTTCCGTATTCCATGATATTCTGCTACCCTTAAACTGTTTGCGCTTTCACTTCCGAGATGTAAAATGGTAGGTTTTCAGTGTCCCAGGATGTTCCTCTCAACACTGTGTTCTTACGCAATACCAATTTTTCGCCACAGGGAAATGTGAATACCACACTGACACTTCAAGAACATTTCCCCCTCCTGGCCTAATGAATTAAAGGGAAAGAAAATTACCTATTCCCAGAGCGCCGACAGCGCCATAAAGATGTACCAGGGCCGGCTGACACGTATCGCCTTCTCTTAGGAGATTGAGAAACTAAGCCTCTCTTCTTTCTCTTTTCAACAGTAGCTGGGGGAAAACCAAGAGCAAGACCATAGCCTCTAGTTTAGTTTTATTAATTTTGAGGGCAGGTGGGCAAAAGAATCGGATGGACAGCTCAAGCGACCAATCGCAAGCGAACCCCAGGTCAGTATTAGCCAACCGGTAGCTGCAAAAGACTGCTGGGTGGTACCTACTCTTGGAGCCCCGCGGGTCCTCCCAGCCCACCCCACAGGTGGAGGCTACGCAGAGCCCCGCCCACACCACCCCGGCGGCCTGCGCAGCGGGCCACTAGGAGTCCGGGAAGTGGTGGTGATGGGAGGAAGAAGAGTTTAGGAGGAGCTGAGGGGAAAAAGGAGGATGTCTTGCAGATCTGCGACCTGGGTTGGGGCCTGCTAATAATAAGAGAGGAAGTAACACGAAGGAGCGCTGCTACTTTCTGCATTATTTTAAGCAGACTTTTTCGAGAAACTGCTTTTCAGCATTTCTATTATTTATTGTTCTTCCTCCCGCTGTGGGGCGGGGAGCTGCACTGGCTCTCCCACGAGTCTCTGTTCCGCTGTTGTCTTAATTATTGTAGTCTTTGCAAAACCCTTTTCTTTCTCCCAGCCAGTCCTTGGGTAGAGTTACTGTAAACAAATTGCGCCACGTTAGTGAGAGGACGAGAGAGAGAGGGCCCTCCGCCTTTCGCCCAAACAGCTCG
This sequence comes from Macroglossus sobrinus, assembly GCA_004027375.1. NCBI lineage: Eukaryota > Metazoa > Chordata > Mammalia > Chiroptera > Pteropodidae > Macroglossus > Macroglossus sobrinus. The sequence continues at coordinate 428,766 of PVKZ01000674.1, read as the reverse complement.
ACCTACGGTTCAATTGTTTGAAAATTCCCTGCCCTCTGGCCCCGCCTCACTTCCATCCCCCTTCTCCAGGGTCCAAGCAGGCTCCCTCCTTTCTTTCCCCGCCCTCTACTCCGCCCCATTTCCTAGTCCACACCCGCCTCTTGGGCGGTCCTAGCAGCTCACCGCCAGAAGAAAAGCCACTCATTCGCCCCTACCTCCTCCCATCCTTTGCTCCGGAGCTGCCATCGTCGCAGTCACACCCCTTCCTTCCAAGGAGCTTTTGATTGCCCAAGCTGGTAGACCCCTGATTTATTCCTCCATCTCTCTTTGGTCTCATCTTCTCTCACTTCCCCCTCCACCCCTACCTCCAGTCTTTCTCGCCTCCGACCATCTGCTGCTCCACCCTCCGGCCCGGTATCCTGCCTGTCCACTGCCACCAAGGAGAGCCTGGAAGGAGCAGAGAAGAGGGAAACAGCCAGGAGTTGGGGCTTCCCCACTGCCCATCTCTGGGCTTTGGCCCGGGACAGAAGCCACTTGAGCGAGTAGACAGTCGTCACTTTGTCTTCATTGCCTTCAGGGGTAGGAGACGCGGGGTACTTTTCGCGGGGGGAACTGGGGCAGAAATCCATGGTGGCATGAACTTGATCGTGCCGTCGGAGTGAGTGAGTGAGTCAATCTACATGCGTGTATGTGTGTGTGTGTGTGTGTGGGGGGGGTGCCCGTGTGTTTTACTTTCTTTGCATCTGGCTAAAATGCACAGCAAGTTAAATTGGTTAAAAAGTGTGTGCTCCTTCCCCGACGGAGTTGCTAGTTCGTTACCACGACCTGACAGTACTTTTACTTTCTTGCCTCCTGGAGTCCTTGTAGGTCTCTAGGTAATTAAGCACACACAAAAACAAATAAATAAAGACGTAAGGTAACTTGAGGTCTACATTTAACTCATCATGCTTATCTCAGATTGCTAGATGCGTTCGTTCTAAATACTTAGGATTGGAGTGGGGGCTCACACTCTCCTCCCATGCAGGCTGTGAATTCTTGAAGTCTTAAAGTCTGGAAGTAATCTATAACACTACACTCATATTTGTATGTGCTGGTGAGGAGGAGGTTGCCGTTTGTTTTATATATGTTAGTGACTAGTTTTGCGGGATCATTCAGGTGTCTTGAGGATCCCAAGCCTGGGCCACTGTATGTTGGTTCTTCAACAGCAAGATGAACTTACCAATATATGAAAATGAAGAGAAGGGAAAGTGACAGTGTTTTGTAGACTGAGCAGTTCCTGGTAAATTGCCACTAATATAATAGCAATTTTCAGTAGGGGACTAAATGGACTCAAATGAAGTCAGAAAAGGAAAGATTGTGAGAAACAGCATTTCTGTCTCTAGCATGTATTTTAGAAAGATTTTTCTAATACCTTGGAGTGCCTAATTTAGCTTTCCCACCCCTTAAAGAGTGGAAGTTGGGAGAAAATTAAAAACTTTTTTAAAAATATAATCCTCTTCTCCCATTCAGAGAGGAAGATAAGTAGTCACCATAATCTTTAATAATGGAGAGCTAAGGTTATTTAAGTCTCCCTGAACTAGGCTTTGTGAAAAATCCTTTTTCAGGCCAGCTTTTGTGAAGTCGTCTCAGTTAGACCTTCCGGCACCCTAATTTGGTAGCTAAGAATAGTATGAGATACCATTTCAGATGTGGGATAAATTTTCACCTATCTCCCAACTATCTCCAATTGGGCAAGCACGGTAAAACTTATAAGAATGGTGGTGTTCAGAGACCTGTTACCAAGATGTCCCCAACTCATTGCTTATTTGGAAACAAATTATTGATATATTTTTTAAGTAATTTCATTGGTTGATTTTAATGGGGGAAAGGAAAGCAAGGAGATAAGGAATGTAAACAGGGTGACATTTTTAAAGGCTTTCATGTTTCAGATCAGCTGAGGGAAAAATTGGCCTGACCAAACTACATTTTATAACTGTCCTGGGACATTTTAATAGCCAGGTGGTTGTAGAGTAGTTGCATCTATTTACAGATGACAACTCAGGTTCCAGCTATTCTGTATGGATTTATCCAGTGTCATTTACAGACACTTCTTGGTACTACATCATACTTCATTTTAAGATACTTCTTTCTTTGGAAAAGTTTGGCTCTATAAAATGGAAAGTGCTTTTTCTAACTTCATAGTCTAGATATGAAGTAAACCACTGACAATGCTTATATGTAGTGGAACTTCTCTGTGAAAGTTGTGCATCTGTTTATCCATTTAAAAGACTTTAGAAGGGAATTTAAAAATTCATATTCAATATATTATTTTGGATTTGAACATTTAAATCTCATTTCTGGTTTATGAAGTAGGATTTATTAGACTAATGCATAGACAAAGCAGTTTATGGAGTTGCTTTGTCTGAGAACAAATCAGACTCTTTCTAGAATGCCTTAAGAACAGTCTATTCAGAAAGCAGAGGGATGAGTGCTATGACCTTCAAGTCCTATTGAGTGCCAGAATTCTAAGTGGGTACATCTGCTTCTGTGCCTCTCCAAAGAGCCTTCTCCCAGGCCCTGTGCCTACTTTAAAAGGGTGTCATTGTAATTAAGCAGCTCTTCTTCCCCATCCCCCTTTCTTCCTTTGATCCAGCTTTTTAAGGCTTTTTTTTTTATTTGGAGGCAAGAGGACTTTCTCATTCTCTCCAACTCCCCTCTTAAGATTTCTTTTCCTCCCTCCTCCTAAAAAATAAGTCCCCCTAAATCCTCAAGATGGTTAGAAGTATTGTTGTTAGTGGTGGTGGTAGAGGAGGAGTAGAGTATGCATTCCCTGTTGGGGATGCTTGTGACCAGGTAGCCTCCTCCATGGAGACTGAGCATTTGGAATGCATGAGAAGTCTTTTCTTAGGGATAGTCTGAAAGAAATTGTCCTTTGCACCCATTAAGCCCAGCTTAAAGCCACTGAGAGGGGTAAACAGAGGTGTGTGTTCATGGCTGAGCCTTTTAGGATGGAAGTACCTAAATGTTCTCAAATCTATTATAGCACCCCCGTCAATGGATTCAGTGGGTTTGGAGGTTTGCTTGACAAATTAATTAGCATGAGACTAATGAGACTAACCCATTTGCTTAAAATTATGCTCCATTGATTTCTTGTCCCCAGGAACTGTTTTGTTGGTGGTTTACTATGACATGTTGTCTTTAGTCTTATTTCTTTATTCCTTGCTTCCTTTTGTAAACTTTGGGTTAAAATCTAGGGTCTCATTTCCAAGTCAAAAGTTATAATTTGGTCCCAGGAATGAAGAGAGAATTAAATGGGCTGCTAATACAGCATTATTCTGTTCCATAGTGGGCTTCAGACCCCTTTTAACCCATAAAAGGGAGGGAAGTCACCCCTTCCATTCATTGCACAGAAAATCTAAACTAAAAATAAAGGAAAAAGAAGGAAAACAGAAGATCACTTGCTTTATAAAAGAATACACTACAGGTTTCTTTGAAAGAATTAGCTTTCCTAATTAGTACCTTTGAGCTATAACTTGATATATAAAAATTCACTTTAACTAGGCCTTCTCAGAAACATATTTATTGCATAAAGGAGGATATTAAAATTTTGTTGTAATGATTTTCACTTTAGTTAAGTGAGGCCATTATTTGGCTTTGGAATCTTTTTGTTACATGGTATGGAATTAATTATCTAAATCATCCTGGCTTGTACTAATGCTGGCCACGTTTCAGCCCCAGGCTACAATGCTTGTAGAAGGGAGCTAGTTTGATTTTCTGGACACCATACTTCACAGATTTTGATAAGTCTAAAGAGGGGACTTCCTACCTCATATAGATAAAAAAAATTCTAGTTATTATATTCAAGTAGTCCAAGAATACAGAAAATTGTTGGTAAATAACAGCAACTGATGCCATTTTAAATAGAAGAATATTTGATTGGCTTTTCTAGTGAGCTTATTGGTGAGAGGGACCTGGGCTCTTCACCCACGTCTAATTTAGTTGGCCATCCTTGGCAAGTTTTCTTCTCTGTAATTTGTGAGGCTGAAACAGGGTGATTTTGAGAACCAGTTCTCAAAAGTTTATGGTTCTCTTTCTAGGCCTCAGTTTCTGTTGTGAATTTGAATGACTCCTAATAGTATGAAATACACCATCACATTATCAAATGTATATTAAATGATGCCTGTAAAGATATATAAAATACATGCATTATGTGTTGTATTTTAACAATATACTGAATTAAAAAGCCAAGACCCTACTCAAAACTTCATTAAGAATCCCATCACTGGAAAAGATCACCTGATTTCATTTTTCCTTATTCTTTTCAGTCCTTTTTTCTGTACTTACATGAATTTTACATAGAGTCATAAAAATGTCCACTGTTGTTTTTAAATAAGAGCCCACCTAAGACTTATTTTTATAAATCTGTGTGAAGGAATGAAGTTAGAACCTGACCGGGTATGCATGAAGAATCACATATATTTGTTCCTCAAATGCCAGAAAAGACTAACAAATTTAATAAGTAATACCTCAACTCTTTGTATGATTTAGGGGTGTTCATATATCTAGTGACACTGTTACTTCTATTCCCTTGAACTCCTGTCACCTCCCTACTCATTCTTTTTAAGTAAAAAGAAAACTAGGGTTCACTGATTACTTTGTCTAAATCATTAGCAATGATTCTCAAGTCACCGTATCATGATATCCCATCAAGAGAGTACGAATTTGGGTAAACAATGAAATCTCCCAAACAAGAAAGGAAAAGCAGGAAAACACAAGTTTTTTGTTTATAGCTTAGAAAATAATATGTTTAAATTAGATAAAAAATTGTAAGGGAACTAAGGATCTTAGACAATTAAATAAAAGACATGTAGGTATATCAGGATAACTGAAACATAATGAGTTTTTTTGTTTGAAATCTTCATCATATAGTGAAAATTCAGTTACATGGTTCTTTAATTTTCCTTTGATTTCAAGATATAACATATGTATGATCTCCAGTTTAGATGGACTCATTCCTGGAAACCGGTGGCTCATTGTAAATTAGATTAAATTTCTTTAACTAGAATAGAAAAGTAAAGTACGGATTTTTAGTACTTAGTACTAAGTTCTGTACAGAGACTTTTTTAAATGATATATGTTCATGTGGAAAATGCAATGGATATATTTGCTCATATCTCCTAAGGTAATTTTTGAAAATCTGCTTTTTAACTCTATAGGTTGCCCTTGACATGTGTAAGGTCATTTTTACTATTACCTCAACTCCATGAAATATCATTAGACTGTGTGACATGAAGGAGGATCTGAGATTCTCTGCCCAATTCCCTCTGGCCATGCGACCAAGAGTAAATGAATTAGCTACTCTGAGTTTTGGTTACCCTTCTGGGAAGCAAGGATATTAATACTTCACAGAGGTGTTTAGGCATGTTTCATATTGGGCACATGATTTGAGGTCATTGAATGAAAGGTGTGTGTTTGCATGATGGCAGAGCAGGCTTATTATAGGGTCCTGAGCAGGTATTGACTTTTAATGAGCTTTGTTCTCTTATAACATACATGGCCCTTGGTGTTTTGTTGCTTTACCAACTATAATTGATTATAGCAAAATTTGTATTATTGACTCTCTTGGTTCTTAAAAAAATAAACATTTTCATTCTATGTGGTAAATTGAAGTTCTATTAAGAGGACGCTAGCATCTGACAGGGTAATGAAAAATAGCTTCAAAAAGAGACATTAGTTGAAACGTGCCATGGAAATTAGTGAGTTATTCAAAACTCTTCCATAAGATTAAATAGTAAAGCAAATTTCTACGTGTGTCTATCTGTGTGTGTGTGTGTGTGTGTGTGTGTGTGTGTGTGTGTGTGTGTGTGTGTCAAGGGAGAAAGTTTTGAGTAATATTTGCTTGTGACACATACTGATGATATAGCCAGTAACTGAAACCTAGCTAACTTGTGGTATTTTATACACAGCTGGTTTTTATTAATGATGGAATATTTATGCTTGCTGTACAATTCGTGGCTCATTTCCATATGTATGACAGAACTTAAAATACCCCCCAAAGCAACATTAAGATAACATTAAATATTAATGTGGCCAAGCTGTTAAAGTTGTATTTTTTTTTTGTGAGGTCTCCTTAATTCTTATTGGTGTTGCTTAAGATTGTAATAACTGCCCTCTCCCAGCCTTAGGCATTGATGTTGATCTTTTCCCCCCCTTATATAACCCATAGCAAACTTTACATTTTGATTCTTTTGATATGAACAAATGATTTCTCTCTGCCTTCATAATGCAGATGCAACTGATATATGTCTTTTTTAAGAGCACATTTTCCTTGCACATGCTTCTCATTATCTGAGAGGCCTGGACTCAATCAGTAAAGGAGCAAAGAAACCACATAATTGAAAGGAGAATGACGGTGGTGCATACTTGGAATATTTGTGGGAAGGGGATTGCTGACATCAGATAATGTAGTGGCCTGACTGTTAACAGCACTGAAGAGAAATAAGCTTTCTGTGTTTCTGTGCATTCAGAATTGTTTTTAAAGGGATAAAAATATGGGCCAGGTTTGAAATCCTTTTATGAAGTTGCCCTGGAAACTTTGATGAAGGTTGTTATAGAATAGTTCAATTAAAACCTTCCCTATTAGGAAGCTAATTAGTACATCACTTATTTGGGTTGTTTTCAAGGGACATGGATTTGCATTGAATTAATGGATAGCAAACTAAGATAACAATCACAGATGGAGAAATTATTTAGATTGCCCATTTTGAAGAAATCTAATTTCCTCTTATTACATTTAGGTTTTCAAGTTTTTCAGATTTTTGTTCCACTGTTTATGTACAGTGATCACATTTAGTTTAGTAGCCAGTTTTACTTTCTACATCATGGGCTGTAAATGAAAACTTATTAATTTGAGTTCCCTGTATGAACTAGAGAAAAACAAAGAATAACAATAAATCATTTTATTAAGGTAACATTTGTTTTTTTTTTTCTTTTACAATTGTGTCTGTGTATGTGTGTTTGGGAGAGGAAAATTTTTAAAAGCAAACAATTTTTGGAGCTAAGAAAATTTTGAAGACCTGTTTTACCCCCAAGAACATTCTGTTTGCCTCAGGCTCTCATGCATTCACTAGGGCAATCTGATGACTTTCCTGACCTGGTACTTTTTGTGACTAGGTTAAATAGTTCTCCCTTGGCAGTCTGCAGAAAAGTGTTTATTATGGGAATGGGAGTGCAGGATTCCTAGCATGTTCTTTCTACTGTACTCTGTCTGTTTTAGGGAAATGAATACTTACTTCTGAGGTTTCAGGGCCATTTGTAATATAATAAATGCTAACTATGTAATATGGGTCTGTTATGGTCCTCAGTTTTCCTTAGAATGACTAAGGCAGTCATTCTTTACATATATTCTCTGACACTATACCTGCAGCATATGCCTGCACTAGTTTTAGAAAGTGGAAAAGTTGCCTGGATTATATGATTTGTAGCTTAACTGATTTCACAGTAGTCCTTCTGTGGAAGATAGGATCTAGATTTAGTTTTGCAACAGCAACTCAGTCAAGACAGGTTCTTGGAGCTTGCAAGTCAGTGGGAGGAGGAGAGGCTGACTTTGGGGAGTGATTCAGGCCCTTTGGTATGAAGATATGAAACACTGGCTCCTATCCATGCACCTGCTGGATGCCACACCTACAGTCAGCACCTGAGCCCCACTCAGACACAAAAACCAGACTGAAGGCAACCAGGGCTCCCTTCGAAAAGGGGGAACAACAAAAATTATGTTAGTGGAGCACCACTGCAAATTATACTTAGCTATTCCAGAGTTGTTAAGGGGAAACCTTAGGCATTTTCTTATAGGTGCAGTGCACTGGTTTGCTCAAGATACTGTTGGAGTCCTGAGGGAATCTGCTTTCTTAATGAATTTCTCTTGTGAACTGCCTTCTTGCAAACTGGAGAGTCAGTTCTGTAGAGGTTTTGTCTAGTAACACAGCACAGGGCGGGAAGTCATAAGACCCAGGTTCTTATCCTGGCCCCACCAGTGAGCCTCAGTGAAACCTTGGTCAAATTAGTTATCATTAGCTATCTGTTCTGGACTTAAACTTCTGCTGTTGTAAAATGGAATTAATCACATCAGCTTTTATTTACTTGCAGAGCTGCTGAGAAGGACAAATAAGATAACATAAGTGGAAGAGCTTTTGTCTCCTTAGAAGAAAGGCTGAGAAACTAAAAGTAATAGTATTATCATTCCTGCTATTTTGCCTTACATTTCTTTTCTTCTCTTTCTGTGGCCTCTACCAAAGTCTTTTAGAAGTTGTGATTTATGTGCAGTTACTATATATATGCAATTATTAAGCATATTTTATGTACCAATTAATGTTTTAGCTGTTGGAAATGATACAGAGAAAAAGTTTGCACCCAGCCCATGCCCTCTTAAGATCTTACAGTCTAGCAACTTCAATTTCTGGCTCAACCTATTACAATTTCTGTCTGAGTACTTAGAAGCTTACAAGACAAGAATTAACTTCTTATTTTCTTTCTGCATTGTAACTGGGGACTTCTGTTCCTGGAGCAGTGTACTCCAACTTCTAGATTGAAGGTATATGGGAAAGGGTGGAGACCATGGGGTAAATAAAGGAATTTCTCTCTCACTTTCACTTTTGCAAAGTACCTGACCCTCGCTCAGTGTTTTCAAGGACCTATTGGTTTTACACTTGGTTCCATTCTGCTCCTACTAAATGTGATCCACTCCACTAGTTGAACTTAGCTGTTATCCATATGCTAATGATTTCCAAAGATATATCTCAACCTATCTTTGATTCCTCCCTTTCCAACTTCCCCAGCATCAAGGTATAGATCAGATTCTATGTCTGCTACTTAACTCATAGGTCTTTTCTTCTGGAAGCTTTGCTCAGGTGTCCCAGAATTTTTTGCAGGGTTCTCTGTGTTGCCAGAGATATCTGATCGTACCTCTGGTTTTCTGTTAGATTGTACCCCATCTGCTCAACTGGGAACTCCATGAGGACTGGACTCTGTTTTATTTCTCTCTCTCTCTCTCTCTCTCTCTCTCTCTCTCTCTCTCTCTCTCTCTCTCTCTCTCCACTCTCTGACTTGTACAGTGCCTGGCTATAGTTTAGTGCTTAATAAATGTTTGTGGAAAATACATTGTGATAAGAGCTCTAATAGTTTAGTAGAAACACTGTGGAGAAAAAAACAATTTTACATATTGAACAGAGTTGAGGTCAGGAGGAATGTGAACAATTAGAAAAAAACCTTCAAAGAGATGGTGGAAAGCACTGCTCTCTTCTGAGAGTTCTAAGCAACCCAGAAAGAAATGCCTGTTCTGTCTGCTCTTGCTAAGCCAGAGGCATCTCTGGCCTGTTGGCCTCCCTTGTCTTAGGACTGGTTGACTTTTATTGTTGGGTCTGCAAATAAACCTCTGTCTATAACACATTGACCATTTAAGACAGGTGCCAGTTAGCCATATAATATTAAAGAGGGCTGACCTTAAATATGCCGCCTTAATTGTGGATGAAAAATAGAGGTACACGCGCAGGCTCATTGGTCATGTATGCTTAGTTCTATACAGCAAGATACCCTTTAAAATATATTGAAGATTGGAATTTGAAAGCTAACAAATTTAATTCTGAGAATGTAGTAGAGCAAGTCACAAGAACTGAATGTCTTTAAGCTGACTGTCAGATCTTTCCAAGGGCAAAAATAAAACACGGTATAAACTATTACAGGCCATGAACCTGTTCTCACCCACCTGATGCCTTTACTAATTAGCTTCTTGGCCCAGTGGCAATTTGGGGCAACTGCATACACACTGGATTCAGAGGGGGAGCCTACATTCCACTCTGCCATTTTGCAAGCCACTGGGACTCTACACTACTTTTCTTGGCTTCTTTCCCTCCTTGGAGTCCTGCTCTGCCCTGGTGGAAAATTAAGAGCAAAAAAACTTTTCATTAAATGAAGGAGAGATTCATGGAGCATTGATGTTTTGTTAGTTTTATTTTTTTAGTGGACTGTCTAAAAACATTCATGCCCCTTAACCCATTAATTTCACTTCTGTGTTTCTATTATTAGGAAACTATCCAAAATACTGAAAAATTGGCTAAATCAAAAATATATTTTTGTGACATTATTTAGACTAGAATAAAATTTAAATGTCTTAATAATTGGAGAATTGATAATTGAATCTTGATACACTCATTTATTTACACAGCCATTGCAATGTTTGTTATGAAGTATATATGATAACATGGATAAAATGCTTATGATAAAGTGAAATGTAGGATCCAAAATTATATGTGCATTCATATTTCATTGCTTTGTAAAAACACAAATACACAAAGAAAAAAACTAAAGGAAATAGTCTATAATGCTAACAGTGTTTGGGTTGAGGTGCTGGGACTATGAATGATTGTTTCCCTTTGTTATAAATATTTGCATGTTGTGCTTATATTACTTGCCAGAAAGTAAAAATAAAAAAAATAAAAATGGGTAGTCTGCCACTGAAGATAGGATATAGGTAAAGTAGCAGCTTCTAGGTATATTCTTAAACTTTTCTCAGTTATACACAATCTGATTTCATGGACTGCCTGTACTTTTTCTGAGGCAAGAAGAAATGGGATGTGATGGAGTTATCTATTTATTTCTTCCTTGGAATGGGTATGTGTGGAGGGAGGTGGAAGAGTGGTGGCAGTAGGAGTCTCTTTGTTACCCATTATTTCACTGCTCATGTACATTTTGGATTTAATCACTTTTACATATTAACATGTTGAATTTAATTGCTTTAGAGTACAGAAAAGTAAAACTAGGACCAAACTGATCACACCTTTGAATTGCCATCTCAGAAACAGATAACTGACAGTCATCCTCAGTAAGCTTTGGAAATACCAAGAAATGTGGTTCTCAAAGTAATTTTCAACCTGATCTTGACAGAGGTAGAGATAGGAGCAAATAGGTGGGGCCAACTCAAAGCTTTTTCTTAAACTAGTGCTAGACTTAAATAAATGGCACTGTTACAATGAAGATAAGACCTAGAACAGGGGCCTGGAAAGATTGATCAGTAGAGATTCATGTTACTCTATGACTTACCTGCATCTCTTGGCCTAAATAGGAGAGATTTTGTAAGGGTCTTCTGTTATACTTCTAACTAAACCCATCCCTCACACTTCTTTGGATTTTTCTCTTGCCATTATCATTTTACTTCCAATGGAATTGAAAAATTGGTGGTAACCATTAAGACGGGTTTATAGTCTCTTAAAACTGGAGTCAGTTGAATTTAATAAATATTTATTAAGCATCTTCTATGTACAAGCTAATGTGTGAGATAATATATTGTAGTGGAAGAACTATGGCCCTAGGAGTAATAAAACCTGCATTCTGGTCCAGGCTCTTACCCTTTTAAGGTCTGTAAAAAGAGAAGGTTGGACCACTAGATAGTCTTCCACAAGTCTAGTTTTAACCTTTGCTGATTTAAGGACCCCTGAACAAAACACTGAGTTTCAAATAAAGGTTTTATAAAAACAACTTTACTTAATAAAATTACTGCACCCTTCTAAAAAAGACCACTTTAAAATAATAATAGTTAACTTTTATTGAGCTTTTACTATGTGCCAGGTTCTATGCTAACATTTTACATGGATTACCTCCCTTCATCTTTATACCAATCCTACGAGGTATGAAAACTGTTATCCCTATTTTGCAGATGATGAAATTGAGACTTGGTGAGGTCAAGAAACATGTATGAGGTTAGTTAGTAAGCTATAGATCTAGGATTTGAACTTGGACAGAGTGACTCTAGGCCCAGGCTCATAACCATGGTGTTGATATAGCCTGCCCCATTACCCATGGAAAGTTTAGGGATAACCTGCAAAAGGATTAATGCTTCTTACCTCCCAAAGAAAGTAAATTAGTATCCTGGGTTAAAAAACTGTTGGGAAAGGTGTTCCCTAGGATGCTTCGGGCCACAATATGGACCAACCTAAGAGGACACGAGAGAATCCAATGGGTCATTTTTGCCTTTCTTTGTGTGTGTGTGTGTGTGTGTGTGTGTGTGTGTGTGTCTGTGTGTCTGTGTGTCTGTGTGTCTGTGTATATGTTTTATGCACAAATATATGCATGTAGAGATAGAGAAAACTGAACTGGCTCTTTTTCATTTAGCTGGAGGTAAAATTGTATGAAACAAGTTGACCAAGATTCAGCAGAGAAACAGGTTTCCTATACTTAGATTCTTCATCTTGGTTGGTGTAGTGAGGGGTGGGGGCAGAATAGGAGGAGGAGATAGAAGGGATAGAAAGAAGATCTTACAAACATGTTTCAAAATGTATTTGAAGGGTGGGAATTTGGTCTGCTCCAGCTACCTTGTAATTTTGATTTTCTGGGACTTGGCTTGGGAAATATCTGGGCTCTCAATAATGTGTTTTGGCTCAATCTCCCAGGTATACTAGGAGAGAGGCCAATGACTGCAAATGGAGTAAGAATTTAGCTTGGCTTTGCTGCACTGTTGTTATTATAGAAGAGTTGAATATATAGATCTAAATTGTATTTTTAAAGAGAGAACCACAAATTTCCTTTCTTCCCCTTTCAAATATCCTCAGGGACAGTCTGTTTGTCCAGGAGAAACAAGGTTATTTCATTGATTGAGAATGATGTCACACCTCTGACAGTGGTCTAATTAAAGTTGTGGGCAGATTAAAGGTTGCAGAGTTCATACTATTTTAGTTCTTGTGCATGAGACAAGGGATATTTTCTTTCTTTTCTCTAATAAGTAAATGGAGTAGTGTTTTCTTTTTTTATGTGACTCAACATGTAGATAAACATAAGTTCTAAGAAAGCAATCAGGAAACTGGAGAGAAGTCAGCAAAGCTTTTTTCTTAGTCTGATTTCTTTTAAACAGAAACAAGAAAGGCCAGGGGGTGGGGAGGTGGGGAGAAACAATCTGTGTGTGTCCCGTGGACATAAAATAATTTGGGTTTTGAAAAGAATATGGAAGAGAAAGGACGAAATTAATGGAAGAGAGCAAGACTTTGGACAGTAAAGTGTTTTTGTTTGTTTGTTATTGAGGAGCTAGGTGTCAGGAACAAGCCAGTCAAGGTCCACATGAAGAATCTCAATAGTACTGCTAAATAAATAATTGTATGATGGTTTCTCTAAAGAGTTTCAACTTTAAAAGCCTTGGACTCTTTTCCATGTGTTTCAGTTGAAAAGAAAAAGAAAACTGTTTTATTCAGAATTAGATAATAGAAGCACAGTGGTTATTTACTGTAACTCTTAATAATCCATCTTTGATTCCTGTTAGAAGTTGGTCCTCTCTTTGAAATTAGGGGGAGACACCCCAAAATAATAACCTTGCAGATTTGAGATGGTTTTGGTTTTTTAGTGTGATTACACATTGGGCTGAAACAAGATGGAAAGACAAATTTTCATATCTGTTCACTCTGTATCTTTTCACTTTATTTTTGGCAACATTGCAAGGAAATAATGTTAAGTTAATCACTGTGTGGTTTTGTGGATTTTTTTTTTTAACTTAGATGTTTTGGACATGCTCCCCAAAGAAAGAGGAGCTTGTGTGCTTCTTTTGCATTGCATTACCTCCCCAATGGTGTCTCTGGTGCAGATTAAAGCCTTTTTTCTTTAAGTGATATGAGTGAGTCATGGCTAAGCTAGGTTGGAAGATAGGAAGGTGGATCACATGCATCTCATCTAAACACAAATTTCTCAGTTTGGTAACCATTTTGGTTGGAACTACAGGCCTTTTCAGAAGGTCAAAGCAGTAATTAGAAATGAGGTTTGCCCCACTCAAATCCATATGTGGTGGGTGTTTGCAGCTAGTTTTTTTCCTTCTGTGGAGATACTGGGGAAGTGGAAGTGCTGAGAAAACAAGCAGAGACATCTTCTTGAAGACGGAGAGTTGCTGCTATGCATTGAGAAAGGCAATTGCCTTTGCTATTCCAGTAAGAATGGATAGACCATTGATCAGATTGTTAATTCTATGACGACAAGAATTATATGTTGTGTGTGTTTTGTATTCCTCATTTTGTTTAGCACGAGGCTGGCAATGTCTGAAATAGCAAGCATGCAATAAATATTTAGTAACTTGGTTAAAAAGGAGTTTGAGTTTTCTTCTGCCCATCTGAGGCTGTGGCAGTTAAATTGGGAGTTTCACTGAGCGTTCTATCCTTGACCAAAAACCTGCCTTCTGATGATTGCCTTTCTTTCTGGGATGTAGGGCAGTGAGCCTTATTCACTTGCCCTTCTACTGATAGCATTTTAAAGATTTCACCCTAAAGATGACAGTGGTTATGTCTTTTGTCATCACTCACAATTCCGACTCAGAATGGAAACAGCAACTTTTTGAAGGTATAAGTCTAGAACAGCAATCTTTTCTAGTCTCAGACCTAAACATTTCCACTCTCTGGAGACTGGCCAACCTCCTGAACACACTGTTGGATGGTGAGGTTTCTTTTTCTCCTGATGTAAATTGACACTGCCACTCATATAAAAGGCAAGCACATGGGAGGACAAGTCATTCCCTTGGGAGGACTGGTTTAGTTAACTGTTGGCCATTGGTGGCAAAATAGAAACAACATTCTTATTTTTCCCTCCCCCTCCTGAACATTTCAGAGTGACCAGTGGTTGGACTCTTGGCGGCGCTTACCCTGAACCTGAGTGTTAGGGGAGAGGGAATCTGCCATTGCGGTTTCTGGAGCTGCTCATAAGCAAGAATTCCCTATCCTGATCAAGGCTTTAAGCCTGAAAGAAAGCAGAAATAGGTATGGACCATTGGTGTGTGCATGTGTGCTTGTGTGTTCGTGTAAGCCTGTGCGTGCAAGGTGGGGTGGGTGTGGGATGGGAGGGCATGGTATACTGTTCAGAGTCTGGGGCAGCTCAATGTCTGGATTTCCCTGCCTTGCAGCATGGGTTTATAAGTGTTTTTATTGTAACCATACTTGCTCCCATTTTCATTTTTTTGAGGAAGAAAAAGTAGTTTGGTAATCATCTTTCCAGTTTCGGGCACCAAAAGAGCTTTATATGTCAGTTTATCAGAAACTACCAATCTGACAGTTTAAAGACAAGTGTTCATGAGGGTCACTGGGAAGAAGGAAAAAGACTAGAGGTCAGGTTGCTCAACCTCTTGGTGTTCACTTCCCCAAAGAATATGATAAATGAGATTTAAAAAGGTGTTTTGGAAGGTTTTAACTGTGTGATCAAACTGCTGTATGCAATAAGAAAACTAGGTAGCAGTCATCATGCAAGAAGTATGAAAAGAGAGAAGATGATTTTTTCCATCTACCATACACATCTTCTGGATCACTCCCTGTAAGACTAAAGGAAAGGAGCTCATGTTTCCAGAGATTGGAGGGTATTTAATGTAGAAATCAGGACTTGATAACCTGGATTCCAGAGTTCTCATTTAGGAACCTGAGGCTGGTTAGGTCAACCTTTATTGTGACTTGGTGTGACATGTCCATTCTTTAACACTACTTATGATCCTTAGAGTGAAAGTTTCATTATTGAACATTAATATTGAATTGCAGTACTTAGCACGAAAGGAAAAGAAAGAGAGGGAGGGAGAGAGAGAGGGGGGAAAGAGAGAGAGAGAGAGACTGAGAGAAAGAGAGAAGAGAGAGAAGAGAGAGGAGAGAGGGGAGAGGTCATTTAATACTATTTTCAGGTTGGAGAACAGAGGAGAAGAAAAGGGGAATCAATGCCTTAGGTTACCCTAATAATAATTTGAATCTTGAGTTGTCTTACTACTGGTATCTGTTTCACTCAATCCATATTACTTTCTTAAGAAGAATTGGTGGTGGTGGTGGTATGTTGTAATTATACACTTTCCAGAAGGATGACCTTTTTATTTTTCAATTTCTAAATGCTCTCAGAGGCATACTTCAAATGAAAGAGGTTTTCCTCTGTAAGCTCCTCCTCCACAACAACAACAAAAATAACAACAACAACATCTCAAAGACAATTCCTGGATGGCTGAAAGAGAAACTGTCAATAGCAATTATCCCAAGGAGCATTCAAAATGGACAATACTAAAAGGATTTCTTTCTTAAAAAAAGATATATTTCAGAATTTTGTGAGATCTGAGAAAATGATATACATCAAACAGGGATCATATATATCTAGTGAAAGCCAAGCTCTCTTCACTTTTTATTTATTTACTTATTATTTGGTATTTTGTAGCTCTCTTCACATGCTGAACCGCTTTACAGATCCTGTCTATGGGGTAGCTTCTCCCCACCATCCTGCCCCTCTCTCCTACAGACATAAGAGTTTGATTTTTAATTTAAAAAGAATACAGAGAGATGAACCTTGAAAGAACATAGGAAAATTGCCTTCTCTGATCACCCTACTTGACTGCTCCAAGTTTGCCTAGCTCTCTTAAGAGTTAGTCAAGATTGAATATTTAACATATGTTAAAAATAAAAGAGGAAATAGCTTTTCTGTCTCCAAGTCCCTCATCATATTAATGCTAGAGCCAGGAGTTGCCAACAATTAACCTATTAATTCTAGATTCAGTTATCTGCTTTGTCACTGCAATGGAATTCTCACCCGCAAATACCCATTTGCATCCCTTTTAGAGGAGTGATTTATCCATCAACTGGGTGTTAAGATTCATGTTTCCCCTTCCTAGGTCAAGGGCAGCCCAGGTGCCCAATTTCTCTCTCTCTTCATAAGGCACCACCATCAATAGAGATGAGAAATTCTGAAGAACAGCCAAGTGGAGGAATCACGGTATTGCAGCGTCTATTACAAGAGCAGCTTCGCTATGGCAATCCTAATGAGAATCGTAACCTGCTTGCCATACACCAGCAAGCCACAGGGAATGGCCCTCCTTTCCCCAGTGGCAGTGGGAATCCAGGTCCTCAGAATGATGTGTTGAGTCCCCAGGACCACCACCAGCAGCTTGTGGCACATGCTGCTCGACAAGAACCCCAGGGGCAGGAAATCCAGTCAGAAAACATCATCATGGAGAAGCAGCTTTCCCCTCGAATGCAGAATAATGAAGAACTCCCGACCTATGAAGAAGCCAAAGTCCAATCACAGTACTTTCGGGGCCAACAGCATGCCAGTGTTGGAGCTGCATTCTATGTCACTGGAGTCACCAATCAGAAAATGAGGACTGAGGGACGCCCATCAGTTCAGCGTCTCAATCCTGGGAAGATGCACCAGGATGAAGGACTCAGAGACCTTAAGCAAGGGCACGTCCGCTCTTTGAGTGAACGACTAATGCAGATGTCACTGGCCACCAGTGGAGTTAAGGCCCATCCACCTGTTACCAGTGCTCCCCTCTCCCCACCACAAACCAGTGACCTCTACAAGAATTCCATAAGTTCCAATGAGTTCTACAAAGCCCAAGGGCCACCTCCCAGCCAGCATAGCCTGAAGGGCATGGAATACCGAGGCCCCCCACCAGAGTATCCATTCAAGGGCATGCAACCCCAGTCTCTAGTGTGCAAGGCCCAAGAAACAGGGCACTTCTATAGTGAGCATCGTCTGAACCAGCCAGGGAGACCAGAGGGGCAACTGATGAGGTATCAGCATCCCCCCGAGTATGGAGCAGCCAGGTAAGAGAGTTCCCTTTCTATAATTTCCTGACCTCTTCCTTAAACAGTTTTGCTGTGTGTTGGGAATCTTAATGGAATGAATGGGCAAGTGTTTGGTATAATAGACTCTGCAATGCATGACTGGCCTCTGACTTGGTAAATATCCTGCCAATCTGAATTTCTAGCCATAATTAGCACTGTATTAACATTCCCTTAACTTTATAGGTTGAACTGGCCTCAGCTGCCTAGTGAATGAACAGGAGCACAAGACTTAATTTTAGTAGCTATTTACTGTTCTGTCTCCTTGGATATTGAAGGAAGGGTCAGTGTTCCTCATCTTGTGATTTATTAAGCCCTTCCTTGAGGAACAGAAGCAAATTGTCTTGGACTTTAGTTACTCTGGAATATCCTATCACTTCTACTTATTCCCTTCCACAAGACTCATCATGTATTTTTGTGAACACATCTTTCTGCAGAATTACTGCTTCTTTCAGACACTAGACAAATACCCAGATATTACTGTGGGGGGAACTATATATGTGCAAGTTCAAAATGTAACTTGTCATGTAAAAATGTAACTTGTCATGTACTTCCTTGTAGTTTATGAAGTCTAGATTGCTTCTTCATCTTTCTTCTTTAGAGACTTTGTTAGTTGTCTGTCATGTTTTTAAACATCTAAGTTAATTTCACATCATATTATATAGAGGTTTTGGTCAGATGCTAAAATATAGAAAGAAAAATATACTCATGACTTCTGTACCACTTGCCATTAGTTCATGAGGACTATTTCATATATTCAGTTCTTCCTAAATACACTTCTGAATTGTCCAAGGGCACATTGTATCATCCAGGCCCAATGATTCCATGATTCTGTTCATCACTCCTAGTGTTATTATTATGTCTCCGATCGGTAGTATTTCAGCAAATGGGGCAAAGGGAAGGTTTCAGACATGGGAACAGTGATGGAAGTTATGTAGTATTCTTCTTGTCCTGTTACCATGAGTAATTATGGGTGGCCATGAATGTTTGAAGCCACAGTGTTTGAAGTCCTTGAACCTAGGGTTGCCTTTTCCAAAGCCCTCCTCCACCACTAGGCCTGTGATCTTTTTGATATCTAACACTTTACCTTCTGTCCCCTTCTTACTCTTTTGGGGAAGAGACTTTCGGCTTAAGGTTTATGTGGTGACTTAGGAGACAAGGCATTTAGGGGGTGGAGTAAACATAAGGTAAGAGAATGCACCTGGCATTTCCTGGTATTTCATTCTTTTCCCCTTCCAGATCCATTTTTTAGCTAGAGGCAATTCACTTTGGGCTCCACCTCTAACTTGGACAGTTTAGATTTTTTTTCCCTTACCCCAGTTGGATCTCTAATCTTTTTTCAACCTCCTCTGTACAGGTTTCAAAGGGCAGGAGCCTGAGTTCTGATAAATGGCTTGGAACAGGAAATGGGGTAATGGACAGGGCCCTTCCTGTTTAAATGAGAACAAGAACTCGATTCCCATCTGCCCAGTGAAATGGAAGAACAAGGGAGGGGTTGGTCTGATGGACTGCTTAGCTTGGTGGAAACCCATCTAAGACAGCAAAATGTCAATGAAGCTGGGGGTTTTTATTTTGCTCTTCCAATCAGCCTGGAAGAGTCTGTGGGACTCTCTCCCTTATGTGGATGAGCTGATGTCTGTAGCGTTGTGTGAGGGGAGTGTGTTGGCTGCAGTGTGGAGCAGAATCTAAAGCTCCACTCAGCAGATGGCCTGCCTGCCTTTCCAGACAAGCTATTTTCAGAATTCATTCACTAGTATTGTTTGTGATCTGAAATGACTCTCACAATATTTGAAGCTAGATGGAAAAGCTCTTTTATCTGCCTAAGTAAATAATAAGGAACCCAAAGAGGGATTTCTTTTCTTCTCATACTGATTAAACCACGAGAGAAATTTGCTGCATATATTTTACAAGAAGATATTTGTATTTTCTCCTCCCTCTTACATTATCTGTATATCTATCTTCCTATCCTCCAAAACAGTAGAGCTACACTGATTACCCTTTCTTGAGCAGTATTATAATATGCAGCTTTGCTCTAACAGTTTAACAGTTTTTTTTTTCCTTTTCTCTATGGGAGAGGAACAGGTTTTTCTGATATGGATTATGCTCAATGAATTATTGTACTTAAAATGGTTCTAGTCAGAAGATGCTCTGCATGAAGTTTGGGTCTGCATCAGACAAATTCTTGCAATAAAGTGTTTGTAGGGCATGGAGCAAGGGAGTGGCACCTATTGACAAATTATTGCCAAGGGGAGGTAGTTGAACAGCTTTCCAGAAGTGTATGCTTTTAGGTGGTGACACATTTGTCCTCCTTATATTGTTTAACCAACTAGCTAGAGAATGTGTGAGTACCTTTCCAGGTAACTGCTGCTGGCACCAAAGAATTGGAAGATGAAATTCTTAGTCCTCAATCCACAAATTACAGATTGAAATGCAAGGCAAACTCTTTGAACAAATTACTCTTAGAAAAACCTTTGTCTTTAGAGGTGCAGTAAAATGCTAGACATTTACTGTTAAAATAAACAAAATGTTATAAACAATCTTTTTATTACTTCATCTTCCCTATCCCCTCCTCCCCACTTAAAAAAATAAATATCCTGAATGCCCTAAACTCCAGATGGGAAATAAGGCCAAACCATGTGAAGAACTCAACATTTTCTAAATATTTGCCTGTTTAAGTGTTGAGTCATTTCTGTATCTGGGGTTTATACACTTATCAACTGCTTTTATAAATTAAATCCTTTCTGTTTGTAAAGCAGCCACCTTTTATCAATTGTTGATATTATGCCCAGATCTGAGGTTTCTTGAAATCCTTGTTTAGTGGAATCTAAGGGTGACCTCACTTTAGTTCAGAGCAGAGCTGGTTGTGCAAGAGAAACAATCAGGAATTTGCAGCTTTCTCCAAGGTTCACATGTTCACCATCACTGAACCTGGGAAAGGTGCCCTTTCTCTGGGGAGAATAAATTGGGTTGCAGGCTGTTGGTGGCACCTGCTCTGATGAGAGTGTGAGTGTGTGGGCTTGCACAAATGTGGGCCAGGAATGTGTCGTATATCTGTGGAGTGTGGGTGAGTGTGTGACTAAGGAGGGTGAGGGCTCCCAGTTAGTGAGGAGGCAAGGTGGAAGGTGCTTTGTCAGCTTGATGGGTCAGCTTTTGTTTTCTCTTTGTGTCTTTAAAAACTGTCTCTGGGAGTGACTTGCCCTGGCTTTGGGTGGCGAATACTGATTTTGGTCTTTGGCCTCTGTCCTGCATGTATGTCATGTCTTCTTTTCCACAGAGCACCAGGGACCCAGGTTGTCTTTAAAAGGGTCAGGATGAAGGGAGGGAAGGGGCAAGGAGGCAGGTCAGGGCTTTTAAGGGATCGTGTGATTCTATTGTCTTCCAGCAGTCTTGTTCCTGGTTAATGTGTTTGTGGGGAGCAATTCAAGCTGCTGTGCTGTGGAAGGACCTGGGGAGTGTGCTACTCACCCAGCCGCCACCTTTATTTTTACTATTACTCTTATTATTTAATCTTGAGTATATTTTTGCTTCCTCTGACATCCCCCCAGCATTCCCTCATGCCTGTCATTCCTCAGTCCCCTCCTCTCAGGGGGAACTTCATAAGAGTGTTAACAGTACTCTGCTTTTGTGTGTGTGTGTGTGTGTGTGTGGTGGGCAAATGCTGGAGCCCAGATGGAATTCATTGGCTGGAGGGCTTTCTTTCTTTCTCTTTGCAACTACCCAAGCCTTGCTTAATGTTTTCAGATCCATCAGGGATGGAGTACCTTGGTTTTCCCAACATCATTGTACACTAAAACCTACTTCCTTTTCTACTTTGGGGGACCTGAGAGGCAGCTGCCCTGTCTATACTTATCTCTAGGCAGAGCCCAGAGTCACAGCTAAGGTAACTGCAGTCCCGCGCTTATCTGACTTCAGAGACCTCCTTCCAGAGACTTTGTGGTCTCCTCCTTACTGAGGCCTCCAGGAGGCCATGTGCTGTCTAGGACATGGAGGGGCCTTTAAGCCTCCAGTCAAGAGAGAGGCCAGTGTCTGATCTATTTGAGAGAGAGGCTGAGCTTCTGATGGGGCCCAGGGGAGGTGGGGAGAGGAAGCCCAGTTTAGAACTGGGCATTCAATCTTTAAAAGAGAACACCTTCTAGGCCTTGGGTTTCCAAATTCTGACAATGAGGATGAAAGTTAGTATGATTATTTTCCCCTTAAATTTTGAGAGCTAGGTTGGAGAACATGAAACAGGATGTTCAAAAGCCCCAACAAATCCCAGGACATTATATTTAACTCTAAGGATATGTATTATATAAAAATTATAATAGCTTTTACTCAAAGAGGAAGGAGAGCACATAGTTCATTTACTTCTGAGGAAACTGAAGATCCACAGTTTGGAAAACAGAGAAATACTGTTCCACAAATAAGTTTCTAAACAGCTTCCAGGCTTTTTATTGGATGAATGATTTGAGTTCTTAGAAAGGTTATGTATGGTAGCAATTTCCAGTTGTAATTATGAGAATCATGTAAATTCTTCTATCCAGAAATAGTTCACATGCTCTGTTTGATTTTCATCAATTATTTATAGTGATGTATGTATAAAATTGGAAGAATGTGGGTACACTGGAGGCATCGATAGGGCTGAGAAACAGAACCTAGGGTTTGAGTACATTTGATGGCTTTGGTGAACATCTGGATAATTGAGTATTCTTGAGCAAATATTTGGAATGATTTTGTAGCTGTAAAAAGCCCTGATAGTGAGGACCTATTGAAGGGATAGATAAATGAACAATAATGATAATTGGAGTATGTATAGGAGGGATGCGCTTTAGCATACAAAATGCCAGTTAAAAGTTAATTGCTCCTGGTGATTTGTCCCAGTTCTACCATGAATTTTATGGAATTTATTGTAAAGATTTAATGGATATCCCATAAGTAAAATCACTAACAGGGTCAACCTATCTTACTGGGAGGTAGATAAGAGACTTTTTATAATTCCTATTGAGCTCAAAAATGAGAAGAACCCAGTATTTTTGTAATTAATTCACAACCTCATGAACAATACTGGCTCATGCAAATTAGGTAACTTTAGCTAGGTTACACAGCTAATAAGCAGTAGAAAAAGTCTCCACATTCTGTTGGGATTCAATTCCCATTCTCTTAGCCATATGTCCTCCCTGGATTGAGAAATATCAACTGTAGGACAAGCATCGATATGATGTGGAAGTATATGAAGTTAGTTGGAAATGGACTGGGGCATGAACAAGCTTTTTGTCTTTACTATTTATTGACAGATATTGTTTCTGGTAGTGGTAATGGTAGAAGGATCCATTCACATACTCTGAATGTTTCTCTTAATGACTAATACTCTGATATTAGGTATAAAACTGGGAGAACCAAAGTCCTTTTTCTGGAACTTTCTATAAGTATTAGGCTGGAATCTGAACATCAGTGCATGGAAATCAGTGTATTATGGTAGTGGATAGAGCCTGAAAATGGGAATTGGGGAACAAGGGTTCTACTCTGGCACTACCACTAACTCACTCTTTAATATTTGACAGATTGCTTCCTCTCTCTGGACCTCAGCTTCCCCTTCCCACCAATGACAGAATTGGTCTAAAGTATTTTGTAAGGCCTTTCCTGTTCTTACATTTTGTGATTCATTAAATCAAAAATAGTATGATAGTGTTGCCTATAATCCTCTCTAAACTAAGGTATTATTAATGCTAATAGGCATCAGTCAATTGTTAATATAAATAATAATTATTTGGTATCTCTAATGTAATAAGTATCTACATATTCTCAAGTAATTTTTTGTAAATATATATATTACCAAAGAGAGGTGCAGATAGCAAAATGAGGGATGGTTTTGACTGCTGTTTGCTGTTTCAGTCTGGGCAAGCAGAATGTATTTTATAAATTTGACTCTTTATATGTGCCAGACCATGTATAGAGTGTCAGAAAGGGCTTAGCTTAAAATAATGAGGTGAACATTATTTTATAAAAGACTTATTTAAAATGCTTTGACTTGAGCACTGAGTGTACAGGAATACATCACTTTGATTTTCACAAAGCGACCTTTGAGATCATCTTGTTCAGTCCTCCATGGGATTACACCTTTGTCTGGAAGTCATAGAAGGTCAGGCCTGGAAAATATTGTAGAGATATTTGTAGAGATCTCATAGTCTAACATTGCCTGCTCCTCATGTTGCAGGTGTCTTGGGGGCAGTGGAAGCCTCTTCATTTCACTTTCTTGTGTTCTCCCCCAGTGCCTGCAGAGAGAGAGCTTAACCTTTGCATGTCCTCCATGTTTTACAGGCCAACACAGGACATCTTATTGCCATTGTCAGCCAGGAACTCTCAGCCTCACAGCCCTACTTCTTCCCTCACGTCTGGGGGTTCCTTGCCCTTGCTGCAGTCTCCACCATCCACTAGATTATCTCCTGCCCAGCACCCATTGGTCCCAAACCAAGGAGACCACCCAGCTCACCTACCTAGGCCGCAGCAATATTTCCTTCCTAATCAGGCTCACCAGGGTGATCATTACCGTCTCACTCAGCTGGGTCTGAGTCAGCAGCAGCAGCAGCAGCAACATTACCAGCAGCAGCAGCAGCAGCAGCCGCAGCAGCAGCAGCAGCAGCAGCAGCCGCAGCCGCCGCCGCAGCCACTACCGCAGCAGCCAGAAGTCTATTCAGCTATGCCTAGGGCTCAGCAGTCATCCTCTTCTTATCAGCCAATGCCAGCAGACCCTTTTGCCATTGTTTCCAGAGCCCAGCAGATGGTTGAGATCCTCTCAGATGAGAACCGGAACTTGCAGCAAGAGTTGGAAGGATGTTATGAGAAGGTGGCGAGACTGCAGAAGGTGAGGTCCCTGTGTTGGAATATTAGTCTCCTTTAAACCTTACTTGTTTAATACTGATGTAAAAGTCTCCATTTGTGGTGCCTGTATGACTTATGGGCATGTCTTCAGGATTCTTATATCTGAAGGTTAGACATGGATCAAACTTTGGAAAATTTTTCTACCTGTCTTTTTAGGAGAAGTAACATTTTACATTTATGCGAGGAAAAAACAAAAATGTATTTATACAGTTTTCCCAGATACCATAACACTAAAGAAAACTTAATTGATTGTTTTAGAATTCCAAAAGGCAAAGAAACTTCTTCATAAGGTCAAGAACACTGGTGATGACTGTGTAGGAGAAGGGACTGCCAGCATAAAGACTTTTTGTGTTGATTATATTTTCCCAAATATTGAATTTGAATCCTAAATATAAAACTGTTGTTCCTAGAAAATCTCACCACTGAAGTTACATCCTGCCCATGCCTTATTCTGAAAAGGGATTATAGCACTTTCCCAAATGGGAGTTCCCATGGTAACTCTTTTTCAACGCCCTTCCCCTTTCCTCCTTTTTGCTTTGGTCCTTCCTTGTAGCTGAAATTCAACATCTACTCTCTTTTTCTGGTGTGTTAGGGGACACAGAATGAGTGTTGGAGGAAGTGAAGGCCAACCTAGTGCTGCAGTGGATGAGAGGCACAGGTCAGGTAGAAGAGGAAAAGGAAAGTGAGGAGAATAAGGTAGATACCAGCTGATGCTAGAACAAATAAGAAGACCTGAGGTTCATGAGAGGAGTAAGTAGCCAGAATTAGCCTGGAAACTCACCACCTTTTCTGGAAACTCACCTCTTTTTCTATGCCCTCACCATCACACAGATCAAAGTAGTGGATATAACCTTCTGTGACTTTTTCTGGAAAGTTCTGTTAATGGACATACAACTTGCCCTTTTGGAGGGTACAGTATCTACACGGGGTAGGGAAAGGATTGGTATAAGATCTTGAAATAGTACTCTGAACAACTTGAGGAGAAGGACTGCCTTCCAGGTGTGGCATTCTGCGAGGGGACTGGAAAGGCTTGTACTTTAAAGGCTATCCAGAACAGACCAACACCAAGCTGTTCTTTCAAATGGAAATGTTTATTTTCTCAGCTAAGCACTTGAATTTCACTCAAAAGCTTTATCAGGCTCAGGCCTTGCAGATCATGTCTTTGAATGCCATTCACCAGTTTTCCCTTTCTGTGCTGCTATCTTGGTGCCATCTGAAAAAAGAAAAACATTCTCAAGTCTGCTCTTTTCTGTGGTGTAAGCCTCATTTGTTTGCAGTCAGTCTGCTTCAGGAATAATTCTGGAGCTGGGGCAGGTGGAATCTGAGTTGTATGGTAACCCCACCTTTCCTCCAGTCTCCCCCTGGGACCCTGATATTTCTCCCTATAAATTACCCTGAGCTTTGTTAAGGAGGATAGTGGAAAGCTGAGAAGGAATGCTGAATGGTTGCAGGAATTAAATTTACTTTGAAAATTGCTTAATAGGCCATGGGGTTTATTTCTCTTATACAAATTACATATAGATATCTCTGTGGTTCTTATAAGTGCAATGAAGCTATATTGGTTGCAGAAATATTCTGAAATATATTTTTTATTTCTTCCAGATTTAGGGAAAAACTTTTACCTTCTGAGGTTTTGTGTTGTTTTTTCCATTTTAAAAGATTTGCAAAGTTGTCATAAAACACAACTTAGATCATGAATTTCTGTTCAGAAATCTGTACTGGTTTCCCACTGACTATGGGATAAAGTTCAAATGCCTGATATTAAAGCTCTTTTATGACCTGACTCCAGTCTATATTTGCAGCCAAATCTTACCAGCTTCCCTTTCTGTACCCTACAATGTCCATCCAAAAGGGACTACTGGTCATTCTGGGAGTGCATTTACTCACTCAGAATAAAATATCCTTCCCCTCACCTCTGCTTATTGAAATCAAGATAGGACTCTAAATGCTATCTTCTCCCTGAAATTGTCCTACTCTCCCCTCACTACCAAACCAGAGTAACCCCTTCCTCCCTGCACTTTCTACTACTACTTCTATGTTTCTTAATAATGTTTCTCTATATTCTTTTACTTGATTAGCTCAAAATCTCCTTGAGGGCAATGATAATGTTCTCACTCATATTTGCATATCCCACAGTGCCTAAAAGAGTTCTTGTAAATATTTGGCCCTTAGTAAATATAGCATGAGTCTGCGTCTTAGAGTTTTTATGGTTTGCTTCTGCCACTAACTTCATCTTAGAAAAGACAATTTAACTCTTCTCTCTGCTAAAATGGGGAGAGGTATACTTGTGAAGGCAGATATCAAGGCACATTGAAATAAACAAGTAAAGGCCCTTTGAACACCCTAGAATAACATTATCTTCATACTATATACATTATTATTTTCAAAACTAAGAAAATTCTTATTTAGAAATGAAAATCATTTATAACTATATTTATGAAATTTATTCGTTCATATCATCTTCTCTGAAGGCAGAAACTGTATTTGTTTTTAACCTGAGGAAATCTCATGACTCTATAAGTTAATTACTGAGCTTAAAATTTAATTTATGTGTCTTGTGGGAAACTTCCTGTCTGTGTTGTGCTTGCCTCCTGGTCATCTGAAAAAGCCTTGGGAAAATCTGTCATGAAGGATTTGCATGTATGTTTTCAGACTATCTTTCCCATCAGGCTCCAACCATCTGACTTACTTTCTTTCTTTCTTTCTTTCTTTCTTCCTTTCTTTCTTTCTTTCTTTCTTTCTTTCTTTCTTTCTTTCTTTCTTTCTTTCTTTCTTTCTTTCTTTTCTTTTTTTTTTTTGTTCAGGTGGAGACAGAAATCCAGCGTGTCTCAGAGGCATATGAGAACCTTGTGAAGTCATCATCCAAAAGGGAGGCCCTGGAGAAAGCCATGAGAAACAAGCTTGAGGGCGAGATTCGCAGGATGCATGACTTCAACAGGGATCTGAGAGGTGAAGGAATAACTTTTGAAACACTGGCCAAGATTGTGAAGGGAAGGGCTAAGGAGCCATGACATTAAGGCTCTTAGGTTCATCCAGCCCACTATTATAATCAGTAAATTGCAGGGCATAGACCAGGCTAGGTTTTGGTGACCATAGTAATACTTGGTTTTAAACTTGCTTAATCAAAGTGGGTGAGCTGATGTGTTCATCAGACAGCACCCATTCTGGGACTCCTGGACCTACCTGGCCAACTTCCACAATCTGTGCTGCCTCTCTTCCTTTATAGCTTTTTCAGAAGCCTATCTTTTGGGTGTACAAGCTTGAAATAGTGATATCCTTTCTTGTTTCTAGAACTCCCTCCTTGTATTTTTACCTTAACATGTAATATTGAAGATGGTAAAAAATAACCACTTCAACATCTTCAAAACTGATGATGTTGGAGATGTTATTTTCTATCTTTGAGTTTAGGGTATCTTATATATACCATGAGTGAACTTAACTAGATGCTGCCTATGATCTCCTTCCGGCTTTGGCATTACATGATTTTAAAGACTTATAATAACTTTGATACTCTTTAGCAAGGTGAATGAAAGATATATATTCAGGGATAAATTCCTTTGTGAAAATTTAGAATTCTGCACTTTGATTTTGTCAGCAAGTAGTGAAAATGTTAAGTATTCACCTCCCTTTTCCCTGCCATGGTCTAGTGTTGTTTTGGGTCCCACATTTGCAAACTTTGTTTGTGTCACCCATCCCTGTGTAACAAGAAGAAGCAGGCTTGTTTTGCCCAAGATCAGCACTGAGAGAACCAACAGCATGAAAGTTTGTGTATAGGGTCCTGTTTATTATGTCCTAATTCCACAGAGCGTCTAGAGACAGCCAACAAGCAGCTTGCAGAGAAGGAATATGAGGGTTCAGAGGATACCAGGAAAACCATCTCTCAGCTCTTTGCAAAAAGTAAGTCTGAAAGCTTCAGCAGTAGGTATTAATGTATGGATGGGAATGAGGTATATGAAAATGTCATATAGTTCATTTAGCTTTCTAGAACAGCCAGGGTAGAGTGAATATAGAGGGAGTATTTTTTCTGTTCAAGCATGAAGTTGGGAGATTTTTTTTTCCTCCTAGGCCAAGAAGGCTGCTCTCAAAAACATCTAATCACATCAACATGGCTCCTTCTGTATTAAGCCAGAGAAGCCCTTGGTCATTCCTGCTTTTGTAATAGCTAGCTAAAGAGGACCTCAGTGAGGACCTCCCTCATGAGATCTCTTAATCTTGAAGGGATTTGTTATTGAAGGCTTCATGTGCTGGCTTTGGTAGAGATAGGATTAACACGCAGGGTTGATGATTGGTGTTTTCAGTACCTAACCTGCACCTGGGGCTCCCTTAGTTATAACACTCTGTATTATTATGTCATTACACCTTGGTGGACTGCAAGCATAGGAGAGGGGAACCATTTCTAGAGCCTGAGCCAACGACTCTAGTTATAGAGTTGGAGGGTATAGGAGAAGGCAGAGCTATATCTTCCTCATAATAGTGTTTCCTTTCCCTGGAAGTACTCCTAGGATGGTGACAATGAATTAATCCTCTTCTTTATTGGTCCTTAATGGACTCCACTCAGCTAGACAATGCCTCATTTTTTCCAATTTCCACAATAAAACCAGCAATAGAATGGCACATTTGATTGAATCCATAGGGAGAACAAATTGGGAAAAACAAATGAACTACCCTTATTTCTGCAGATGCCTATAGTTGGTGTCCCCTACCTCCAGCCTCCCTTAGTGCAGCTCCCAGCTGGAGTAATGCTTGGTAGGGACTTGTCTGTCAGTTCCCATCTCTGCTGAGCCACCACATGACCCTTGCAGGTCATTCCATGTAGCCTCCAGTTAGCTTTTATGAGTTTTTTGCTGTTTACTTACAATATCTGTCCTCTCTTTCTGGGTTACTCTGTTGTGCTCTGGCTTCAGAACTGGGACTTTTTCTTCCTTATTTCTCTGAACCTCCCATTCCTTTGTTAGTATGTCTTAGAACAAGGAATGTAATTTTTCTGGTATCATTGGTACCTAGGATAA
Source organism: Macroglossus sobrinus (assembly GCA_004027375.1). Classification (NCBI taxonomy): domain Eukaryota; kingdom Metazoa; phylum Chordata; class Mammalia; order Chiroptera; family Pteropodidae; genus Macroglossus; species Macroglossus sobrinus. Next base: position 399,347 of record PVKZ01000674.1, on the reverse strand, counting down.
ATTGTGAAGTTGTCCTTCTGATGTCATGGTTATCCTGGAAGCTAGCTATCTTGTGGAGATGGTGACAGGCTCCTAGAAAAAAAAAAAAAAACAAGGCAAAACAGAAAATGTATAAATTCTTGACCTGAAACTGCTAGTTGACACTCCTCCCTGTGTAGAGATGGCATTTCAGGTGCCCTAGTAGCTCTTCTACTGATTTATAAAATGTGGTAATTTAGTAAATTCAACCATATTAACAGCAGAGTGAAAAACTGTTAAATGGTTCTAGAAGACAAAAATAGACTCCATCAAGTAGGCAAGGAAGAGGACCTGTGTTGTGGCCCCTTAATTTCTATTGTCTTTGGACATCGGCAGGTTGCTACATGGTTGGAACTGTGGCAGGAGCCAATAAAGCCCTCTTGAGAAGCCTCCCTGGGGAATGTGCTCAATCTACTCTAGAGAGGTCAAACCAACTAGACCCTACTAGAAGGCAGTCTGGTACAGTAGAAAATGTTTAGAACAACTTGTTCTTTAGTATGATCTCCACTACTTATTACAAGTTGTGGGACCTTGTGCAAGTTACTCTTGCACCCTGAGTCTCTATTTTCTCATATGCAAAATGGAGAAGAGGATAATACTTCTTTATATGGTTGTTCTAAGGATTAAGTTGGTATAATACTTAGTACTCAATAAGTATTCAGCAACTGTTCATTTTTTCCCAAGATACATCAGAATTGATATGTAAAGTCAGAGTGGGAAGGAAAGCTATGCTGCTCTATTAAAATTTCTCCTACAAACTTAAGTATTAATGTCTCAAGAAAAAGAATACTCTACTTCCAGATGAGAATCAAAACTGTTCATTTGAATATCTGGTATGAGGTGTGTCCTAGTTAAAAGGGGAGGAACCTAGAAAGGCATGGAACATAACTACATGTGTCATCATCATCTGTAGCTACAATGAAATCTTGGATCATTTCAGTTTAAAAAAAAGTTAATAACTAAAGGGTAGGATTTGAGGTTTATGTATTTTATAAAATGCCATTTTTAGGTTGATTTAATATACTTTCATGAGGAAGCAATGGGGAAAATTTGGAGGGGGATCAATTGTTCTTTTGCCAATGCAAGACCATTTGAAGATATAAAATTGAGGAGATAATCCTATTTGTTTTTCTGATATGTGTGTGTGTGTTTTGTGTATAATACTTTTCATAAGTTTTTATATCTCTTTTTTCTCATTGCTTCTGTACAACCATTAAGTGACTGTTCTTGATTTACACAGCTAGTGGCGGAGTCAGTGATAGAGTCCAGATCTTGGTTTCCTGGTTCATTTAGCTGTGTGTTAGAACACTAGAATGTTTAGTAATGGGTATGATTATCAGTTTTCCTCATGTTAGGTTTTGAGCCAGCTCCAGAATGGCAGTATTGGTATTTCATGTCCTGATAGATAAGGAAAGCCAGAGGGAGAAGGAGAAGCTGGAAGCGGAGCTGGCCACTGCCCGTTCTACCAATGAGGACCAAAGACGACACATCGAAATTCGAGACCAGGCCCTGAGCAACGCCCAGGCCAAGGTGGTAAAGCTAGAGGAAGAGGTATGTGTAGTTTCCTCAGGTAGCATACAAGCCTGAGGCTGAAAGATCTGGAAAATCTAGGGCCCTGGGGGCTCCTCATTTTGGTGAATTGGCAGCTGTACTATATCCCAACAAGAAAGTACCATCTGCTACTTTTAGTTACAGCTGTGGTGATGTGAATGGACTCTGATTTCTTTTCTCTGCATGTTCCTTCTTTTTGCTCCAGGATAGAAAATCACCAAGGTCAAGGAGCAATTTCCATTTGCTCATTCGTATAAAAAGCTAACAACCCTCCCAAGTTCTTACTATGAGCCTCGCCCTGCCTTACGCCTATGGCATATATGCATATTTTAAATTCCTGCCCTACTGGGGCTTTAAAGCTTCATTTTGGAAGGACTAAAAAATGATTTCAGATAATTTAAAGTACCCCAAGGATCTTGAAATCAGAATGATTCCTGTCTCGACATGATCAGTGCAAACTTGTTCTCCTCAGGTAAAAAAAAATGAATCTTGATGGCTCTGCCTCTTGTCATTGGACATATTTAGCAGATGAGTTTTAGGACAGAAGCAATCTGAGGGATCTGGAATGGGATAAAACCCAGGGACAATTTAATTTATGGAAGGCCAGGAGCTATGTCCTGGCTCTTACTGGCTTGGTTCTGGAATGTAGATATGTGGTGGGGGTGAAGTTGTCAGTTATTTCTATCTGAGGATGGAGACTTCTCTTGATAAATGCAGAGGACCCCAAACTAGTAAGCATATGATTAATCTCAATATAGATGTTACTCGATTGCAACACTAAATTGCATTTATGTGAAATATAGAGAGATTTGTTGCTGCCTTGTCATTAATTAATCTTGCATGTCAGTTGTTGTTGTATTGGAGTACTACTAACTCTTAAATGTTTTGCACTTCAAGGAATGGGTGTGTTCCAGCAAAAATTGGTGCTATAGTATAAATTGGTAAAGAAAATTTCACATCTCACTGACTTATCTATTCTAAAATTTGAGTTAAGAGAAAAAGTAGCCTCCATTATAACAAGTTGAAAGCTTTATAAACTTGAGACAAAAAAAAATCTTTAGTGACCAAACCCTCAGAATTGTGGCTATTGTATGTGAAGTATCTTTCCTACCTTCTTTCATTCTCTGGCTTCTTTTCCCCCAGTAAGAATGGTTCTACATCCTATAGATCTCTTGACTTATAGATATCTTTGGCTTCCTTTTTGAGGGTATTAAAATACTTATTGGAACTGGGTTGTGGGTTTATACTTTTCCAGTAGGTAATACCATCTAATCTATGGTGTCCTTTAACCCTAATTGCTTAATTGTTAAACTTCAGGTTTTATAAAATTAGGCTAATGTCCTGTTTCATGAGTTGTCTACATCAGAAATACTGCTAAGTTGCTTTATTGAAAATGAGGAATACTTGTATATTCATGATGTCCAGGCCTAAGGAGCTTAGCACACCCTTTAGCCTTTTGCTATACCTCATAGACTTCCTTCCGTTACCTTTTTGTGAGGAAATTATTACAGAGCAAATTACAGAATGAGGCTGACTGCATTTTTTAGAGAGGGGAAAACTGAGAGACCTGCTGAAAAGAAGTAGCTTGCTGGTGGTCTCATGGATAGAGTCAGGAATAAAACTGTAATCTCATGACTTCATTTTCTAGACCTTGCTTCCTGTCTCCTTGTCTAAATCATCCTTTGGTTCTACTCTCAAAAAGAAAATATGGGCACTTGTTTAGATTTAGTAACCTCTGCATCTTTTAATTTAAAAAAGATTGCTTCACCCATTGGTTCCTTCTTTTTCGACAGACTATGAGAAGCTTATTCAGACTGTGCTGAGATTGGAGTGTACACAACAGCCCCATGGTCTCTCTGGGAAGGGAGCCCATCTAGTTGGAGATAAATGTGAAAAAAGACTCTGTAACCATTTTGGTTTTCAGTGACTGAAGGCTCAGTAGTAATTGGTTATTTATTAATCATGAAAATAATATACATGTATGGAGAGAATGTTAATCTGGACAGCCCTCACTGACATAGTTGACTGAACTATATATCTGGTTTCAGACTTCCGAGGCTTTTCTGGACATTTCTTCCAGAGATTTTAGTCTTTTTCCAGGGTCCTACCCCCAAGTATGTAGAATTATAATTTATAATTTAAAGAAGAAGTTAATATTGAGTGAGGATTGGATGATGGCATCTACTGGACAGATATCTCAAATGAGTTAATCAATTATTGTTAAATTTTAGTCCTCATCCAACTTGTACTTTGTCACAGAGCCTAGTTGTTGGGAAATTCTGAATTGATGTTACTGAAAGAGGTGGAACATTTGATGGGGAGAGTAGGCTGAGAACCTCCTATCCAGCAGAATCCAGAGGCAGAGGCCATGTAATATCTTTATGCTGTCAAGTCAGATCACCTCTAGCATACAGAGAGGCTTGAAATCATATCTCAGGGAAAATCCACTGATTCTTATTTTCATTTTTGTTTTAGCAGCCTATCAGAGCAGGATTTATTCCTGGGTGGTGTTTATCCTATATACTCTATAATATGCAAAGGAAAACATTATTTTCTCTTACCCTAAAATACAGGAATTGTTTTTGCTTTTCTCCTGTGACACAACCCCCATTATGCCTTGTTCTTCTTGGGGTAATTTTTAAATTAGGGAACATTAAGAAGGTATTTAAGGTAAACAGGTAGCTCTGGAACTAATTTAGAAAGGAGTCTTTCTTGTGATTCCTTTACAAAATTGGTGAAAAATTTTAAAGCAAAAAGGTCATTCAAGAATTAAAAAAAATGTATCCTTTTCTATTTGTTGGAAATAGGTGAATAAGTTAATGTTTGAAGACAGAGGAATATGTCAGATGAATACCTGTGTCTCATATAAACAAATAATTTAATTATGGCTTGCAAATGGCACCACAATTTTTTCTTAGAAGTTCTTCCAAAGAAAACCTTTTTAGTCTACTTAGCAAATGAGAAATAGGAAAACTTACCCAAATTAAACCTTTTGTCTAGGGAGTATTTTGTTAGCTTACTAAGTGCAAGGTCATTCAGGTAACTGTTTTGCACTGTATCAAGATGGGCAAGTTAAAACATATATCAAGTCATTATATTTTATACTTGAAACTAATATAATATTATATATCAGTTATAGCTCAATAAAATAAAAGATGGTCAGAGAGAGATTATGACTACTTTAATGGTTTGAGGAATCTTGCTTTCATTTATGTCTTTCTCAACAAAGTCATCATTCAGATACTTTTCCTGAAATCCAATCCATCTTTCTAATCCCATTAAGTCTCTTGCCCATGATATACTACATTTACTATGTTCTAAGCTCTACACAGAAATGGTGCCTCTGGCTTATGGAGAATGTTCTCCTGTAATCACAACTTTCTCTTCGAAGTTCAACACAGATTATCTCATGGACTCTGCTGTACTGACATGGAGGGAGGTATCTTACTAGGAAGGGGATAGCACTCTAACTAAAGAACAGACCTATTTTTAGTGAGTCACTATGATCCAGGTCTTTCCACCAATCTTCTGCCTACGCAGTAGGCAGCCAGCCGAGACAAATGTGCCTTTCTATCCTTGCCTTTATTTTTCGGTACACATAGGTCTTACTGAAGTGGAGGCTCATTAAACTCCAACTCAAAAGAACTCTTGTGTCCTACAGCAACCATGGTATTAACCATTCAAAGAGACCTCCCCCTGTCCTCACCCACTAATTTGACCTCACTGGAGAGTTTTGACAGATGCCTGGCATATTCACTTACAAGGTTCAAGGCTGGATACAGAGTCAAGCTACCACTAGGGTAATTGTTTTAAGGATGGTAGGAAAAAGGCCCTGGAAAAATCAAAGAGGGAAGAGGCTGTGGGTGGGCTGCTTAACTGAGCAAATGCACAGGAAGGGACATAGTAGAAGGTGGGAGGACTGGAAGTAAAAGCCAGTGAGCTTTGTTCTTTAGCTTTAGGCTGGAATGATAGCTAAGGAGATTTTAAAAAAGGACCCAAGTTTTAACAGAGATTCAGGAACAAAGGGCCCAAGTGTTAACCTTTTTTGAACTGCAATGGCTGCTGATGATTTAGACATCACAGGGATTACTCTTGGTGGCATTGCTTTTTCCAAAGCCTTTTTGCAACTCCACTTGATTCTCCAAAACTAAATGTATATTGTTTCACTATACTTTCTCCATTATTCTTCATAGCTAATATTTTATCTTACTTCTAGATCTCTTGCCACTTACTTGATCTAACTTTTTGGTTTTATAGATGCATAATTTTCTACCATCACACTTACCCATGATGTACCATATACTAGTCTCTTTCTTTCCCAATATTAGAGGAAGATGTTCTAGGCATAGAAGTTTATATGTCTAATCCAAAATAATCTTTGAACAATGGGATTTTGTTGGTGTAAGTAAAACTCACAATGGTTATGATGGATCATAAATGTGGATGGAGGATCCGAGGGTGTGAATTATGTGTGCATTTAGAGTGTTGATAGGATTTCAGATAACATACATATATTCCTATGAATCTTCCAGAATGTTCTGCTGATGAATTGTGAACATATTTGAAGGACATTTTATCTAAAGATGACAATTTCTATAGTTAAGGCAGCTTATTTTTTTTGAAGTATGTGTTGCTCCACCCAATATTTTAAGAAATTATGTCCCCACCCCAAGTAGGGATGTAGTGACCTCTCAAAGCTTGATTTTCTCAGTTTCCCCAGAAAATTTTGGTTTTTGAAATTCCTAAATTGGAAGCCTTGTGTATTTTTCATCAGTCTCCTTAAGAGAATGAACTCCATTCTCTTGATAGCAAGTTTCTAGAGGTGGTTTCTGCTCTTAAATTCTTTTAATATCCACCAGTGAACCACAGCCTCTTCGCAATGGACAGAGGCAGCTTGTTAATACCAGAGTAGTGTTACCGAATTGCTTCAGAGGGAACGCTTGCTTGGAGCCAGGGGCTCCTGGGTAAGGCTAAATCAAATCAAATGGAAATCGCTGAAGGTTTATGGAGCAACATATAACTAGTTGCATGAAGGAGAGGAACAAAGAACATATACTTCTATTGTGACATTTGTGACACAATGACTGTTTAGAGTTATAGGCAATAGATAGGAAGATGAAATCAGACATAATGAAGGCTATCCTCTGTGACACTGGACTTAGTTCTGTATTAATAGTCTCTGTCCTTTAGCCAATGCAGTGTGTGTATATATTGGTGTTCATCTAGCTATTAATAATAGTCCACTCTCCTCTACCTGTCCATGTACATTTAAAAGAATAATTTATCGATACTTTACTTTTTAAGTACACTTTTAAGTTTATAGCAAAATTAAGAGGAAGATATAGAGAGTTCCCATATTATATCCTGACTCCACACATGTACAACCTCCCCCAGTATCAACATCCCCCACCAATTGTACATTTGTTACAATTGAACCCACATTGATATGTCATAATCACCCAAAGTCCATGGTTTACATTGTGGCTCATTCTTTGGTTTGTAGATTCTTTGGGTTTGGATAAGTGCATAATGACATATATCCATAAATATGGTACCACATATAATATTTTCACTGCCTTAAAAATTCCAAGTTCTACCTATTCATTCCTACTCCATATATATAAAGTACACACAGATTATATAGTAGGTGATAAATCTAGGAGAAAACCCATATCTCTTAATTCTAAAATATCCCATCCTATTATTTCTCCACCAGTGAATAGAGGAGGTTAATGATTAAATCACTTCTCTGCAAATGGCTGAGACAGATAAGTAGCATTAGGGACTCTGGAAGTAATTCTGTATGTAGCCATTCTTTAAAAAATAAATTTGAAAGATATCCACAGTTGTTGGAAGAAAGAAAGAGATGCTATCATGTGGTATTCATTTGAAGGGATCAGATTTTTCTGAGTTAGAAGGTGTGCCAAATGCTTCGGAATATGTTCAAGTTATTGCAAAAGTACAGTGGAAAAGTATGAGATTGAGCTCAAGAATATTTGTTCTATTCTTCAATAGGTTGTTTTCCTGCTGTTCTTTCTCCTAATTTATCCCTTTAAAAATTTTCTTCATAGGAATATTTTGAAACCCTTATCTTGATTTGCCAAGCAAAGTAAATACATTTAAGAATATGTGTTTATTGTTTGTATAGTTGCAGTATTATAGTTAAGCTATGCTATGTTCATTTTTGTTTTTGTATTTGATAGTTATTTAATATTAAATGGTCACCAAGAGTATAGAGAATAATGATTTAGAACTAAAACCTAAGAGAAATATGACGAAAATACAAGGGCCTTGCCCTTAAGTGGCTTATGGGATACTGCCCTCCAATGGAGCAGGTACTTTGTCTTGCTTCCCATTTCACTACTACTGCTCTCAGATGTAAAATAGGGTCTGGCACATGGTAAGCATTCAATAAATATCTCTTGAATGAATGAATGTAAATATGAATGAAATCTTATAAAATGATTGCTTATAAAGTACACATTATGAGAGGCTCTAAGGAAAAGCAGCAATCAGAGTTAGGTAAAATTATTCAAGGAAGAACTAGAGAATTTAGTGATATGGTGAGAGAGGATGAAGAAATGATCAAACTGATACAAATATTGATCTTTTACATTATAGGCCTGGTAGAATTTTCAGTAAGAGCCTAGAATATTGACAAAGGCATTTGAAGAGCTGTACGTACGCTAGACAGGAGAAAATATGACAGTAAACTTGGAGGTGGTTGATTGAAAAGTATCAAGTAGTTTGAGATATGAGAGAGAGTTCTGGTTGAAAAAGTAAGAGAGGTAGAATAAAAGTGCCTCGGATATAGTGGGTACTTACTCAATACTGCTTGAATGGATGTGCTAGCAGTAGATTGCTTTTGTTTTTAAATACTGCACTTTCATAATATATTACATGGGAAAGTCTGTTATAGCAATTGTATGTAAGATGGACTTATTGTGTGTGTGTGTCCATGTGCTCATGAGTATTTGGGTATAGATGAGAAAGGGCAACTGAAAGTAGGGAGATATGTTAGGTTATTATTATTTTATTAATAATTTTTATTTTTAATTGCAGTTGGTATGCGATATCATTAGTTTTGGGTGTACAATATACTGACTGGATGTTTATATAATGTACAAAAGAATCACCCCCCCAAAAAATCTAATACCCACCTGCAACATACACAGTTATTATCATATTATTATTGTTATTCTATTTTACAATTACAGTTGACACTCATTACTGTTTTATATTAGTTTTAGGTATACATAACAATGGTTAGACATTTATAAAATTTATGAAGTTATCTCCCTGCTTAGTGTAGTACCCACTACACTAAGTAACTATATATAGTTACTAAAATATTATTGACTATATTCCCTACGCTATACTTTACATCTCCATGACTATTTTGTAACTACCAATTTGTACCTCTAAATTCCTTTCCTCCCTTCACCCATCTCTCTAACCTCCTTCCCATCTGGCAACCATCAAAATGTTTTCTGTATCTATGATTTTGTCTCTGCTTTCTTTGTTTGTTTATATTGGATTTTAGATTCCACATATAAGTGGAATCATGTGGTATTTTTCTTTATCTGTCTAACTTTTTTCTTTTAGCATAATAACCTCTAGGTCCATCCGTGTTGTTATAGATAGCAAGATTTAATTCTTTTTTATGACTGAGTAATGTTGCATATATGTACCAGTTCATTTTTATCTATTCATCTGTTGATGTACACTTAGTTTGCTCCCAAGTCTTGGCTATTGTAAAAACTGCTGCAATAAACATATAGATACATCTTCATTTTCAATGAGTATTTCAAGTTTCTTTAGATAAATATCCAAAAGTAGGATTACTGGGCCCTTCTTTATCTCTTGGTATAGCTTTTGTTTTAAAGTATACTTCGGCATAAGTATTGCTACCCCAGCTTTTTTTACATATCTGTTTTCATGAAATATCTTTTTTCTATTCCTTTACTTTCAGTTTTTGTGCATCTTTTTTAAAATTAAGTTTATTGGAATAACATTGATTAATACAATTATATAATTGTACATTATATTTCCATAGGTATACATTATAATTTCACATCTGTATATTCTATTGTGTGTTTACCACCCAAAGTCCAGTTTCCTTCAGCTACCATATATTTAATCTCTTTTACCCATTTCACCCTACCCTACCCCTTATATTTGACCCCATTTATCTCATCTACCTCCTCCCTCCCCTCGCCCCCTACCCTCTAGTAACCACTAGTCTGTAGTTCATGTCCATGTGTCTCTGTTTGTCCTGTTTATTGTGTGTCTTTCCTTTTGAAGTGAGTCTCTTGTAGGTAGAATATGTAGGGTCTTGTTTTCTTATCCATTCAGCCACCCTATTTTTTAATTGGAGCATTTAATTCTTTTTTTATTTGAAATATTTTTTGATAGATATGTAGTCATTACTATTTTGTTATTCATATTTTTTAATCTTTTTTTCTTCTTAAAGATGTTCCTTTAACATGTGTTGTGATGCTGGTTTGTTATTGATGAATTCCTTTAGCTTTCTCTTGTCTAGGAAGCTCTTTATCTGTACTTCAATACTAAATGAGAACCTTACTGGGTAGAGTAATCTTGATTGTAGGCCTTTTCTTTTTATCACTTTGAATATTTTCTGCCAATCCCTTCTGACCTGCAAAGTTTCTGTTGAGAAATCAGCTGACAGTCTTATGGGAGCTCCCTTGTAAGTAACTAACTCCTTTTCTCTTGCCACATTTAAGAGTCTCTCTTTGTCTTTAATCTTTGGCATTTTAATGATAATGTGACTTGGTATGGGCCTCTTTGGGTTCATCTTATCTGGGACTCTCTCTGCTTCTTGGGCTTGTATATCTATTTCCTTCATAAGCTTAGGGGAGTTTTCTGTCATTATTTCTCCAAATAAGTTTTTAATTCCTTGCTATCTCTTTTCTCTTTCTGGTACCCCTGTGTTGCATATGCTTGATGTCATCCAAGATGCCCTTTAAACTGCCCTCATATTTTTGGATTATTTTTTCTTGTTGCTGATTTGGTTGAGTTTTTTTTTCTGTTACCTTATTTTCCAAATCACTGATTTAATGCTCTGCTTTATCTAATCTACTGTCAATTCTCTCTAATGTATTCTTCATTTCAGTTATTAAATCCTTCATTTCTGACTTTTAAAATATTTTTATTTCCATTTTTATGTTTCCTATCTCTTTTTTGAAGTTCTCACTTAGATCATTGAGCATCCTATAACAGCATTTTGAACTCAGTATCTGGTTGATTGCGTATCTCCATTTTGTTTAATTCTTTTTCTGGAGCTTTATTCTGTTCCTTCACTTGGAACATGTTTTTTTGTTTGTTTGTTTATTTCCCTATTTTAGTGGCCTCCCTATATTTGTTTCTATGTATTAAGTAGGGCTGTTATGTCTCCTGGTCTTTGTAGAATGCCCTTATGTAGTAGGTGTGCTGTGGGTCCCAATGGTGCAGTCTCTTTGGTCACCTGAGCTTAGTGAGCCAGATATGTCCCTTCTGTGGTTTGTATGTACCCTACTAGTGTAGTTGAGATTTGATTGCTTTTGGCACGTCAAAGGGAGGTATTGACCCTAGGCTAATTGGTTTTGAAGACTGGCTGTACTACAGTGGAGGAGGGGCTGACCAGATGGAATGAGATTCACTCGTGGCATTCTGGTGCCTACTGAGTCAGCTCTTTGGGTGTGTTATTTTAGGAGGTGGTTAATTGGTGCTCTGGTGTGGTCTGATGTTGTATACTGGTGTGTTGGTTCTGGGGCCTTTTGTGAAAGGCTCTGGTGCAGGCCAGGGTCAGCTGCTAACTGTGCCCTGCCCAGGGCCAGCTGGTATGAGCTACAAAGTGATATGAAGATGAATGCCACTTGTATTGGTCTTGGAGGTGTCTGGGAGAGGCTAAATAGCAGACTGAGGCCTGTTGCCACTAGTGTCAGACTTCAGGCTGCTTAGCAAGAGATACGGGGCACATGTAGGCCAGATGCTGCTAGTTTGGGGTTTATGAACCTTTGAGAGTTTTTAGGAAAGTCTTTGTCATGAACCAAGAAGGCCATTTGTATGAAAAAGCCACTGCAAGCAGCTCAGGTGGACCTACAGATTGGGTGGGGCAGAGTCTCAGAAAACCTCCAGGGTGGGCAAATGGTGCTAGCTGGGTCTATAGAGACCCAGATATAGAGCCTGCCTGTGAGTGCAGGCTTGGCGGTGGGAGAGTTCAACAGTGGAACAGTGACTTTTGCCAGCATTTCTGTCAAGGTGAAAGTTGCCCCTCCAGCCCTTGGCCTGAAGGCAGATAATTCTGTTCCTCCCTATATGACCCTGGTGACCTTAGAGCTGCTCCTCCAGCATTGGAGCTCAGAGTTAGTGAATCTGTCAGAGAATAAGTCCTTACACAGTTTCTTTAAGAGAAATTTCTCACTCTCTAAGAGGAATTCTTCGGATTCCAGTAGCCCTCTGTCTTACTCAGCTACAATCTCCGCTGGTTTTCACAGCTAGAACTTATAGAGGCTTCTCTTCCTAGCATTAGAGCACTAAACTAGGAAGCCTGATGTGGAGCTGGGACCCCTTTCTCCACAGGGGCGGCCTCCATATTTGAGATATTTCTCCTGATATTTAGCCACCACATATAAGTATGGAACCAGCATATTTTATATCACCACTCCTCCTACCTGTATCAAGATGATTTCTTCTGTATATCCCCAGCTGTAGGACTTCTGTTCAGGTAGAATTCAGGTGAATCTCAATGATGTTTGTCCTGTAGTTTAGTTGCAATTTTGAGATGGTCATGGCAGGAGGTGAGCACAGTATTCACTTACTCTGCCTTCTTGCCTGGAAGCCTTAGGTTATTATTATAACAACTTAGTTGTAAAATAAGTACTTAAACTAGGTAGGCTATGCAAATATAAGGAAACAAAAGATTATGAGAGATGTTAGTTAGAATTAAGACATAGTGATAAATAGTGATAGATTAGATTTGGTAGACCAAGGAAAGATTGAAGAATAGCATTTCCAAAATATTGATACTGGAAAAATAGGGTAAGTCAGAATAATGACTGAACTATAAAAAAGATAGCATTTTAGAAAAAAAAATGAAAGCAGTCTGGGGGCATATTAGTGTCACAGTAAGAAATTTTGTACTCAGGTAGAAGTTTGTGATGAGAGAGAGCATAAAAGTGTGGCATGAAGGTGATCTCCAGTAGTGCTGTGGTGTAGAACAAGATTTCTTAAGCTCAGCATTATTGACATTTGGTGCCAGATAATTGTTTGGTGGTAGTGATGGAAGAGGTTGTCCCATGCACTTTGGGATATTTAGCAATATCCCTGGCTTCTACCCATGAGATCCCAGTAGCAACTATCCCCCAACTATATCAACCAAAAATGTCTCCACACATTTTTAAATGTTCCCTGAAGGGTAATTACCCCCAGTTAAGTATGGATAGAGGCAAAAGAGTAAACTACCATCAGTTGGACCTTTGAGATACAACAGAAAGTAGGGGTGAGTTTGGAAGGGAAGATGGATCTAAAACATCAAGACAGAAAGTAAGACTGATTTGAGACATGACAACTGACACCACAGAAATACAAGGGATTATAAAATACAAAAAAATAATATACCAACAAATTGAACAATCTAGAAGAAATGGATAAATTCCTAGAAACATAAAATCTTCCAAGACTGAATCAAGAAGAAACAGAAAATCTGAACAGACTAAGTACTATGAAAGAAATCGAATCTATAACCAAAAATCTCCCAATAAACAAAAGTCCTGGACCAGATGGCTTCACAAGTCAATTCTACTAAATATTCAAAAAAATAACAGCTATCCTTCTCAAATGATTCCAAAAAATTTAAGAGGTGGGGAGGCCCTCAAACTTATTTTATAAAGTCATGCTGATTTCAAAACCAAAGACATTACAAAAAATTATAGGCCGATATCCCTAGTGAACATATATGTAAAAATTCTGAACAAAATAATAGTAAATCGAATTCGGCAATATATTAAAAAGATCATACACCATGATCAAGTGGAATATGTTCCTGGGATGCAAAGTTGGTTCAATATCCACATATCAATTAACATTATATACCATATGGATAAAATAAAGGATAAAAATCATGTGATCAATAGATGCACAAAAAATATTTGACAAAATTCAGCATCTTTATGATAAAAACCCCCAGCACCTTTATGATAAAAACTCCCAGCAAAGTGTCAATAGAGGGAACATACCTCAGCATAATAAAGGCCATATATTACAAACTCACAAGGAACATCATATGCAATGGGGAAATGCTAAAAGTGGTTCCCTTAAGATTAGTAACAAGACATAGATGTCCGCTTTCACCACTTTTATTCAACATAGTATTGGAAATCCTAGCCACAGCAATCAGACGAGAGAGAGAGAGAGAGAGAGAGAGAGAGAGAGAGAGAGAGAGAGGAGGGAGGGAGGGAGGGAGGAAAGAAAGAGAGAGAGAGAGAGAAAGAGAGAGAGAGAGAGAGAGAGAGAGAGAGAGAGAGAGAGAGAGAGAAAGAGAAAGAAAAGTTATCCAAATTGGATAAGAAAAAGTAAAACTGTCATTATTTGCATAGGACATGATAATGTATATAGAGAACCCTAAATATTCCATACCAAAGAAAAAACTATTAGAACTGATAAATGAATTCAGTAAAGTAGTAGAATACAAAATTAATATACAGAACATGGCTGAATTTTATACACCAATAATAAACTATCTGAAAGAGAAATCAAGAAAACAATCCCATTAATGGTTGCATCAAAGAAATACCTAGGAATAAACTTGACCAAGCAGGTAAAAGACCTCTTCTAAAGATATTATGTCACTGAAGAAAGAAATTGAAGAAGATATAAATAAGTGGAAGCATATGCCATGCTTATAAATAGAAAGAATTAACATTATTGAAATGTTTGTACTACTCAAAGCAATCTATAGATTCCATGCAGTACCTAAGAGAATACTAGTGACATTTTTATAGGACTAGAACAAAGAATTTAAAAAACTGTATGGAACCATAAAAGACCCTGAATAGCCATGGCAATCTTGAGTAAAAGAACAAAGTTGTAGGTAGCATGCTACCTGATATCACACTATATTGCAAGGCTATAGAAATCAATACAGCATGATACTGACATAAAAGCAGACACATAGATCAAAGGAACAGAATAGAGAGCCCAGAAGTAAGCCAATGCTTATATGATCATTTAATCTATGACAAAGCAGGCAAGAGTATTCAATGGACTAAAGACAGTCTATTCAATAAATGTTGTTGGGAAAACTGGAAAAATAGGTGCAAAAATGAACCTAGAATACTTTCTTACACCATATTTAAAAATATAAATTATAAACTCAAAATAGTTTAAAGACTTAAATGTAAGACCCCAAACTATAAAACTCCTCAAAGAAAATATAGGCAGTAAACTCACTGATATTGTTACCAGTAATTTCTTTTTGGATATATCTCCTTGGGAGAGGGAAACGTAAGAAAAAATAAACAAATGAGACTATGTCAAACTAAAAAGTGTTAGCACAACAAAGGAAACCATCAACAAAACGAAAATATATTCCATTGAAATGAAGAAAATATTCACCGGTAATACATCTGATAAGATGTTCATATCCAAAATTTAAAAGAACTCATTCATCTTTAGACCTGAGCTACAACCTTAGTTTGGGAATTTTTCATGTGAAGCTTTTATTTCCTTGAACAGTGAAAACATAGGAAAATAAATCATCTGATATCCTATGGATACTATATACATTGTATGTTCTGTGTCTCGCATACATGTGCATGCAATGAATGGTGAAATAACATGGGGTCCTCAGAAATCTTAAGTTTGTAACGGTGAAGTGTCAAGTGTGAAAAGATGATGGAGTGTGGTAAATAAATAAGTTAGGAGGCCCATTTTCCAGGGAAGACAGACAACACAAAAATTATATATATATATATATATATATATATATATATATATATATATATAGAGAGAGAGAGAGAGAGAGAGAGAGAGAGAGAGAATATATATATATATATTTTCTAAGATACAGCAATATTTTTAAATGAAGTTTTATGTAAAACCCTATTATATAAAACACATAAAAGGGGAGCCATTTGATACAACTCACCAACCATAGGGCTCTCTGAAGAACTCAAGTGGCTGGCACTTCATTTATAAAGGACCAGATAGTATGTATTTTTGCTTCTGTAGATAATACAGTTTTTTTTTTTGCCACTGCAAATGCTCAACTCTGCCACTAAAGTAGGAAAGCAATCATAGCCAATATGTAAATGAATGTCTATGGCTGGATTTGGTCCACTGCTGACTATTTTAATTTGCTGACCTCTAAAACCCTCTTCATTTTTCACAAATTGGGACTCTAAAGCTGAGAACAGGGAAGCAGATCTAGGACTAGAACCTAAGTCTCATGATTGCCACCTTGTTCTTTCAGCTTTCATTTTGGTGTCAAATAGAAATTTCTGACTCTCTCTCTCTCTCTCTCTCTCTCTCTCTGTGTGTGTGTGTGTGTGTGTGTGTGTGTGTGTGTGTGTGTGTGTACACACCATGTACATGGTGGGGAATGAGCTCTGCCTAAGGGTCTTTAATTAAACGGTACCTTTGACCATAGGTAAAATATTTCTAATAAAGTAGAGGTGCCCCTAAATCATGTCATTTTGAGAGAATATGGTTTCCTGGCAGCTACTCATCGCTTTTCTTTAATTATATATCCAAAGAAGGGCTTTGCTGTATAAAGATAACCAAATCTCTACTGCATGAAGTTTTGAGGTCTGGTGTTATATGTCTTTCTGGGGAAAATGGCTATGATTTTAATGTACTGATTATATACTGATATAATATTTAGAGTTACTGACATAATGAGAATCCTGCCAAAGCTACCTGAAGTGAATGTTCAAAATTGAGAGGACTAGAGCATAACTCTGGCATCAACTTTTTCTTTAAAAAAGAAAAACAGCTCTGAGTACTTTTTGTACCAGACAGTCTACTAACTACTTTATGTATTACCTCATTAGATCCTTATAGTGGTATATTGTATTATCATCTCCATGTTATCGATGAATGAGTAAGTGGGAACTCATGGAAATTAAGTAGCTTGCCTGAGGTTGCATGCCTAGTCAGTGGGAGAGCCAAGATTTGGACTTGGGCAGTCTGAGGCCAGAGCTCATGACTTTTACCATTTTACTATATGGCCTCTCTCTTTACCTAAGAAGGAATGACTGACATTTCTGTTGGCATTGGAAGATGAAGTTGGGGCCCAGGATGTCCCAATTATTGATCTAACATTTGAGGAGCTTAGCACAGAAGATAAGTTTGTTAAGGAGAGGCAGATAACAGAGGGAATTTATCACGATAAAGATAAAAATGGAGCATGTAATATCTAGGATAGTAGAGGAGTCTCTCTACATATAGAGGAGATCTAGAAAACACTATGTAACTTAGAAGATAGGTGACATTTCTGATTGCATCTATAGGGTTTTGCATTGTCAGCATTCAAAAGTTGTCTTTTTCTATCCTTACCTATCTAGGGATTAAGCTTTTACTAGGTGATCATGGTGTTTATAGGTGAGCTGCACTCTTCTTTTAAAGGAGTTAGGAGAATTATGCCAGCAATAGAGGTCCTGGTACCTTTTGGAAAATCATTCTAATGGCAAAGTACAATGGCATTTTTTCGTGGCCTACTTTGTAGAAGTTGTCTTATCTGCAAGCCTATCTTTGGCCAACTCAGAAAAGTCTCTAGGAATTTATGGATTTTTCCCTTTCATAGCATTGGTTTAGTGACTTCTGCTGAGGGTTCCTTTGCTATGATATTGAGATTCCTTTCTCAAAAAAGACAGGTCATGGAGAAATTCACCTGGGCCTGGACTGTTTATTTTTCATTTCTCTGAACTTGCATTGCAGTACTTTATTATCAAGGCAAGAACTACATGCATTCTAACTTTAATTGCTTTTAAGTATAACTGCTGTAAGCCTCAGTAATTATAGTTAACATTCTCTGCATTAACACTGCACTGCTCCCCTAGGATTTTCAGTGATTCACAAATAAATGCATTCAACTTTAAATAGCTCATGAGGATTATAGAACCCCAAAGATGAGGATGGAGGATATTTCTAATACTCCAGTTATTCAAAGCTTAGCAAATAGGAAGGCAGAGGCATCCATGACCTAAAGGTCTTCATTGCCCTAGTCAAGTTGTAACAAATAGTCACATATCCAAGGAAAGAAGTGTTTAAGCTTATTGAGACAAAGAGAATGATGATTTTTGTTTGTTTTATTTCTTAGGAAAAGGCCTAATGAATAAAAACATCTAGATTTCAACTTGCTTCATCTGGTTTATAAGGTTAGATTTGAACTAGGCCTTGGAGTGAAAGGAAATGTCAAGAAAGTAAAGAAAAATTTTAAATGTTTTCTTTCCCCAGTCGTGTAGACAAAGCATACCACAGGTCTGTAGGAAAATATAAGATAGCTTTTCTTGTACCTAGGGAAAGTTCAGCAATTCCAATTTGGAGAGAAGGCAGTTATAAAACAAACAGAGTTTCCCCATTATTACATGACGTTGCTGTCTGACTGGAAATTCTAGATAGCAGTGATTTGGACTCATTACAATTAAGGAATCACTTGGTTTCTGCAATAGGGGAGTCAGGTTGGTCCTGCTGGGTTGGCCCCAGCTAAATGAGTGTGGGCAATGCTGGTAGTGTGGGTAACCTCTTACACTGAAACTGTCCGTTAGGTAACTCAAGGGCTTGGGGATTTGTTGAAAAGTTAAAGTTGAGATAAAATCTTGAATTTTCCTTTGGCCAAGTTTTTGACAATGTTTTCAGATTTAAATTTTAATAGTGAAAATATCCCTAACCTCTATCTCTATGAAAAAGATGACAGGTTGGAAGAATTCTGCTTTATAAAAAGTCCAGTTGATTTTATTATCAAGAAAGTCACCCACAAGTATTATGAAAAACAAAATCTTCTCATTTACTCACAAACTTGGGAAGGATGCATTTTCCCTTGTTTTCTTAATTGTTGAAGGTGTATATACCTTCTTTAAAGAGAGATCCTCCTCATTTCTTCCTTCCCATGGAGCCAGGATTTGGCTTGTAAGTTGCAAGGGTACAAAGAATTCAAATTCTTAGTCCCAGACTGCTTCTACCTTTGCTTTTAGATGTGGCTCATATACTTGCAAAGAAGAAGAATCATGTTTTACTAATTTAGTCTTAGATTTGATTCATTAGTTTGATTCTTTAGGTATCTTTAAAGGTTTCAGAATAAAAGTTGAAAGATTACAGTCTAATGTTATCAACTCAGGCTCATGGGTGAGGCAGAAATTGCAAATAACATATGTTCTTTTAATAAAGGGTAATTACCAAGATTATAGACTATAAAACGACAATTATGGCCTCTTTGTACCTTTTTCTCTCTTGGAGAGGAGATGGCTATATAAAGGGGGTGGGCTTCCTTTCCATGCCAAATTAAGCTTTTCTCCCTGGAGAGCCCTCCTTTTTAAAAGCATTTCTCTACTATAATAACAAAGGTAAGATATACCTTCCTCCTAGAATATTCCAGTTTAAAGCAAAGAAGTGCAGAGGTGAGGACATTCATAAAGCTCTATAATTAGAGCTTTCCATCTACTCTTCCATCAGTAGAGTCTATCTTAGATTCTATTGGTGGAAATAGACTTGGGGCAGACTTAGACGTGGGAAGAAAGAAAGAGATTAAAAAGGGGCTTCTAATTCCTATGTCTCATCACAGTCTCTGCATAATAAATATAAAGCAGCCTGTTACTCTTCATGAAGAACATTGCCATTTGTTCTGTTCTGGTGCTGGACATGAAGAGGTCTAAACAGATGGCTGGATTTTGGAGTTGCATAACTGATCCTGTTGTTCTCTTTTCTTCCATCTTGTGACTCTCCTAACCTGGGTTTTCAGCTGAAAAAGAAGCAGGAGTATGTAGATAAGGTGGAAAAGATGCAGCAGGCCCTTGTGCAGCTCCAGGCAGCATGTGAAAAACGTGAGCAGCTAGAGCACCGTCTCCGGACACGACTGGAGAGAGAGCTGGAATCCCTCAGAATTCAACAGGTTTGGAGAACTTAAAGAAAATGAGTGTTCTTCATTGCTTACTTCTCACTTGGTGTTTGTCATAAAGACAAAAATCACACTCTTGTTCATCTTTAGGATTTTTGCCCCATGTGAAGCCTGTTTCCTTAGCTTTCCATCCCAGCAAAAACCTTAATGCTGATTATTTTGCATGTTTTTATTTTTCACATGAACCCCAGAAGCAATAGAACCAGTAAGAAGTGAAGATGCTATACAAATACACTCCTAATCATTTTAGAAGTGGAAATGGTGTTTAGAATCATCTGGCCAAACTCCTCCCCATTTTTAGTTGAGAGAAAATTGAGACCCAAAAGAGGTTGCCTAACTCACTGAAGCTCACATATCAAGCTGGGGGCAAGGTAGAGACCAAATCCTAGATTTTTAATTCCAGTTTCTATTTTGTACCATGCCAGCAGGCAGGGATGGTGGCTTTAAATCATTGATCCACTTTCTGAGCAGCATGACAATTTGATATGGCAAGCTCCTTTCCTGATCAAGGGAGTCTCATATTCAAGCCCAAGAAAGTCATATGGCCTTAGAAGGAAATCTGAATTCCCTTTGCTTCAGAATCAGAGTCCAAATTGAAGTGGCTTGGGCAAAAATCCTTTCCAAATATAGGGGTTCTTCAAATGGACTTTGGCCACCACAGTTCTTCTTTCACTAATCTGAGGGATCTTGGCATCTCCCCTAACAGCGCCAGGGCAACTCTCAGCCTACCAATGTTTCGGAATACAATGCTGTGGCACTGATGGAGCTCCTTCGTGAGAAGGAGGAGCGGATCCTGGCCTTGGAAGCTGATATGACTAAGTGGGAGCAGAAATATTTAGAGGAGAATGTAATGAGACATTTTGCTCTGGATGCTGCTGCAACCGTAGCTGCTCAGAGGTAAGTATTTGGCTGATAGAGTTACTCCTTGAAGGGCATGGGTCAGGAGAGGGTGGCTAGAACAAAAAGGTGACAGATTAATAGATATCCCAGTGTGCTTTTTTTTTCTTCTGTAATGTTCTATGTTCCTCCCCACCCACAGTTTCTGCTTAAGTGTGTTCTTGCACTGGTTATAAAGGGACTGAACAACTATGGGGGTAGAGGGTCAAAGATTTGAAAATGAAAGTTACTTATAAACTTATTGGAATCATAGTTCAACTTTCCTCAGGAGCCAGAACAATTGTAGATGGGATCAACTGAATGTTTGCACACTACTTTGACAGAGTCATGGTTTCTTTTAGCCACATATGTAGGCTTCTTTGTTTAGCCCCTAGACTAGAGTGAAAGCCTCTCCAGAGAAATGTACTCAGCAGCTAAATGTCACTCAGTAGTGGCTGTTGCCATTTGATAGCTCTGGCTTGTCCAAGGTATGCCAAAGGCTGTGCTGAACATGAATCCACCCCTGCCCTTTAAGAAGGTCTATATTTAAGGACTAAATACTCTGAGTCCATGAGTCCATCACATGTAAACAGTCACATTCCATTTGGTAAGAAAAAGTAGCAGGAGGACTTTTTAAAATTTATTGCTTCTTATTTGTTCCCCTTATCACATTATAAATGTTAATTATTGATCTTTGGAGGAAACAGTGTTCTTATCTAGGTTGTCTCACTACAGTTCATAATCATCAGTTGAAAAAGAAAGAAACAATGACAATAAGTAAATTCAAATCAGAAGATGAAGTGGGTTGTGGAGATATAGACAGAGCCTAAGTCTGGAGTTGGGTATCTAAGTTGAGAGATAGCATATTGCACCCAGCTAGGTCTCTGTCCAGAAACTTATTAAGAATTACGGTGTTGTTTTTAGCATTCCCCTAAAAACAGTGAGCTGGCAGAGTCTGGAAGTACTTGCCAGACATTAATTAGGCTGGTTGCGTGTGTGGAGGGGGCAATGGATACATTTAGTTTTAAATCCTTCTTATACCAAATCCGAGGGAGATTAGTTTAAGAGATGGACTGGTGGTTTAAAAACCTGCTTCCAATCCACCAGGAATAATCTTAATGTTTCTCTCATATTCTCTTTCTCTAGCTATCCCTTATAAACCTTAAATAGATTTAAATCTCCTGTATCTTGGTTTTGAGGTCCTCATAGGCTTTAGCTTTTACTTGTCTCGTTTTCTGAGAACAGTGTGCTCAGTATATGCCAGTATAGTAATACAGTGCACAGAAAACCCAGCTGTGCTAGAAGATGGTTGAGAAGTTTGTAGGCAGAATAGAAGCAGAATTAACTCTAATTTTAGCTGCTAGCTTCCATGAAAAAATCTGT
Source organism: Macroglossus sobrinus (assembly GCA_004027375.1). Classification (NCBI taxonomy): domain Eukaryota; kingdom Metazoa; phylum Chordata; class Mammalia; order Chiroptera; family Pteropodidae; genus Macroglossus; species Macroglossus sobrinus. The sequence goes on along the minus strand of PVKZ01000674.1, from coordinate 377,407 downwards.
GTGCAGCACTTATTCAGAGCTTATTTAGGATACCCTAACACTAAAAAGGAGATACAAGGTAGTTCTGTCACCTTTGGACAGAAACTTAGAAAGATATGGCTCATGAAGGTATGTACTATGATAAAATGTTGGAAAGCCAGAATTCTTGGTACTAGGAGATTCTCTGCTGAAACTGACTTCATAGACTCCAAGTCAAGATGCAGGAAAGCAAAGAGATCGTTACTGGGGCCTGGTATAAAGAAACGACCACCCTTCCTTCTTCCATGGAAAGACTTTTTAAACATTTTTAAATTAAAATTATTGGGGTAACATTGGTTAATAAAATCAAATCCATTTCAATGTACAATTCAATAATAGGCCATATGCATATTACATTGTGTGTTCACTACCCAAAGTTAATTACCTTCTATCATGAAATTTTTAACCCCATTTATCCTTATTTATCTTCTTCCTCCCCCCGCCCCTTCTCTTTGGTAACCATGAATTCACTATCCGTGTCCACAAGTTTGTCAGGTTTGTTTGTTGCTTTTAGTTTTATATCCAACACATGAGTGAAATGATATGATTCTCAACTTTTTCTGTTTAATTTTTTTTGCTTAGCATGATAATTTCAAGATCCATCCACATTGATGTAAATAGCAGCATTTCATCTTTTCTTATGCTTGAATAATATTACATTGTATATATGTACCTTTATTCAATGTAGCTTCTTTATCCAATTATCTATCATAGGACACTTCAGTTGTTTCTGTGTCCTGGTCACTATAAATAATGCTGCTGTGAACATCAGGGTGCATATATCTTTGAGGATAAATGTTTTCAGGTTTTTTTTGGTAAATACCTAGAAGAGGAATTGCTGGATTCATGGTAATTATATGGTAATTCAATTCTTAATTGTTTGAGGAACTTCTATACTGTTTTCCATAGTGGTTGTAACATAAATTATTATATTCCCACCCACAGTGTATGAGGGTTCCTTTTTCTCCACATCCGCTCCAATAGTTTTTATTACTTGTCCTGTTGATTACAGCCATTCTAACAGGTGTGAGATGGTATCTCATTGTGGGTTTGATTTGCATTTCCCTAATAGCTAGTGAGGTTGAGCACCTTTTCATATGTCTATTCGCCATCAATATGTCTTGAGAGAAATGTCAGTTCAGGTCCTCTGCCCATTTTTTAATTGACTTGTTTGTTTTTTTATAGAAGCGTTGCTTACAAATATTTTCTCCCATTTGGATGGTTGCCTCTTTGTCTTGCTGATGGTTTCATTTGTTGTGCAGAAGCATTTTAGTTTGGTGTAGTCCCATTCATTTATTTTTTGCTTTTACTCCGCTTGCCTTTGAGATCAAATTCATATAATCCTCTCTCAATCTGACGTTATTGAGTTTAGTATGTATGTTTTCCTCTAAGTAATTTATTGTTTCATGTCTTATATTCAGTTCTTTGATTCATTTTAAGTTAATTTTGGTCTACTTTCATTCTTTTGCATATGGCTTTCTGATTCTCCCAGCACCATTTATCGAAGAGGCTTTCCTTTCCCTATTGTATTATGTTTCGGCTCCTTTGTTGAAAATTATTTGTCCATATATACTGTGGTTTACTTCTGGACTCTCAATTCTTTTATATTGGTCTGTGTGTTTGTTTTTCTGCCACTGCCATGCTGTTTAGATTATTGTCACTTTATAGTATAATTTGAAGTCAGGTAGGGTGATACCTCTAGCTTTTTTCTTTTGTACTGTATACTTGAAATTAATAATAAAATAAAATTAAAAAAGGATAATTAACCAAATGCAAAATAATAATAATAATAGTGTCCTGTAGTTTCACATGCTTCATTTGGATTATTCCTGGGTATTATTTTTGTTGCAATTAGAAAAGGAATACTTTTTCATTTCTTTTTCTGAAAATTCATTGCTATAATATCCTGTTCTTACTAAGGGTTGCACTCTCTTCTTTCTGTCTGCCTATTAGTCATCTTACTCATAGTTATGTATTATTTTGCCCTTTATTTTAGGCAGAATGACCCTTTTTATATTTCTTGTAATGCAGGCCTTGTGGTGGATAATTCCTTCAGCTCATGTATGTCTGAAAAGGTCATTATTTCTCTTTCACATCTAAAAGAGAACTTTGCTAGATATATTATTCTTGGCTGGTAATTTTTTTCTTTCAGTAGTTTGAATATTTGATTCCACTCCATCCTAGCTTGTAAAGTTTGTGCTGAAAAGTCCAATGATAATCTAATGGGTTTTTCTTTATAATTTGCTGCCTTCTTTCTCTGGTTGTCTTGAGAATTCTTTCTTTGTTATTAATTTTTGACACTTTTAATGTAATGTGTCTTGGAGTAGGACATTTTTCATTGGGATAATTAGGTCTTCTGTTTGTTTCTTGAATTTGAGGATCCTGGTCTTTCCATCGGTTTAGGAAATGCTCTACTATTTTTCAGAATAGGCTCTCTGTTTCTTTCTCCCTCTCTTCTCATTCTGGTATACCAATTATTTTTAAATTGCTTTTTCTGATGGCGTCAGATAGTTCTTGTATAATTATTTCATTTTTTTCACTCTCTTCTTTTCTTCCATCTGCATCATTTTCACATTTCTGTCTTCGATGTCACTAATTCTTTCCTCCATCTGGTCAGCTCTGTTTCCTAAAGCTTGCTGTTTCATTCCTTCATCTCCAGAAGTTCTATTTGGTTCTTTTTTAGAGTTTCAATCTCCTTGGTAAAGTATTCCCCTTGTTCATTAATTTTGTTTCTTTATTCTTTGAAGTGTTGAACAGTATTTTCTTACATGTCATTGAGGTTTTTTTAGAATTCTCTGTCATTTAAAATGAATATTTCTATATCTTAAAGCTTACTTTAGAGATTTTTCATTTTCTTTTTGAGCTACCTTGCCACCTTGGTTGTTCATGATGTTTGATGTACTATTTCTCAGCCTAGACATTAATGGGACTGCACTCAGCTTTATTTTTTTAAGAAAATTTATTATATAATGATCTCTCTTTAGCAGGTTGATAAGAGGGTGTTCTTTTTATTTCTAGTAGGTGACACCCAAGCGTCCTGCACTGCCCAAGCCTCCTGTATCTATGCTTTGAGGTTAAAAAAAATCCCTTTATTCTCTGAGGAGGTGTGTGTCACCTCTGTGATCAGATTGCCTCGGTCCCAGGACTCCAACCCCATGGGAGAATGTGAAGGATGATGGGTGATCAAATACTCTGAAAATGCCCTGAAATTCTAGTACTGCTCTAACAGTCAGATGCAATGCTCCACTGCTCCCTTCTGAATCAGCATGACTAGGTGGAGGTAGGGTGGATTGGGACAACTCTGCAGTGTGTGTGGCTTTTTTCTTTCCAGTAATGCTGGCCCTCAAGCTTTAGCTGCCTTGCTTCTATATCTCTGCCTCTGTCACTGGGACTGGCTGCAGTGTGTGTTTCAGCTTTGGTTGCTATAGATTCCCCTGGGGCTTGGTGCTAGCTCTGGAAGGGTATGAGGGGAGAAGGCCTGCTCTGAGATGGTAGGGAGAAGTGGCCAGGCTCCATGACTCAGCTTTCTGCCTGGCAGTTGCAGTTGTTAAGACACAGGTGTCAGCCCTCTTCATTCTATTTCTGCCCTGCTCTATGCCCTCATCACTGGACTCTCTTGTATGCAATATGCTGATCTTCCAGACAGGAAGGTATGGGGCTTCAAGGAGTTAAACAGCCACCACATAATTCCCTCACCCTGCAGGAAGCTCTGAGGCTGCATTCTGTAGCACTTGGCTTTGTTCCTCTCTTCCTTTCCATCCCCCTTTCTCATGCAATTCTCCTACCTGCAGATGCTCTGGTGCACAGATCTCTCATACGTGCTTGTGTGAAGGTTGGGTGTTATTTGTTGGGTTGTAGGTATTCAGCTTGTTGTAATTTCAAGGACAGATATCAGGGAGAGCCCTCACTTTGCCATGCTTCTGATGTTATTCTCTTCCTGGAAAGTTTTGAGTACTGGGGAAATACCCTTGCAGATGGATTTCTTTCTAGGATCTATTGACTCTCAGAAAGTAGATTTAATTAATTTTAAAATTTTTCAATTACAGTTGACATTCAGTATTATTTTATATTAGTTTCAGGTGTACAGGTATACAGCATAGCGGTTAAACATTTATATAATTTACAAGGTGACACCCCTGCTTAGTCTAGTACCCATCTGTTACTATATATAGTTATTATAATATTATTGACTATATTCTCTATGAAGTAGTTTACATCCCTATGACTACTTTGTAACTACCAATTTGTTCTTCTTACTTTCTTTACCTTTTCCACCCAGCTCCACAAAACCCTCCCATCTGGCAACCCTCAGTTGTTTCTCTGTAAATTAAAAATAGAACAACTTTATGACCTCGCAATTCCACTTCTGGGTATTTATCCGAAGACATTTAAAACACTAATTTGAAAAGATATATACACCCCTATGTTTATTGCAGCATTATTTATAATATGCAAGATATGGGAAGCAGCCTAAGTGCCCATCAGTAGATGACTGGATGAAGAAACTATGATAATATATACAATGGAATAGTACTTGGCCATACAAAGAACGAAATCTTACCATTTGCAACAACATAAATGGACCTAGAGAGTATTATGCCAAGTGAAATAAGTCACACAGAGAAAGATAAACACCATACGATTTCACTTATATGTGGAAGCTAAAGAACAAAATAAACAAACAAACAAAACAGAAAGATAGATTTAATTTAAATCAAATTCCATTAAATTTCCAGATAGAAAGTTTCCATGTTATCACTGTTTTCAGTAATTTTAATTTAATATGATAAAAAAAAGCAGCCAGTTTCCTACTAATGGGTACTCCTCATGACAGTCCCTTGGGCAAATGTTTTGTATCTGGACTGTGTACCTTTTGCATGCAACCCATGGGAGAGATTGAGAAATATATTCAAAGTCCTATAAAAAGAGAGAATTGGACTAGATGATTCCTTCAGACCCTTTTATTTCTGGAACTATGCTACATTTCCAAAGATAGTGCCTCTCAACTCTCTGCCATGGAAATTGGTTTTCTTCTCCATTTTTTTTTGTTTATGAGATTTTAAATTTGGAAAGTAACATTCAGAAAGCTTTATTTCAAAAACTGTGGGCTCTTCTGCCTTCTCCTCCAACATCTTCTGCTATTTTTTTTTTCTGTGCAAGGTTTCACGCAGCCCTAAACATATGTATTGACCAAGGTTCTGCCCTTTGTCTCTTTTTGTGGTAAAAGCTTTATACAGTATTCTGTTTTGTTCCAAAATAATTTTTATGTACCCAGGATGGAAAGTACCTAACATATATTTGAGTAAGTTAGGAAGGAATGAATGAAAAAAAAGGGGGGCAGGGGGAAGGGAGGGGAAAGGAATAAAGAAAGAAGGAAAGAGATGATTTTTAACTCTATAATTGAAATTCTTAAATCCGGTACCCCATATTAATGGCCTTTTTGGTTTCTATGTTTTCTGCTAGTATCTCACACTTAATATATTCCAAGTGTAATAACTCATAGGTAAATAACAGATTACACAATTAGGACATGTCGTTTGGATGGTATCAATGGTAGTAGGATTTTTTTTTTGATTAAGGGATTATTTAAATAGTTAAAATTACCTATTTTAAGTGTATGGTTTGATGACTATTAGTAATTGTGTACAGTTATGTAGCCAGCACCACAATCAACATAGCAGATACATTATAAAGGGTCGTTGTAGCCCTTTAACTTGATTTCTTTCCCTCATGCCTGACCCCAGACAATAACTAATTTGATTTTTGTCATAATTTTGCTTTTTCTAGAATGTCATATTAAAGGAGTCATATAGTATGTACTCTTTTATTTGAATTCTTTCACTCAGCATAATTATTTTGAGATTCATCCAAGTTGATGCATATATCAATGGCTTATTTCTTTTTTATTGCTGAGTAGTATTCTATGGTATAGATTTACTGTAGACATTTATCCATTCACTTGATGATGGATATTTGTTTGGACTGTTCCCAACATTTGGCCTTTGTGAATAATAAAATACAGAGTTTTAATATAAGAATAGATGACTGTCTTTCCTCAGGTGAAAAGACATATTAGGTGATCTATTTATACTCCTTCTGTCACTTTGCTTCTGTGAAGCACCTCATATCAAAGGGAAAGATGTCCATGCAAGAAATCACATATAGTGTTTACTGTATAAAGTGTATTTCTAAGCACTTTACAATTATCGCTCATTCTCATGATAATTCTTTGAGATAAATACTATTATCTACTCTTCAGATAAGGAAACTGAGGCACAGGTTAGTTTGCCCAAGATCACACACAACTGCTAAGAGGAGGAAGAAATGGGATTTAAATCTACATGTCTGACACTTTAATCACTGTACTCTGCTACCTCCCAGATATGATGATTTCGAAGATGATGAAATAGGGATTGTTACCTCTTCAAGAATTAATATTTGAGGCTTATCATTTAGTCATTAAGAAATATTATAAATAACCATAATAATAAGGCTTATATTATATCTCCATAGTATATCCTAGAGATTCCTCTCTAGATGCCTAATATATATGAGGAATATTATTACCAAATAGGAGTTCAATCCCAGAAGAAATGATTTGGCAGTGCAGATTTTTAGTTTCAGCTCACAAATGGTGAATTTATTTTGGAAGATCAGCAAAAGGATAAAAAGATAAAATACCGGATTAACCAGTAATTTGTGAGTTTTACATGTATTAAATCAGATTGCTATCTTTCTCAGAATTTGCAATGTTTTATTTTTATTTTGGGCAAAGTAAATCTAGGAAAGAAGGAAGAAGGGGAAAGCAGGAGGTAGAATTTTGTTATATACATTACATGTGTCTATCTTTTCCTTCACTGTAAGCCTTTCTCAGTTTCCATCCTTAGTTTCTTCTCATTCTGCATTCTTAGTTATCTGTACCATACTTTCAGATAATAACTCTGACATCTTCAAGATTAAAGTTAGAATTTTCAAGAACTTGTTAGATATTGTCATATAGCTATTCATAAGACATTTTAATTCCAATGTACCTACACTCAAAACCCATCATACTGTTTTTTGAACAAAATCTCTTTATGATTTCATGTCTCAGAAAATTAGCAGTATGCCAACTTTTCTAGTTATTTGAATTAGAAACAAAAAAGTTGTCATTCTTCCCTCTCCCTAACACACATATTTAAACAAGTTCTAGTAGTCTACCTTCTGTAGTCCGTTTCCATTTCCCTTACCACTTCACTGGTTCATATTTTCATTGTCTCTTGCTAGGATTATTATGATATAACCTTTCTGACTGGTCTGGTGGATTCTGTATATTGCTTCTCTAATCCCTCCATCACATTTCGGCAAGCGATAATGCTATCTTTGTAACACACAGCTGGGATCATTTCATTCCCCTCAAAAAGCTCTAATAATTTTTAATGCATATTGGAGTAAAGTTCAAACTCATTTCTGTAACCATTAAATATTTACATTTCTACTTCCCCTAACAAGTTTCCTATAGTCAGGGACTAATCTTATCCATTTCTAGCCCTTCTCCAGCCTCTCAGTAACTTTAAACCCAGTGTTCTACTCATAGATGAGTTCACATATTAAATAAACAAAAGGATGATATCAATATGAAAAGATGGACTTGAAGTTTAAAAGGCCACTGTATGTTTTAATTAGGAGGTCATAGGTGACATTCTAGAGAACAGAATAAGTAATGTGATGGGGGATAACTTTGTCAGAGAAAGAAAGGAGAGAAAAGATGACCAGAGGGATAGTTGCCAGAAATTGCTTACTGAAGAATTTGAGATGGAAGATGTCAAATTAAGAGATAGAGGGTTTGAGGTTTGCAGGTTGTGTTTTCAAGCCCAACATCTCTCTGCTAATGTGCTTAAGAATCATCTCACAGTATTGAAAGTTAGCAGACCATGTTGCTTCTTCATATACTACTTGCTTGCTTTTGCATAAGCCATTGGCATAGTAGCCCAAGTCTTCTAGAAGGAAGATTGATGTTGTAGGTTAAACTGGCAGTTCTATAGGAATTCACTAAGTGGCTTACATTTTCAAGCTCCATTCTTGAGGAGCTCACAGTGTACATATCAATTAACTGGCAGGGCTCTGAGCCCCCCAAATGGTATTTTATGCAATGAAAGTAGCAGTAAGCAACACTAGCTTTCCCTGTGATAAACCGTATGTTCAAGTCCCCAGTGTCCATAGATACCATGCCCTCTTTAGAGAGGCCTGGCCCTGAAGCCTCAGCCATCACATTGGAACTCCATACTGCAGAAATTGCTTCCAGGATTATACCAAGAGCTGGAATTCTTTCAGGTCATACTCTCTTGAATGTTATTTTCTACTAGCAATGTTTTCCTCCCTAATAACTTTGTCAAGTATTTTTACTGTGTATCTCTAATCCTGTGTCTGACACTATATGTTTTACATGCATACTTTAATTTTAGCCCCTAAAAACATCATGAGATATAGATACAATTATTATTTCCATTTTGCATATAAAGAAACTGAGGCTTAGAACAGTTAACTGACTTCTTGAGCTCATAGAGTTTGTTAGTGGCAGTGTACTTGGAAAAGCTGGGTTGTCTACAGTCAGAGCTGTGCTCTCAACACTACACAATGCCACTTCTTCTTGGGTACTTTGGAACACAAGGGTCATTCCCAGTAGGATTATAAGCAACTGAACTGCATTAGAACAAGTATAGAATTCTGAGATGTTAAAATATTTTGAATTTAGCAAATGATGAGAGCCACTGTAGTCCTTGCCCTTCTTGTTCTCTAATTATTTCACTATTCAAATAAATTTCTTTAGCCTTGCATATAAGGTGCAAGCATTTGGGGGAATAGTATTTTTGCATAAGCATACCAAAATTTCTCAACTTTAATATCAACTTTTGGCTTCTTTGTTCTACTATCACTTTACTCCCGTCTACACTGGTTATAATCTCTAAGCTAAGAGAATACAGCTAGCTACCGGCAGACAATATGCCTGGAGATCTCCTACAGATTCTCGTTCTCATAGGAAATGTAATGAAGCAGTGCCAGTTCATTGTTTTCCCAGCTTATTTTTTTAATTTCCTTTAAGAGCAATATAATTATATTGATATCCTTCCTAATCTTTTTGTTTCCCTCCAAGTTACTCAAATAAGATACAACTTTCTTTATTTGCTTCTTCTTTTATCTCCGCCACTCATTATAATTAAAGATGCATAATCTTATTTATCAACAGGATTAAGGATTCCCATGTCTTTGACTTGTGCTGCTTAGACATCAGCCTTACCCATGAACTAGACCCTCTTCTTTTTCTCCTTTTTCCCCTTCTTCTTCCTCCTCCTCTTCCTCCTCCTCCTCTTCTTCCTCCTCCTCCTCTTCTTCTTCTTCTTCTTCTTCTTCTTCTTCTTCTTCTTCTTCTTCTTCTTCTTCTTCTTTTCTCTCTCTCTCTCTCTCTCTCTCTCACACACACGTGCGCATGCACACACACACACACACACACACACACACACACACTTTCATCCTTATTAATTAGTCTTTGAGTCAATGGCCTGAGATACTTTAAGATGGAACACGATGGTCCCTCATGTAGTTTGGACTCTGGCAAAACAATAGTCACGTATTTGGGGAAGATTCAGTGGTTTGGCAGTAGACTTTTTCTAATATATGTTAGATAGGAATCACTTGGCACTGACTCAAAGGCCCTGCTTCTCACTCAGTTCATGTGCCCTACGTACTGATGTAACTATAGTTTGTTTCTAGCACCCAGGTGTAATTATTGCTAATCATCTGTAGCAAATAGCTATTTGGTACATTCTCTGACTTCCTTCAAGGTCTAGCTTTTTCTGTTTCATGACTATCATGAGAATAAAGTGGAAATGTATAATATAAGTAATATAAATAATATAAAGTAGAAATATAAATATCTTTCTATTGCCTGGCCATGATCTAAAAACCAGAAGGTTTGTGGTAGATATATGTTTACTTCTGAAAACAAACCCGTGCACTTCTCATAGAATACGTCATTGACTTTTACAGCTACATCCATGCCAATAATCTCTTCTAGCTCTGAAAGCTGAACTTTCCTATCTTAGAGGCTCTTATCAGTAAGCCACCCAGAAACCAACCATTCCTAATGAGTTTGATTTTAACATAGGGCTCTCCCATTAATATTACTGCCATTTTTCTTCCCAGGGACACAACAGTCATCAGCCACTCTCCTAACACTAGCTATGACACAGGTCTAGAAGCTCGCATCCAGAAGGAGGAGGAAGAAATCTTGATGGCCAACAAGCGTTGCCTTGACATGGAGGGCAGGTAAAATGTTGATCTGGATCCTGGTGGATTTGAGAAGTTGGTTTGGAAACCAGTTATGTCAGTAGGGGAGTACAAGCATCTTCTTTCTCTACTGGGAAACCTATTAATGTAATTTCCACCCACCCCTGCACCCCTGCCAGCCTTTTACTTAGGATTTGAAACGCAGTGACCTTTACCTTAATCATTTCCACTCACTGTGGAATTCCAAGTTATGTTGCTTTCCCCATTGATCTTGGTAATTGCTTTCCATCTGCCCTCTGGCAGAACTGATATTTGTACTCTGGGGTATTATTTGTAACAGTGCACCTCAACCCTGTTATACAGCAGAATGCTCAGTAAAAGAACATCTACTCATGCAACACCTCATGTCTCTTATAAACTCAGTGCTCATTTATTTATTACCAGAAGGTGATGGCCCATTTATAGAGGCTTCCCTCTTCTCACTGACTACATTTCTATCGACTCACATTCTTCACTATAGCACCCACTACATTGGTTTACTCTCATGTATGATCTTTCTTTTTACTGATATTTTACTTTGGCTTACTAAAGCTTAAGAAACAATTCCTAGGTACTCTACTGTATCCATTTGGGTGTAAGAAAAGGAATTTTTTTAAGGTAGTCCAGTGTCCCTTGTCTTACAACTCAGAAATAACTAGACTACCCCCTAGTCAAAAAGATGGTGGAAACTCAAGTCCATGTAGGCAATGAGACCAGAACATGGAGGTGGCAGCAAGGTATTTATATGTTCTTTGTCTTTGGTATCTAGGATTAAGATACTCCATGCCCAGATTATTGAGAAGGATGCCATGATCAAAGTACTCCAGCAACGTTCTCGGAAGGAGCCAAGTAAGACAGAGCAGCTGTCATCCATGCGGCCAGCAAAGTCTCTGATGTCCATTTCCAATGCTGGATCGGGCTTGCTCTCCCACTCTTCCACCCTGATTGGCACCCCCATCATGGAAGAGAAACAGAATGACAAGAGCTGGAAGGGGAGCCTAGGTAATGACATATTTAAAGAGAGCTCTGACTTAGATACATGTCCATGTAGTAAGAAAAAGGAGTGATGGTCCAGATTCTAGAGAGGAAGATATAGCAGGGTTTTTTTGTCCTCCTGAGAAGCTAGCTACAGATCAGGAGCTGCTCCAAACTGTGAAGTCTCACTGAAAGAACACTGGTTGAAGTCATAACCTTAGAAAAATCCTGGAGTTTTATTTGGGTGTGAAGGAAAATAACTCCCAAAGCCCATGTGGCCTTCATGTCATTTAAAATTTCAAAATTCTAGCCTTTTCTATGTTCTTTTCTTTCATGAAGTTGGAAGACTCAGAGTTCTAGCTAAGCTGAATGGAGATGGGTGGCAGGTTTTTGCTACCAGAATGTTCTGAGATGAGAACAAAATGTAATTTTTAATTTCATTCCTGTCCATTCCTTCCCCTCTAATTGAAACCCCAGATGTACTGTGGATACTACGAGGCACATCATTAGAGCCTTAAGAAACAAGCTATATTTTTAAATTTTAGCTCTTTTTGTTGCTTCTAATATCTTTCTTTGTTTTTTGACACTCATAGTGTCCTTTGGTTAGAGTAGGCATCTTAGAGACCATGGTCAGGGTTAGAACCTTAGATCAAATAATTATTATCACACCCATCTGTGAACACAGACTTCTTCCACCAGTCCTTTCCAGCTGTCTGTTAATAGATGGTATTGGTTATAAGTGGAACTGAGTAGAAGCATTCTGACAGTTTGGTGGAAATTAATCACCATTGGAAAAAATAAATCTAAACACGTATCCAGGAAACTTAAAGATTTAATATGATGTATTGGGGATTGGAGAATGAGGATCAAAAGGGATCTGCCAAGTCTGAAAGAAACTTTTAACCATGATGGGAGGTCCCTGACAAACTGATTCCTGGGTTTGCTGGAGGGCAAAGTAAATAATTTAGGCCCATTCATATTTCTCCTGAACCTTCTACAAATAAGTAGAGGTAATGAGATGGCAGTATTTGAGTAATCTAGTTTTTTAACCTCTTTCCCTCTTTCCTTTGTAGGTATTCTCCTGGGTGGAGACTACCATGCAGAGTCTGTTCCTTCCACACCCTCACCTGTGCCACCCTCAACACCCCTGCTCTCAGCTCACTCTAAGACAGGCAGCCGAGACTGCAGCACCCAAACTGAAAGGGGAATGGAACCAAACAAAACTGCAGCTGGTGCCACAATCTCTGTTCCTGTTCCAGTTGCTGCTGCTGCCACTGCTGCTGCCATCACTGCCAATGCTGCCACCAACACTGCCACCTCTGCCACCAACACCACCACCATGGTAGCTGCTGTTCCAGCTGCCATTGGTGTCACTGCTCTTGCTGCTGTGGTTTCTCCAGCTACTGCTGCTCAGATTACAGATGCTGCCTCTGCTGTTGCTGCTACTGTTACTCCTCCTCCTCCTCCTCCTCCTCCTCCTCCTCCTCCTCCTGCTGCTGCTGCTGCTACTGCTGCTGCTGCTGCTGCTGCTGCTGCTGCAGTTGTTCAGGTTGCTCCAGGTACTACAGCTCCAGTTCTAGCTCCGGCTCCAACAGCAGCTAAGCCTTCTACTCCAGCTCAGACTCAGACACCAACTCCAGCTCTAGCTTTGGCCGCTACTCCAGCTCCAGCTCCAACTCCAGCTTTGACTCTGGCTGAGTCTTCTGCAACTCCAGCAGCTACTTGTGGACCACGTCATTTGTCTACACCGAGTCTGACCTGTAATTCAGATAAGACAGGTAATAATTCTCTGTACAAGTAGCTTTTTGTTCTGCCCTCAATTACAAATTGCTTGTTGGTACCTGCTACTTGGGCACAGTTGGTCATTTGGAGGGAGGATTTTCATATTCTAAAGGGGATTAATCAGAACAGATAAGGGCAGAGAGTTTATAAACAATTTCTATACCAGAATGGGAACATGGAGGAGTCAAAGTCATTCATTCTTCCAGTAAAAGTAAATAAATCCTCTGGTGAACAAGGTGGGGGTAGCTGCAACAAGTTTCAGTTAGCCATTGACTTCATAGGGGCTCTAAAGTTGTCTATTTCTAGAAATTTACATTTTTTTTCTTGTCTCTAAGTCTTTTCTAACCCCTTATTTCTATTTAGATGGTCCTGCTTTCCACTCCAATACTCTGGAAAGAAAAGCTGCCATTCAGATCTTGGGACAAGAGCCTGATACAGAGATTGTGGAATATCTCATCTAAACATCCTAATCAAGAGCTGCAGTTTATCAGCAAGAATGCTTTTAATCATTTTTCCCTTTTGTTCTTATTTTGAGGGTGAAGACAAGGATTGGGGGAATGTTTTTTAAAGGGACTTTTTACTGAAACAATATAGTACTTAAGTAATAACATTAACTCCAGTCTATTTTGATACACTTAGAGAGTACCTCTAAAGACAGTTTAGTCAGAATGTGCTCGAAGGGTTATTATATGGATTTATGCAAATACTAGGACTGTTAATAACAGCTGGATATATATCAATGTTTTTACTGTGCTTAAATTTGTCTAGCATTTCCATATTCCAGATCATTTTTTTTATTGAGGAGCACACTATGTTTGGAAGACAGCATGTAACATGTAGTTCAGAAATGGAAAGTCAGAGAGAATTTGCTCATGTGTTGTTGTGTAGAGTTACATTCTAGGCAGCATCCAGAGAGAGAACTCTTGTCTCAGGCTCACGGAACAGAATAGTTTTAGGAGCCATGTAAGCCAGAGGAAAGGTCGAGAGCATTGGGGTGTGGAAGGATGCTGGAGCTAATTTTTTTCCCAATTTTCCAGCTATCCTGTGACAGGAGATTGTGTTTATCTTCATTTCATTGGTGCCTTAGAAGTGGATTTTTTTGTTCTCTCATGGAGGTTTACACACACACACACACACACACACAAACACATACATTCTGGAGTAATTTCTGCATTTGGATAATTAATATATTACTTCCAGATGCTAGGAGAGAAACTTCCTTTCTCTTAGGGAGTTAGACCATCAGAGGCCTTGATGGAGAGTTGCATGAGGTCCTGTGTGTGGACCTTTGTGATCTGTGATAAGCCATGAACAGCCTTCCCTAAGACCAATAAGCTTAGTGTCTATTTCTTTTCTACCACAAGTTCACTGACTATGTCACCAGTCTTAAAATGCCAATCATTTTCAGAGCGAGGAAACGTATTTAGTGATGTGTTGAATACCTTGGATTTCTGGTGACTACTTTGAAATAACTCTTTGTTTTCCAAAATTCTTAGCCTATGTCATAAAAGGCTTATTTGACTATCACCTCCAAGGGAATAGTATCAGAAGCCCAAAGTACTATACTGCAGTTGGGGGAGAGAGGTGCTCTGCATCAGTGTCCTCAGCTATCTCTTCTCGTGGCTAGTGAATTCATCTTGAAATACTTTAGAGACTAGCAGGAAATGTGCATGTGGGCAGGGATCAAGGAGGCCACAGCTCCAAACTTTGCCTAAGGGCTGCCTCCAGGGACACAGAAAGGCTGCCTATTGCCACAGGTCCCTGTGCTATGTCACTTCTCTGCCCTTCATTAAGGTGACAGATTGACAGACAGTGTCACTATCAGTTTCAAGGGTATGGGGGGAGGTAAGGGGAGTGGGGATATTAGGTAATGGTGGGAGGGTAGAGACTTGGGGATGTATTAGTTAGAAACCAGATTAATAGAAGAGTAGGCCTGATTTGTTACATTATGAGATATAGTTGGTAGAAGGAACTTTAACAATACCCCCTCATTTTAGCGACGAGGAATCTGAGACCTAGAGAGGTTAAGTGACTTTTTCAAGAGCACTCAACAGAGCTTCCCACTCTGCCAAATACCATGATTATTTTGAGATGCCCTTATATACAAAAAGCCCCATTTTAAGAAAAGTTATCTTCGTAGTCCAGAGTTTATATATTTTATAAAATGTCTCTGGATTGAGTAGTTTGTCCAGGGTTATGAATTCCTATTTTTCCTTTCCTGCAGTGCCTTTTGCAAGGTTTTCCTTTTCTGATCCTAAGAGTTACATGAAACATCCATCCCCCCTAAGAAATCAACCTCATTTCTTCTCTTGCTATGATATTGATTGTCTTGGATAATCTTACAGGGTTCCTCTATGAGTATAGGAATGGCCTATTTAACAGTATTCTTGTTTCATTCCTGATTATCTTCCAAGGGAATTGTTTTATGTATGGGGAAGGAAGAGACAAGAGGGGAGGTGATGTGATTTTCAGTCAGCCTGACATTTTCAATAGTGAAGTGATCATCTTACACATTAGTCCTCAGTTATCAAATGAATCCCAAATAGTAATTAAAGGTGCAGTTGTGTTACCGCCCATTCATACTGCCCTTTCCTTTAGTCATATGGAAAAGAAACTCAAATAGTAGAAGCAGCAAGAGTAAATTTTAGGACTCTTACTTTCTATACAAATAAATAAATAAAAATAAGAGTTTTATTTATCCCTTTCATGGTTATAACATATTGCCAGAATTTTTGCTAGTTCTGGGATCCATGATTTTAATCACATTCTGTAAGGTGACAAATGTCATGCATTCCACACACTGTGTGTCAGCCATCTCTTTAGGCTCGTCTATTTGGGGGAAGAGGGAAATTCTTGGCTAAATACTATTTTGAACTTTCTGCAACATCTCTGACCCCTAACACTAGAAATAGTCCCTTTTGGCTCAGTTTTTAATCCCAGGTAATTATTTAAAATAATATTGTACATCTAAGAGATGGAAGAAGTCCATGTCAGTGTATTATGTTTACAAAGGAGATAGATTAAGCCTTTTTGGAAGATCTCTAATAGGTGTCATTTTTAAAATTCAGAATTATAAGACAAATCTCAAGTTAGACACCTTTTACAAATGTGTGGATGTAGCATTTGGGAGATCTTTCTGGGCTCGGACTTACCTATGCATTTTACTAGCACCTCAGAACAGGAGGGTGACCTTGTTGTCTTAACTTGTACTGCCTAGTGGTCTCTGGGGGACCTTCTAAGTCAATCATATCCTAATGTTCCATGTACAGAAAAACTTCATTAGAACAATATTTACTTGATATAAAATTTTTATTAACAATTTTTTATTAAATAAAAGTAGCTTGAGCTTTCTTTTAAAATCATGTTTCTTATTATTGTTTTAATGAAGGACTTATTTTCAGTGCTGCTTTTGAGCTTTAGGATGGCAGGATAGCAGAAGCCTGAAATACCTGTCATCATCTGCTATAGGTAACATACTAAGAGACCCATCACTTTTGTTTTAGTTTGTTACACAATTGGGTGGATACAACAATTGGAAAACGAATAAACTTATTGTGTAAACTTTTTATGAAGAGCCTAAATACCAATAATGTGGTATCTTAAAGTGTATATCTATGCACTAAGTTTTATAAGTTATATTCTCATGTCCTTTAGCCATACAATTTCCTGTTATATCTCAGTTACTCATTCACATATGTAATGTACTACTTAAAATGTGTGCATTCTTACTGAACATGTTTTCAAAGGAAGGCATCAGCCATGGGCTAATTGCTACCAATTTCAGCCCACCATGATCCTTGGAAATAAATTTTCTAAGTGCCATCATCAGGAGGACAAGTGTCCAGGAGTTAATTATTTTTCTGGTAGCAGTGATACGTTACCTGAAACCATCAAACCTCCTTCTGGTCTCCCTTGTTATTAATGGCATGTGTCTGTAAAGTGGATAGCTGTAGTTGGAAGATGGCTAGAGAACAATCACCTTTGATTTGAAATATATTGCCCCCATTATGATTAAGACCCCATTCTGTAATCAACTGAGCTAGTTCCAATAAAGTTAAGCAGGTTTGAATCCACTCTGTGCCTATCTTTTCACTGACAATAAAGTTAGCTATTTTAAAATGCAGTACTGTGTGGAAAACACCTTGGTATTTACCCAACAGATGCTTTATTGGTGCTGTATCTGTGATTACTTTCAGTTCGGTGTGCAGTGAAATCAGCTTTCAAGGGCAGCATGCAGCAGAATTTGCATTCACTTAAGGTATGGAATATGATTATAAAGTATTAAAATAAAACCACTGGTTTCATGCTCTAATTGGTTCCTTTATAGATTCAGGCAGCACATATGAAAAACTTTATATACTTTTATCTCCTGGTTCCAAGAGATAAAACAATGGCCACAAGAAGTAGAGAATTCTTCATTTTGTTAGCATTTTGGAAAGTCCCTTGGTGTTCCTTTTGTACTCTTGTTCTTATGCCAATTCATCAGTTTTGGTTGAGGGAGCTTATTAAAAGCAAATCAAAACCACAAACAAGTTGGTTCTATTCACTGAAAATGTTAAAGCTGCCTTTACACTACTTTTCCTGTGTCTCCTGTTTATCACTGAACCCCAACCTTACTAAGAGTATAAAATGCCCACAGGCTTGGAAATGATACTTTCACAATGGAATTGGCTTGATGTGTGTTACAAAATAAATGGGGTGAGTGTATAAAATTCATTCTAAATTTTATTTTTTTAAAATTAAGTGGGACTACAGTTCTTCCATACTTATGAGTACTTTGGAAATTATATGTGTGAAAATCCACTCCTCTTTTTCAGGACAATGAAAATGATATTAAGTTAACCATACCTTCTTACAAAGTTTTGTGAGGTGTTTCTTTCAGAAATATAGTCATTTATGAGGAGAATAAACAACTGTTCCTTTAAAAGATCACATCGTAAGAGCCTTTCTAGATATTATCCAGTATTATAACTGATCTGATTATCTGTGTTGTATGTCATCTTCCTTTCTGTGAGCTTCCCTTCTACTGTAATACATGATTTGCACAGTCTATGAGTTACACAGTTACAGAAACAAATGCATCCCGGTTTCCACCTTCTCCACTTCCATCTTATTCTGCAGGAAGGTTTCAATTGGAGGAAAAAGTATAAATGATTTTGTCTTAGAATACTTTCAACATTTATTGGCAATCACTCTGGTATTTGAGTGAAGACCCCTGAGCGACAGGATTTAGTTTCCAAAAAGAAAAATGTTCTCCACAATGCCAGAATTTCATGCCATATAACAGAGTACTTATTCAGATGCACAAACTGGCCAAGCCCAGTGTACTTATTTTGGCTCCTATGTTTTGATATTTGCCTGTTGCCTTGACCAATGTTTTCAGGCATGTGTGAGTTGTTGAATAACCACATATTAGATATTGTCATTATATAAAATGCCTTTAAGTTTAAAAAGAATACAGTTCATAATTCTAGTTTATGAGAGAAAACTACACACACATATGCACATACACACATTTACAGTTTATTGTGATATATGACATGGAAAAAAATTTGAATAAGATACAGAACTAATACAAAGAAGGGAATGATAGGATGGCAGAGAATATGTGTGGAGAGACTAAATTGAGCTTTGAAGGATGTGTAGACATTAATTTGGTGAACTAGGGGGCAGGAAAGAACATTCCATGCAGAAGGAATAGAGTGTACAAAAGCAATCTCATTTTGTCAGACCAGAGATTAAATGAAGATTATGTTTCCAAGATCAAAGGCCCCAGAAAACTACCCTGAATTTTAACAACCTTTTAATGGAAACTTACAAATTCACTCAATTAGGTGGCAGAACTTACTGGTCCTGAAGTCAAAGAACATGCAGTAGTCCTAAATTAGCAGCTAAGCAAATGTTTACTAGTGGACAAGTCTGTTAACAAGATCAGAGAGATTTATCAGTAAAATAGGGGTAAATATCTATCTATCCCTGTGGACCTCATGGAGAAGGGATAAGAGAGCTTCACAAAGAAATAATATATAAAGGTGCCAGTCAACACAATGAGCTAAATCTATAAAAATGATTTTTTTTAACTTTTGATTAAAGAAAAATCTAAACATAAACGAAAACAGGCAGAATATTGTAATGCATCTCCATGTGTTCATTGCTGGGCTTCAACAATTATAAACTTATCAACACATAGTAAATCTTGCTTTATTTATTGCTTCTACCTATCCACCCTATATTATTTTGAAGCACATCCTAGACATCATAACATTTTATCAATAAATATTTTAGTATGCATACAGATGAAACTTTTACTAATGAAGAATTTAAAGTGCTATTCCCAGAACCAAAATATGTAACTTACCAACAAACAAAATGGTAGTGTGTTTGTGCTTTGGTACTTACAAAACTTCTTGTTTTGATTCCACAACTCCTTCCCAAAACTGAAACCTGTCTCAAAATGAAAAGGTTCATTCTCCCACAATGTACATATCAAAGGGGAAAATATTTTCTTTAGTGGTTTCCCAATGCAGATTCTAAGCTATTATTCTTCCTCCATGTGTATAAAAATCTCCAGCTACTTTAAAGTCCCTGTCATCCAGCTGTTCCTTGTTTCTCATCTACTGATTTGGTCACTATCCCAAGTTTCTGGCCTCTGGATCACCGTTGTTCTTTCCAGGCCCAAATGACCCAATCAGCATCCTAGCCTATCAAGTTTGTTGCCCTCTTCAACTCCACTGACCATATCCGCTCCACTTTAGCCTACTGTGCTCATGGCTAACACAGACCTGGCCATCATGCAGAACTGCTCTACCATGGAAATCACATACACCACTACTCTACTCTCTGGCCACAATCTCCTATCCTCCCAGAGTTCTCTACTTTGATTTTGTCTGCCCTTTAACTTCTGAGAGACCTCAAGTCCCTGCATGCCCCGCATTTTCTTCTAGGCTTCTAGCTTTGAACTACTTGACCTGGACCTCATGCTCAAGTACCTAAACCTTCAAATCATTTGTATTCTTTAAAACCTCTTTCATTCATCACAAGCCAGAAGTTTATGAATCATCTTTGACACTCACCTCTCTCTGATAGCTGATATCTAATTCATCACTGGTCCTAACAAAATAAATCGCAAAACCCATTTACTACTTTCCAACTCTACTGTCAACAACCTACTTTAAGCTAACATCTTTCATCTAGAATATTTCAATAGCACATTCACTGGTCTGCCTTGATCTTGTTTGACTCATTTATTATATTTATCTAGTAATGAATATTATACAGTAACAAATATAATTCATATGCCATTTCCCTGCTTTAAAATTTTCAAAAGCTTCCCATTGCAATGTGAATAAATAGGGCCACAAAAGGTAAAACAACTAACCCAAGTTTTGTAGCTGTGGATTTGAAATTAAAATCCAGATATCTTGGACTCTTGTTACAGTAGAATCATTATCATTTCTTATTTTGAGTATTTTTTTTTCTTGCTTACAAGACATTACTGCTATGGCATCATTATTTTCTCTGATATTAACCTAGAAGCACTTCTTGAAGTCTTCTTCAAACCATCTGCATTGAAATCACCTCAGGTGTTTATTCAATGTGCACTCTCTTGTCTTGCACCTAGAAAAGTTTCCTGTAGTTCTAGCGTAAAACACAAGAATCTGCATTCTAACAAGTTTCCCAGGAGTTTTTGATGCAGCTCATCCTGAGACTATATACTTTGAGAAACACTGACCAAGGATTTCCTCGCATTTATCTTGCTTCCCTTCTCCTCTTCAGTTCCCCTACTACGTGACAGACTCCCAACTGCACATAGTTAAATGAGTAAGTCCAGGTTGGATGTTAGCTATCATACACACCCTTATTTCAGTAGATAAACATTTTATTTTCTTCATTAACCCTTAATATCTATAGTGAAATAACTACCTATTCTCCCCAGATTTGATTCTTAAGTGTTGGATTTATTGCTGTCATCGAACAAGACATGTTGTTGTTTACTTTTGTTATTGGTTTGCATGGTTTATAGTCCTTGAGACAATCATGACCATATTTATGATCTTGGCCAGCTCATTTAGCACCAATGACCTTTCTGTAATACACGGTCACTGGATTATAATCTAATGTCCCTTTGGCTCTTAAATTCCTTGATTCCATGAAACTAAATACTATCTCTAAGGTCAGAAATTCTTTCACATGGATCTAAAATTGGCTATGCAGCATAGATAAAAGACATTTTAAAAGTTAAGTATACTGAAAATACTCTGCAGGCCTAAGATCTATTCTTCAAACTTCAATTTTTTTCCCACTGGTGCTGCCCACACTTGAAATTTTATTCTCCTGTCTTAGCTATATCTACTCTATTTTCCTACTATGCATTATCATTTTCCAAAAAAAGACATGTCCACAAGAATAAATCCCCCCCCCAAATATGAGGAGATCAAAACAGAGGGAAGGTGGGGTAATTAACATTTTTTTAAGACATGAGTTTGTGGTAATTTGCACTTATCCAGTTGTAGGTGACTGGGTGGCACAAACAAGAGAAAGTAAAAAAGAAATAAGACACATGTCATATTGCAGTAGATGGCCAAGAGAAGGATGGCAGTCACTGAGTCACCATGATACCCATAGGACTAAGTAGAGCTAGAAAAAGGGGAAAGGGAAATATTTCTAAATAGGTGTTAGAAACTAGTCGTGTGACAAATACATAACATATTATTCTCAATAACCAAATTTAAAAGATCCAAAAACACAAAGCATATATTTTTTACAATTATTATTATTTTTTTATGCCAAGGGGCAGATTCATATCTCATGAGCCTTGAAGTCTTGACAGTTTGGAAGGCCTCCCTTATGAAAAAAAATTTCTAAAAATTATGAATACACAATCAGATGTTAAAGTATTTTTTGGAATGAGAGATTGCAACAAATTACAGATTTTGAAAAGTTGACAAATACCACAAACATGACCAAAAAAAAAGAGACAATAATTTCTCTTAATTAACTACTCAACACACCTCCAAAATACTAGTTTTCTGCACTTTGGCTTCATATTTTTTTTTGTTTGCTTCTTTGTATGACTATTGTTTTTATAATACTTTCTGTTGAGAAAATAGGAAGATAATTTAGTTTTTTGACTAACATAATTGATCAAAATAATTCATCAAAATAATAATTCTATTATTGATAGTTTGAAAGCTAAAGCATGCAACTTCACACAGTTGAAGTAGAACTGATGCTTTTAGAACTGATTTAGTTAATGCTCTATAAACATAAGGATTCTGATAAATTATATTTTATGCAATTTCCATACAGAATAAAAGTACTATGCATAGCTGAGTACATTGTATTATTGAATGTATTACTAACAGAGGAAATTTTATCTTCATTTAAGCATTAGTGAGAACTGAATACTCTACATACCGTATCGTGTATTAGATGAGTGAAGGAATTTTCCACAGAGTAGCCTCTGGAACCATACATTGCAAACCTTATTTCAGTATCCACATGCTTTCATGCCAAGTACCATAAGACACACTTATATAGCAAAAAGACCTTCAGCTTTGCACCTTTGTGTTGTCATGCTGGAGAAGTTAGCAGAGTGAGCACTAGGGGTATTTTTAGAAGTCATTCTTTTACCAGAATGGTTTAGCAATGATTTGTCTATCTGTAGGACTGACTGAAGACCACATAAATATATGTCATTAAACACAAATGAAATATATCTCCAACTGAACTTCTCCTTTGCTGGATCTCAAATATAGGAAAAAGTGTAATGGAGGAATATCAATCTGGAAAGAGATAGTAGTTATATTAATCAGGATTCTATAGAGAAATAAGCAAAACAATTATAGGTAGGTTAATAGATGATAGATGTAGATTAGAGAGATAGATGAGAGAAGATAGATGATAGATAGATAGATAGATAGATAGATAGATAGATAGAGATAGAGATAGACAGATAGATATAAATATGGGGGTGAGAAGCTGAGAAGTCTGAAATATGAGGCAAAATTGCTTTTACTCTGGGAAACCTTGGTCTTTGTTTTTGTAGTCTTCAACTGATGGGATGAGCCTTATTATGAAGCATTATCTGTTTTACACAAAAACATATTTTTACATTTAAAACATATTTTCATTGCAACAATGAGACTGATGATGTTTGATCAAACAACTAAGCTCCATATCCTAGGCATTTTGGAACATAAAGTTAGCAATCACAGTAGTCTTAACAAATTTTAATAAGTTAAGCTTTCCTATTTTTGAAAATATCATTAAAACACCTACCATGTGATCCCATTGCTAGGGACCCTCCCAGTTCGACCTTCAAAATATACCCAGAATCTGATCTCTTCCACTGAGTTCTGTAAGCTTCATCTTCTGTTGTATCACCATGTCTTCCAGAGTTTATCCTTTCCAGTTTTGTGTTTTTCTTTCAGAGAGTTGATTACTTCATTATTTTTAAATTTTATGGAAAAATATGTAGATGCAGCTTTCATCTACTCATTGGCAACATTTTAAAAATAAATTTATTTATTTTAATTAGTTTCAAGTATATAGTACATTAGTTAGACATCTATAATGTTCATAAAACAATCCCCCTAATTATTCCCACCCTCCCCTGGCCATCTACTTAGCCATCATATTAATGCTAACTACATTCCCTCTTCTATGCTCCCCATGCCCAACTATCAACTATTAATTTGTACTTCTTTAACCCTTCATCCCATTCTCCCAGCCTCCCAACCCTCCTCCCCTCTATTACCAAATTGTCCCCTTTACTTGCGAGTCTGTTTTTGATTAGTTTGTTCTTTTTGTTCTTTAGACACTGCATATAAGTGAAATTATATGGTATCCATCTTTCTCTGTTTGACTTATTTCACTGGCAAAGAGGAAATGCAAATGGCTAATAGACATATGAAAAGATGCTCAAGGTCGCTAATCATCAGAGAAATGCAAATTAAAACCACAATGAGATATCACTTCACACCTATCAGAATGGCTATCATCAATAAATCAAAAAACAGCAAGTGTTGGTGAGAATGTGGAGGAAAGGGAACCCTCATATATTGTTGGTGGGATTGCAAAGTGATACAGCCACTATGGAAAACAGTATGGAGGTTCCTCAAAAATTAAAAAATGGATATATCTTTTGACCCAGCAATTGCACTTCTGAGTATTTATCCAAAGAAAACCAAAACAATAATTTGTAAAGATCTATGCACTACAATATTCATGGCAGCACAATTTACAATAGCCAAGATATGGAAGCAACCTAAATGCCCATCAACAGACAATTGAATAAAGAAATTCTGGTTCATACATACAATAGGATATTACATAGCCATTAAAAAAATGAAATCCTACCATTTTTAATGACATGGATGGACACAGAGATTATTATGCTGAGTGAAATAAGTCAGACAGAGTGGCAACATTTTTTACAGTGTTTATTTTTGTTGTACTTTTCCATCAGATAGTATACTTTTTACCCAGAGCCTTCTTCTCCATAACAAAGATCTACTGGCTGGATTGGGGGTGGGAGGGAATGGAACTATCTGAGCCTTACCTAGTTTATAGAAAGGCATCCTCCCACTCCAACCCCCTCTAGCCTTCCTGTCTTACTTAAAAGGAATAAAACAGTTTTCTGGTGTCAGGATTTCAAGGGAATAAATTGGGAATGCTGCAACCAGAGAAGGAACACATACACCTCCTCCATCTAGTCCAGTAGTTCCTCACCTTGGTACCACATTAGTATCACCTGGAAAACTTTAAAATATCCCAATGCCCAGCATGTACCCAGACTAATCAAGTCACAATTTCTGGGGTGGGACCAGGTATCAGGATTTTAAAAAATAGGTCCAAGATTAAGTCATACCAAACTTAGATCTACTATTTATTACACAGGCCTGAGTGGTTTGACAGAAGAGAAAGCAGATTATGAATTATCTACAAGTACCAAGTAATAACCAATAGAAATTCACTGTTTCTCTAAAAAAAAGAGACTATATTTTTATCAGTATTGTGTTGATTCCTTTTTATTATCTATAATTGAATAATTTGGATTATCCTGCCTCAAGTATTTGTAGGAGATTCTAGTGATGCCTTCCATGAAATATTATCCCAAAAAGTCTATCCCCTGCAGGAAGAGAGATGGATATCTTATAGTGACTATAGCTACTCTGCATGGTTCTTTGTCTAATCCCACTTCATCATTCTCTCTGAGCCAAGCCTTGTCCAGGAAGACGTCTGCCACTCCTCTACTCATCACAATCCCTGGAACTATTTCTGCAAACTAAGAAATAGTTTCAGCACCTCAGGATATACCAGTCATCCTTAGGAAGTATATTTTTGTTGAAGTTTCCTAAGATCTGTTCCCTTCCTACACTCTCAATGCTTCTTCTCTTCACTTCCCATCCTTTTTTTCTCATTCCTCCCCTTTAACAGATACTTGGGCATCTGAAGCTTTATTTTTGAGTCTGTAGATTTCATCTATGATAGTAGATAGATGGAGCATGTGGGCCTTTAATTTTTCAATTCTCTTGTTGCTCTTGCATGATTTCTAGGAAGTGAAAAGGAAAATGCTCACTTATTCAGCTATTTTGATTTTATAAATGACCCTATTTTTGTTCATTATTATATCCTCATAGCTAGAATAGTGCCTGATATAAATATGTTCTTTATATAAATGACTGAATGCTCAATCCAGCAAACTGAAGTCTTCAATTCTGTATCTGAGCTATTGTGGCTGCTGGACAAAGATGAGTAGATTGATGCCACTACACATTCTGGGTCTGAGAAATTCTGTATTTGCCCTTGGCCAGTTTCTTCTTCCCCTGGGAAAGTATTCCACACATAACACTCTTCTTACACAGCCTGTAAATATCCACCTCCCTCACTCAAAGATGGCCTCAACTCCAACTTCAATGTGAAAACAGAGTTTTCAGTTGACAACCTGAGGTTTATATTAAATATATATATATATATATATATATATATATATATATATATATATATATATATATATATATATATATATATATATATATGTATAATGATAGGAAGAGCACTGCCAGTGTTCCTATCTGAACACTCAGCAAGCACTTGGGTTGTAAACAACTGCTATTGCCATGTTGGTGTTAACTAGCTCAAAATTAGCCTCAGAAACAACCTCAACTTCTAGCTCTCCCAATCAGCAAACTTGTCTACAACTTAATTCAACTCACTTTTTTCCTCCAGTCTCTGAGGATGTCATCCTTCTTCCAGACCAAGATCAACCCCACTACCTTTGCTCTAGACTTCATGCTCATTTTCTCCAGCACTTTGATCCACCCATGAAGTCCCCTCTTTTCCTTATCTGCAACCTCACCCCTCCTCTTGGATTCCTCCTCCCAAACTAATTAATTTGCTGAAGCTTCAGGTTCATCTTGTTTTACAAACAGGACAGAAGTGGAAAAAGAAGCTGGGATTCAGAAACTAACAGAACAAGGAGAATACACTAATGCAAAGCCCCAATGATTGGAATTTGGAATGGAGGAGACTGAGGCCAGCCATTTGAGAGCTTCCTATCTCAAGCATTGGTTGCTCTGAAAACTGGGACAGGCTTGAATTCTTGGGGTAGATCAGTGAGCCATGGAGGAGCTGGGGTCAAAAAGAGGTAGAGACAGGAAAGCTGAGGAGAAGGTGGCTCATGATAATAGTTGTTTTTAAGTATTTGAAAAGCTGTCAAATAAAAAGGAAGATTTACATTATGTGTCCCCAGAGCTAGATCTGGGAGCAAGGGGTGAATGCAAAGGAAAGGGAGATTTATGCAAGGTGAGAAAGAGCTTTCTTTAAGAACTATCTGATGAGAGGGTGATTAGATTCTCATAAGAGTTGTATAGTCCAGGGGCCAAATGATCATTAACAGGCATTTATCAAACTGCATTATAATTATTTACAAGATTTCTTTAGGGGAGGAACATATATGATTTATTTTTGTATTCTCAGCCTAGTTCATTGTGTGTTACATAATAGGAGCTAACTGTTAGTTATTAATGATAAAAATAACGCTAAGTTTTCAGTAAATTTCTCATAAAATGAATGCATTAAAATAAATTTTATGAGGATTAGAAAACAAAAATTACTTTTCTTAAACCAACATTTTGATATTTACCATAAAGAAGAAAAATAAAACATATATGAAAGCACTTTGCATACTGTAAAGTACAATACAAACATATAAGTATTTTCAGTGAATGTTTATAATCTTGGCTCAGCCCTATACTAGGCATTATAAGCAATTCAATAATATACAAACCTAGTCCCCGATTTTGAGATACTTAACAATTAAAGGTATATAAAATAATAAGAAAAAAAGTTAATGCTGAATTTGAAGAAACATGGTGGAATGAGAGAAGTCCACAGATCTATTTCCTTGAAACAACAATAAGTTGAATATCTAAAATTTACCCCTCGCAAACTGTACACAAGCACATCTGAGTGTGGGATCTGTGCATAAGAGCTACCACAGGTCAGGACCATGGGTGTCAGGCGGTGGGCTGGGAGAAAGAAAGAAGCTGCCTCTCAAAGCCACCAGAGCTACCTGTAGGAGGATGGAGAGGGGAGAAGGTGTGGCAAGTTCTCTGAACAGCCCTACCTAGGAGATCTGTGAGCTCAATGCAGCCAGCAGTAGGTTCAAGTCAACAAGGCAGAGAGCAAAGAAGCAGGACAACAGAGAAAGAACAGTTGATTTTACCAGTTGGGGCTCCAAAACTGAGGATGAGCCACAGCACCCAACCACCAACCCAGAGGACCTCACCCCCCATATCATCCAAGCTGGAACACTGCGGAGCCCCAGGAGAATCTGAGCAAACGCTAACAAAACTGTGCTAACACTGACAGAAACAGACTGAGGGTAACGACTGTGATTAAATATCTAGAAGGAAAAAAAAGGCATTATTGAGGCTTTATATAAAGCAGAAATAAAAGAGGCTTGGATGCTACCTACTGGAAACCAAAAGAAAAGTGCCTTTCTTGCAACAGGCTAAAGAGAGACCTTTATATAATAAATCTTCTTTTTGGGAAAAAGAAAAAGAAAAAAGGAAAAGATACACTACCATTGATGCCCAGGTAGAGAAATAGTCTATTAAACACCATGAACAACCATGGTGACAAGGAATCTCAGAAAGAAAGAGAAAAAACTTCAGAAAATAAGCTTACAGACATAAAAATATGCAACTTAAATGACAGAGAATTCAGGATAGTACTAATGAAAAAAACTTGATGAGATACAAAAAGAATCATATCAACACTTTCAGGAATTGAAAAACAACTAGAGGAGCATAATGAGTTCTTTAGCAAGGAGATTGAAACCCTCAAAAAGAACAGAATAGACCTTCTGGAGATAAAAAACACACTGCAAGAGTTGAAAAATGAAATAACAAGCTTGAAAAATAGAGTTCATCACATGGAGGAAAGGATCACTGATATGATATTGAAGACAAATCTAGAAATAAATCAGAGAGAAAAAGAGAAAAACTAAAAAATGAAAAATAGTGAAAGAGAAATACAAGAACTAGCTGATACCATCAGGAGAAGAAACACAAGAATAATGGGCATTCTTGAAGGTGAGGAAAAGAAGCTGGGACTAGAAAACATTTTCGGAGAAATAGTTGATGAGAATTTTCCAAATCTAAAGAATGAGCTGGAGCTTGAAATTCAAGAAGTCAACAGAACACCATTTATCTCAACCCAAAAAGGCCTTCACCAAGACACATTGTATTAAAATTATAAAAAAATCAATGACAAAGATAAAATTATCAGGGAAGCCAGGGAAAAGAAAACAGTAACCTATAAAGGAAAACCCATTAGATTATTGTCAGACTTCTCAGCAGAAACCTTACAAGCCAGAAAGGAGTGGAATGAAATATTCATACTATTAAGTGAAAGGAACTACCACCCTAGAGTAATTTATCCAGTGAAGCTCTTCTTTAAATATAAAGGAGAACAAAAACATTTCCAGACATAAAGACATTTCCAGACATAAAAACACTACAAGGTCTGCACTACAGGAGATAGTGAAAAGGGTCTGCTCACCTGAAACAAAAGGACCAATTAAAAAAAAAACATAATTAAGAGGAAGATAACTATCAGGCAAATAGAAGCTGAGGAGTGCAATTCTTGCTAAGAACAGGGCATTATAAGCTTAAACAATAAGAAGAGAATTACTATAACAAAATAGCAATGAACATTTAGCATACATAGGAACAGCTTGAGACAACAATGACTGAAAAGGAGAGAA
This sequence comes from Macroglossus sobrinus, assembly GCA_004027375.1. Classification (NCBI taxonomy): domain Eukaryota; kingdom Metazoa; phylum Chordata; class Mammalia; order Chiroptera; family Pteropodidae; genus Macroglossus; species Macroglossus sobrinus. Next base: position 348,051 of record PVKZ01000674.1, on the reverse strand, counting down.
TTTAAAGATATAAATTTACAAAGAGGAATGGAGATAAGGCATGTACAGTAGAAAATGGGTACTGTATATATAGGTATAGGTATAGATATAAATATAGATAACTATCCTTTACATATTGATAATGATAACCACACACCAAAGGTTCAGACCTGAAGTATACAATATAAAATAAAAAGAACCAGAGGCAAAACCCACAAAAGCCAACCAAAATAAAGAAAACAGAAACACAAGGGCAAGAAAGCAATGGAAACACTGAGCTACCAGAAGCAAAAGATCAAATAGCTATCAGAAAACCTCATATTTTAATAATCATCCTAAATATAAATGGGCTGAACTCACCAATAAAAAGGCATAGAATTGCAGAATGGATCCAAACACAAAACCCAACCATATGCTGCCTCCAGGAGACACATCTCAGCTCCAAAGACAAATACAGATTCAAAGTGAAAGGGTAGAAAATAATATTTCAAGCAAATGGCATTCAGAGAAAAACGGGAGTAGTATGCTAATATCAGACAAAATACTTCAAAAAAAAAAAGATAAAGAAAGATACTGAGAAACACTTCATAAAGATAAAGGGAACCATGCAACAAGAAGACATAACACTTATTAAGATCTATGCTCTCAATCAGGGAGCCACAAAATATGTAAAACAATTACTGACAGAACTAAAGGGAGAAACAGACTAAAACGCTATTGTATTAGCCTGTATTACAGGAAATACGGAAAGGGGGATCAACTCACCTAAAACAAAATGATAAAAAAATTACATAATTAAGAGTTAGGTGACTAGCAAGCTTACAGAAGCAGAGGAGTGCAACCCAGGGCATTATAAGCTTAAAAATAAGATATTTCCTATAGAAAGATATTAATGATTATTCAGCATACATAGAAACAAATTGAGATAACAATGATTGAAAAGGGAAAAATTCAAAGATCTAAATTTACAAAGGGGAATTGAGATAAGGCACATGGAGAAGAAAATGGACTACTATATATTATATATAATATATATAATATACATATAAAACAATCTTCTACATATTAGTAATGGTAACCACATGTCAAAGATTCAGAACTGACATATATAACATAAAATAAGAAGGCCCAGAAGAAAAACTCACAAAACTCTACCAAACAACAAATAAAAAAAGATACAGACATGCAGGACAAGGAAGCAATAGAAACACTGTGCTACCAGATAGCAAAGATAAAACAGTTATAGGCAAACCTCATATTTTAATAATCACCCTAAATGTAAATGGGCTGAATTTATCAATAAAAAGGCACAGAGTTGCAGAGTGGATCAATAAACAAAAGTCAACCATATGCTGCCTCCAGGAGACACATCTCAGCTCCAAAGAAAATATAAATAGAAAGTGAAAGTGTGGGCATAATATTTCTAGCAAATGGAATTCAGAGAAAAGCAGGAGCAGCAGTGCTAATATCAGATAAAATAGACTTTAAAATTAAAAAAAAGTAAAGAAATATACTGAGAGACACTTTACAATGATGAAGGGAATTATGCACCAAGAAGACATAACACTTATTAATATCTACGCTCCCAATCAGGATGGTCTAAAATATGTAAACCACTAAATGGAGAAACAAACCAAAACACTGTTGTAGTAGGGGACCTAAATACCCAATTGTCAGATATGGACAGATCATCCAAACAGAAAATCAATAAGGAATTAATATCCTTAAATGAAACATTAGACTGACTAGACAAAATAGACTTTTACAGATCCTTTCATCCCCAAACAGCTACTTATACATTCTTCTCTAGTGCACATGTAGCTTTCTCAAGGATTCATCACATACTGGGATACAGAGATAACCTCAATGATTATAAGAGGTGTGAAATCACCCCAGCCATATTCTCTGATCATAATGATTTGAAACTAGAGATCAGCTGCAAAAAGAAAGAGGAAAGAACCAAAAATACATGGAGATTAAACAACATATACTACTAAAGAATGACTGGGTCAGAGAAGAAATAAAAAGACAGATTAAAAGATAGGTAGAAATGAATGATAATGATAGTAAAGCATATCAAAATTTTAGGGATATGGTAAAAGCAGTAATAAGATGAAAATTCATATCATTATTTCCAAAAACAAGAAAGAGTCCCCCCAAAACAGCCCTATCTCCAAAAACAAGAACGAGCCCCACCAAAATAACCTAACACTTCATCTTAAAAAACTAGAAAACAAAGAACAAATGAAGCCAAAAATCAGCAGAAGGAAAAAAAAATAATCAAAGTTAGAGCAGAAATAAATGAAATAAAAAACAACACACACACACACACACACACACACACACACACACACACACACACCAGAAAAAAATAAATGCAACAAAGCTGATTTTTTGAGAAGGTTAAGAAAATTGACCAACCCCTGGCTAGACTCACTAAAGAAAAAAGAGGACACAAATAAACAAAATCAGGAATGAGAGAGGGGAAATTATGAAAGATACCACAGAAATATAAAGGATCATATAAGAATGCTATGAAAATATATAACACCAAATATAATAACCTAGAAGAAATGGACAAATACGTAGAAAGATACAACCTTCCTAGACTGAATCAAGAACTGGAAAATCTAAATAGATCTATTAGCAGTATAGAAATTGAAACAATCATCAAAACCTACCAAAAAAGTAAAAGTTCAAGACCAGATGACTTCACCCATGAATTCTACCAAACATTCAAACAAGATTTAATACCTAGTCTTCTCAAACTCTTACAAAAAAAATCAAACAGAAGGCAATACTTAACCACTCATTTTATGAGGCTAATATTACCCTGACACTAAAACGTGGTAAAGATAACACAAAAAGAGAAAATTGCAGACCAAAATCTCTAATGAACACAGATGCAAAAATCCTAAATAAGGTACTAGTGAACTGAATACAGCAACATATTAAAAAGATTATACACCACGATCAAGTGGGCTTCAACTTAGGGGCACAGGGATGGTCCAATATATGCAAATCAATTAATCTGATAAACAAATTAAAAAATAAGAATCATATGATCATATCAGTAAATGCAGAAAAAAGCCTTTGGCAAGATACAGCATCCATTTATTATCAAAACAGTAAACAAAATCAGCATAGAAAGAAAGTACCTTAACATAATAAGGCCATATAAGACAAATCCTCAGCTACCATTATACTTAATGGTAAAAAACTAAAAACCTTCCAAGATCAGGAACAAGGTAAGGCCATTCACTATTGCCAATGTTATTCAATATAACATTGGAGGTCTTAGCGAGTGCAATCAGACTAGAGAAAGATATAAAAGGTATCCAAATAGGAAACAAAGAAGTCAAATTGTCACTATTTGCGAATGACATGATTCTCTATATAGAAAACCCTAAAGACTCCACAAGAACACTACTAGAAACAATAAGCAAATACAGTAAAGTTTAAGGATACAAAATCAATGTTCAAAAATCTATAGCATTCCTATAGTCTAATAATGAAGTGTCAAAAAAATAAGTGAAAAGAATATTTCCTTTTGCAATTGCAACAATAAAAATATAATACCTAGGAATAAATCTGAGGAAACATGTGAAGGACCTATATAATGAAAACTATAAGACCCTATTAAAAGAAACTGAAGAATATACAAAGAAATGGAAAGATATTCTGTGTTCCTGGATTGGAAGAATCGACATAGTTAAAATTACCTAATTACCTAAAGCATTATACAGATTTAATACAATCCCCATCAAAATCCCATTGGCATTTTTAAAAGAAATAGAACAAAAAAATCATCTGAGTTGTATGGAAGTACAAAGATTGCGCATTGCCAAAGACATCCTGGGGGGGAAAAAGAATGATATTGGAGGCATCAGTCTGCTTGACTTCAACTTATACTACAAAGTGACAATAATCAAAGTGGCATGGTATTCTCAGAAAACCAGGCACAGAGACCACCGGAACTGAACTGAGGATTCAGAAACAAACCCATATTTATATGGGCAAATAATTTTTGACAAAAAAAAGCCAAAAACATACATTGGAGAATGAAAAATCTCTTCAATTGATGATGCTGGGAAAATTGGAAGGCCACCTGCAAAAGAATGAAATTTGACTGTTGTCTACACCAAAATTAATTCAAAATGGATTAAGGACCCTAATATAAGATCTGAAACAATGAAATGTATAGAAGAAAACATAGGAACTAAACTCAAGTACCTTGGACTTAAAGAAGATTTTATGAAGTTTATCTCAAGGTCAAGGGAAGTGAAAGAAAAAAAATGAATGGGACTACATAAAACTAAAAAGCTTCTGCACAGCAAAAGAATCTTTAATGCTGTAGAGACAACCATCTGAATGGGGAAATGTATTTGCAAGCAAAGTCTTCAATAAGGGCATAATATCCAAAATATACAAAGAACGCATACAAATCCATAAAAATAAGAAAACAAATGATCCAATTAAAAAAAATGGTCAGAGGACCTGAACAGACACTTCTCCCAAAAAGACGTACAAATAATCAACAATTATATGAAAAGATACTCAACATCACTAGCTATTAGGGAAGTGCAAATCAAAACCACAATAGGATACAACCCCACTTCTGTTAGAAGAGCTATAATCAACAGGATAAGAAATAATAAATGTAATAAATGTTAGAGAAGGTGCAGAGAATAAAGAACCCTCATACACTGCTGATGAGACTGCAAATTTATATAACCACTATGGAAAATAGTATGGAGTTTCCTCAAAAAACTAAGAATTGATCATTCATATGATCCAGCAATCTCTCTACTGGGTATGCACCCCAAAGACTTGAAAACCCATATCTGAAAAGATATTTGCACAATGATGTTTATAGCAACATTATTCACCGTGACCAGGACATGGAAGCAACCAAAGTTCCCTATAATAGATGATTGGATAAAGAAGCTGAAATACATATACATAATAGAATATTACCCAGCCATAAGGAGAGATGAAATACTGCCATTTGTGACAACATAGATGGTCCTCCAGATAATCATACTAAGCAAAACAAGCCAGACAAAGTTGAAAACCACATAATATCACTTATATGTGGAATCGAAACCTAAAAGTAACAAATGAACATAATATATATATATATATATATATATATATATATATATATATATATATATATATATATATATATATATATATATATATTACTGTTAACCTTACTGTTAAAATGTACAGCTGAAGCTTACCGGATTTTGTTAACCAATGTTACCATAAACAAACAAACAAACAAACAAACAAATAAATAAAAATATTACTTGCCATAAAAACAAAACAAAACAAAAAGAAAACCCATTTCTTATTATTCTTCTACCTAGATGAATCCTCTTTTTATGCTTTTGTCCAGTTTTATTCTAGTGCCTTTAAAACACCTCTGCATAGTTAAGAATTGTGTATATGATTTTTAGCTTGCTTTTCTTTACTTCATTTTAAAATTTTTTCTATATGATACAAAGTTTTGAAAATGTGCATACTATACACCAACAGTGTTTAGCATTTTGGCATTCACAAAGTTTTTGCTGTTATAAATATTATTCCAACTGATATTTTTATTTATAAATCTCTATCTACATTTTAAATGATTTCCTTAGGAAAATATAGCTAGCATTGGAACTGCTGGGCCAAATGATATGCTATTTTTAAGCTCTTGCTACATATAGTTGTCTGATTTTTAATATCCATATGAGAACTTTTATGAGGGTTTTCATCATATTCATATTTTTCCTTATCCTTATTTTTTCTTTATATTATTTTTATTCATTTAACAAGCAGTTACTATTATTTATTATATGTCAAAGCTCTGGGGTGGATACAAAGCATTTAGAGATATAAACTTTATTCTCTGGAGCTTGAGGTCTATCCAAAAAGACAAGACCCAAACACATACAAGGTTATAAGTTGTACTAGTAAGAATTTCTTCTACAGATAGATTTGCAAAAGTTTGCCAAGAAATATGAAGAAGGATATTATTCACTGAAACTTTGTAATAGCAAACAACACACACACACACACACACACACACACACACACACACACACACTAACCAAAACCAAAACTGAAAACCTGGAAATTACCAAAATGTCTAACAATAGGGACTCAATAAACAAATATTGGTACAGCCATATATTGGAATGTTGAGAATAACATTGGAAAGAATAAATTAGATCTACATGGGATAATATGAAAAAAATATCTCTAAGATATGTTCTTCAAAGGAAAGAGAAGCAAGGGTAGAAGAATGTATATAGTACCTTCTGTGGGTGTGCACATGCACAACAGAGAGAGAAACAGAGTGCGAGAGAGAGAGAGAGAGAGAGAGAGAGAGAGAGAGAGAGAGAGAGAGAGAATGAGTATAAAGACAACCCCTTATCTGTTTTTTTCTTAAAACAGAACATTTTTACCCCAAACATGGCACAAACAAATTTAATAAAAAACCTGAATTAACTGACATGTGACTATTTGTAATCTCTATCCTAAATAGTGTGAATAGTCAAACACTTTGCTCCATAAATTTTAATATGTTTGATTAATATTGAACTTGTCTAATTATGTTTTTGCTGTCCCAAATCCTGATAACTGAGTGACATACTAAGTGTCATAGGCACTACATCACCATGGTAAAATCTTAAAAGTGTTGAATTCCAACATATTTCTGGCCTCAAGTGTTAAGGATAAGGGATTATGCCCTATAATATAGATATACATATACATATGTGTGTGTGTGTGTGTGTGTGTGTGTGTGTGTGTATGCATATGTCACTTTCTATTTTCTTTCTGGATGATAACACATGAAATACTTTATAGTGATATTTGGGAAGGGTACTAAGGATGGCAGGGAAAAGCTTTTTGTTTTTCGTTTGGTATCTTTCTATAGTTTGAATTTCCAACTGTTATATATGTATTACTTTTATATTTAAAATGTTAACAAATTTAGAAATGGAAAGATTATGGTTTTTTTGTTTTTTTCTATCTCTCTATATTTTACATCAATATTAAAGTAATTAAGTTTAAAAAAGTATTTAAAACAGTACAAATAAAGATAGCTGAAATGGGAGAGCAGGCTGTGATAAGAATTAGGAGGTGCACATCCCAAAAGCCACACACATTCAGAAGCATGAGTGATCCCTGAGGCCTAAGAGAACAAAGTAGAGCTGTTATGGGGGCAATGGAACTTTACACATATGTAGGATTTGGTTGGTAGAGATGATAGGGAGTTTGGATGGGGAAAGCAGTCCACATGAAGACAAAAAAATGAGAGTGAGCTCCTGTCATCTAAAAATATGAGACAGTAAAGTGATACCACCTATCCAGAAGGTTTAAAGGGCACTTATGTTCGGCCCTGAGCATTCTTTCACCAAACTGGAGGGTGTGAAGATGTAGTTTGTCTACTATTCCAAGCCATCCTCAACTCCCCCATTTATTTTCTTTCTCCCACTTCTTTCACAGGCCTTTCATTAAATAGCTTTAAAAAAATCTCAGGACCCCATTTGAAGCTCTAGAAATAGTTACCACTGACATTTCTGTGCATGATAAAGATATGTAAGAAATCATTTGGGGGAGAGAACTGCCTTTGAAAATCAATTAGTTCATCTATCCAATGTACTAGAAAGTAAATATTAAGTCATGAGAGATGAAGTATCTTGCCAAGTTATATAGCACATTCATGCAGGTGTCCACATAAAACCATTCTTTCAAATTAGAGACCAATTTTAGCCTACTCTTTGCCTTGCCTTTGTGTTTACTGGTGGTACATTTGTTTCCCAGAGTAGCCTGTGATTTGCTAAGACTCAGCATATTATTGATGTCCAGAAAAGGTGAAATAAACATAAAAGCTATGGAATCTGGTGCTCACTAGAGAAGCATCATGCTTGTGTAGATTGGAGCCTGAGTACTAGTGAGTTACCGTGGCAACTGTAGGGCTTGCATTTCAGGCTCCAGGGAGAAGAAAGAATTCTCACATACTGCCTGGGCTCCCATTCCTATCAAGATTGGGCTCATCACTCAAAGAGAGAATGGGCCTCCAACTGTCAAGTGTGTGTATGTGAGTGTGGGAGAGGCAGGGCAGGGATGATGGGAAGGTGGACACTCTTTTCTTCATGTTTCAATATCCTCACTTTTGAAGGTGAAGGAAGAGAGGAAGGGAGGGGAGAGGCTTTTCTTTTCATTGATATTTTGTTTGCAATATAAAACACTGTGCTGCCATTAACCCTTCCTAGCCTGGAAAAAAATTGTTCTGGCTAGATTTCCTTAGAAATCTAACTCTACTCACTTCTCTCTCTTGATTTCATAGGCTGCAATGAAATTCAACCAATGGTCTAACATGGCTAAGAGATTTGCAGGCTTTGTAGCAAAAGTAAATGCTATATTTCTTAAAGGGCTCTCACCGCATGGGGCAAAACCTAAAAGTCTGGATCAGCAGTGAAGTAAAATTTTAAAAGAAGACGTATATAGGGCTATGGTAAAGTTCTAGCATGGACTTGACTTGCTTCAGCATGCTAAGGTAGAGAATGATCAACTATAGCTCAGACCTCATACAGCTCACTCTTCTGACCCAGACTATGCACTGTACCAAATCTCAGTATGGTGCTGAGAAAAAGAGATTATATCTTATGTCTTGGAAACTGAAGGTGTACATGTGGCTATGGAGCCCATTTTGGGGGCACTGCAGAGGGATGATTTAGAAATCATGATCATCTAAAATGGATAGAGTTGGGCAAGAAAGCAAAAGATTACTTCTGGATTTTAATAGCTGAGTGATGGTGTTCCAGTACCAAGGACCCATTGGAGGGTCAGTCTGAGGTGCGTAGGATAATGCTATAAGCCTAAGTTCTTACCTTTCTCCATCACTGACCTCTGAAAGGGTCAGGTCAGTCTATTCTCTTTACTCCAAACATACCAGGCTCATTCCCGTCTTCCATTTCTATGGTTTTCTCTACTCGGAATTCTTTTTCTTTTTTCTCTATGCTTATCCAAATTCTAATTAATAATTCAGAATAAGAGTTTTGTCTCCTCCATAGAGCATTTCTTTTTTGCTCCAGTTCATGGTAATTACCCCTTGTTCTCGCTTACTTAGATTTTACTTTACATAGTTATTTAATCTCTCTGCCTTGATGGGGTAGATGAGGAAAACAATAGCATCCACCTCTTAGGTTTTATTGAGTATTGAATAAAATAATGTATGTGAAATGTTTAGGGCAGGACCTGAAACATAGTAAGTGTCCAATAAGTCATATCTGTTATTATTATCATCATGGCAGGGCATCCCATAGCTCCAAGTTAAAACCATTACACGTTGCACTATATGGTACATGGTAATAACTTTGAAAGTGGCAGTTAAAATATCCATTTGTGCTATGGATATGAAAGAGGATTCCTTGCCTCCAAGAAAAGGTAAAGAATAATAGTTAACATTTACTTGCTAACTAAAAGACAGGCAATGTTATAAGTGCTTTACTTATATTAACTTGTTGAATACTTATAACACCAAGAGTTCAGAGTTATTATTACCATCTCTATTCTACTGATGAGAAAAGAGGTCCAGAGAGGTTGGGTAACTGGCTGTAGACTACATAATTTAGCTAGCAAGCAGTAGCAGAGCTGGATATGAACCTAGACATCGTGGCTCCAGAGCATAGACTCTTAACCACTATGCTATCCCCTTGCAAATTGGAAGCTGAAACCTCATGGAAGGCTATGGGGAGCAAGGAGGTCATTTAGAAAAGTGAAGGAGATTTAGCTGGAAAATGTCCAGACTATTAAGAGAACACAGAATTTGGGGGTGGCCTCTGTCTGGGGGGAATGAGCAAACCTTGCACGTGAACTGGATGTACTTATACTCTCTCTGCTATCTGTCCCAGAGTAGTTTCAGTTGCACTCAAGAAGCCCAGCCTAAGAGTTTGTGGCTGTCATAATGACTCGCTGTGAGGAAGGGGATGGAAGATAAGGGAAATGGAGTGTGGCATTCCAAGGCTGTGGGCACCAGAAGAGCCCTGGCAAGCTCTGGGGTGGTGGCAGAAAATTCAGAAGGGAGATATCTGGCAGCTACTGCCTGGCCACTGAGGGATATGAGACCTTTTAGAAATGACTTCATAAATCATGCTTTTAGGTCTTAACTTTCACTTTTTTCTTAACTCTTTCTTAGACACAATCCTGTTTATCTGGAAGAAATTTCAAGTGTTACACAAAGCAGAGAGGGAATGTAAATACTTGGTTTCAATGTAGTAGTGCTCAGATGGGGATTGTAAAGCTTCTCTGAGCCAGGTCTGGGTGAAGGTTTATGGAGAAAGAGAAGCTATCACAGCTCCCAGACCTTGAAACACAGGAGATTGATGGTTAGAAACCCTGGTCTACCTCAAAGTTCACAATCCTGTGGTGAGCTTTGGTTATTCACTTTGCTTCTGGCTAGTCTCAAATCTCTAGTGACTTCAGAAATATTTGGAATATTAGGTTCCACCAGAGGAACTGCTATACAGTTTTTACACGTAAGTATCTGGTAGTATACTTACATTGTTTTCAATCACAAGGGATACTAGACAGAGCCTCTTACCTAAAATACTGGTTGGCCTCATACTTGTAATCTTCCTATTGGCACTTAATGTCTTTGAGTCTTGAAGTTTTTTCCCCTATCTTCAGGAATGTCCATCTAAGAACTGAAAGGATATCTGAAGCTTATCTGATCTAACCCAGCTAATCTCTATTAAAGTGTGAATACCCTTTGATGTAGCTAGCACAGTTATAGTTAACCCAAGGTTTATGAGTTCTCTGAATTTCCTGAAATTTTATACGAGGTTTTACTTGCATGTGTATGTGTGCATATTTTAAAAAATTTATTTATTTAAATTAGTTTCAAGAATACAGTACATTGGTTATACATCTATATAGTTCACAAAACGATTCCCCCAACTGCTTCTTCCCTCCCCCGGCCCTCTACCTAGCCATCATATTAATGATAACTGTATTTCTTCTGCCATGCTCCCCATCCCTGTGACCATCAACTACTAATTTGTACTGCTTTAACCCTTCACCCCATTATCCCAGACCCCAAACACCAAACCCCATCCCCTCTGTTTGTCCCCAAATTGTCCACTATATTTGTGAGTCTGTTTTTGATTAGTTTGTTCATTTTGTTCCTTAAATTCCACATATAAGTGAAATCATGTGGTATTTATCTTTCCCTGTCTGACTTATTTCACTCAGCATAATAACCTCTAGGTCCATCCATGTCATTGCAAATGGTAGAATTTCATTTTTTAATGTCTGAGTAATATTCCATTGTATATATAAACCAGAATTTCTTTATCCAATCATCTGTTGATGGGCATTTAGATTGCTTCCATGTCTTGGCTATTGTAAATTGTGCTGCCATGAATATTGGAGTGCATAGATCTTTACAAATTATTGTTTTGGTTTTCTTTGGATAAATACCCAGACGTGCAATTGCTGAGTCAAAAGGTATATCCATTTTTAATTTTTTGAGGAACCTCCATACTGTTTTCCATAGTGGCTGTACCAATTTGCAATCCCACCAACAATGTATGAGGGTTACCTTTTCTCTGCATCCCTGGAAACATTTGCTGTTTTTTTATTTATTGATGATAGCCATTCTGACAGATGTGAGGTGATATCATGTTGTGGTTTTAATTTGCATTTTCTGATAGCGACCTTGAGCATCTTTTCATATGTCTATAAGCCTTCTGTATTTCCTCTTTGGAGAAATATCTGTTCTGGCCTTCTGCTAATTTTTTAATTGGATTGCTAGACTTTTTGTTGTCGAGTTGTATAAGTTCTTTATATATTTTGTATATTAACACTTACCAGATGTATCATTAGCAAATATCTTCTCTAAACAGAAGGTTGTCTTTTTTTTTTTGTTTATGGTTTACTTTGTTGTATAATACTTTTTAGTTTGATGTAGTCCCATTTGTTTATTTTTTCTTTTCTTTCCCTTGCCCAAGGAGATATATCTGAAAAGAAATTCCTATTAGTAATATCAGAGAGTTTACTGCTTATGTAAACTTTTCTTCTAAAAGTTTAATGGTTTCAGGTGTTACATTTAAATCTTTAATACATTTTGAGTCTATTCTTGTATATGGTGTAAGAAGATGGTCCAGTTTCTTTTCATTTTATAGGTATCTGTCCAATTTTCCCAACACCATTTATTGAAGAGACTGTCTTTATCCCATTGTATATTCTTACCTCCTTTGTCATATATTAAGTGAGTGTATAGGCATGGATTTATTTCTGGGCTCTCTATTCTGTTCCATTGATCAATGTATCTGTTTGTATGCCAGTACCATGCTGTTCTGATTGCTGTAGCCTTGTAGTGTAGTTTGATATCAGGTAGTGTGATACCTCCAACTTTGCTCTTCTTTCTCAAGATTGCCATGGTTATTTTTTTTTTATTGCTCCATATAAATTTTAGGATTATTCATTCTAGCTCTCTTAAAAATGCCATTGGAATTTTGATAGGGATTGCATTAAATCTATAGATTTCTTTGGGTAGTATGGCCATTTTAACAATATTGATTCTTCCTATCCATGAATACATGAACATGGTATATGCTTCCATTTATTTGCATCTTCTTCAATTTATTTTCTCTAAGACTTATAATTTTCTGAAACAGAATTAGCTGGGTTGGATCAGATGCTTTTTCTGCATCTGTTGACATGATCATATGGTTTTTTGTCTTTCAATTTGTTAAAGTGGTGTACCACTTTAATTGATTTGTGGATATTATACCAACCTTGCATCCCAGGAATAAATCCAACTTTGATCATGGTGTATGATATTTTAATGTATTGCTGAATTCGTTTTGCCAATATTTTGTTGATTTTTGCATCAATGTTCATAGAAGATATTGGCCTAGATTTTTTTTTGCAATGTCTTTGTCTGTTCTTTTTTGTAATGTCTTTGTCTGGTTTTGGAATGAAGGTAATGGTGGCCTCATAAAAGGAGTTAGGGAGCTTTCCCTCTTCTTAAATTTTTTGGAATAGTTTGAGAAGAATAGGTGATAATTCTTTGAATGTTTGGTAAAATTTGCTCATGAAGCCATCTGGTCCAGAACTTTTGTTTTTTTTAGGAGGTTGTTGATTACTGATTCTATTTTATTGGTGGTAATTGGTCAGTTCAGATTTTCAGTTTCTTCTTGACTCAGTCGAGGAGATTGTATGTTTCTAGGAATATGTCTATTTCTTCCAGATTGTCCAATTTGTTGGCATATAATTACTTGTAGTATTTTCTTATGATCTATTGTATTTCTGTGGAGCTTGTGGTTTCTTCTCCTCTTTCATTTCTGGTTTTATTTATTTAAATCCTCTCTCTTTTTTTCCTTGATGAGTCTGGCTAAGGGTCTGTCAATTTTGTTTATTCTTTCAAAAAGCCAGTTCTTGGTTTCATTAATACTTTGTATTGTTTTTCTATACTTTCCACTCTGATCTTTGTTATTTTCTTCCTTCTATTCTATTTGGGCTTCATTTGCTGTTCTTTTTTTTTTTGGTTCTTTTAAGTGTAAGGTTAGATTGTTTATTTGAGCTTTTTCTTGTTTCTTGAGGTAGGACTGTATTGTTTCGAATTTTCCTCTTAAGACTGTTTTGCTGTGTCCCATAAATTTTGTCATTATGTTTTCATTTTCATTTTTTCTCTAAGTATCTTTTGATTTCTTCCTTGATCTCATAAATAACCCATTCATTGTTTTGTAGCATGGTATTTAGCCCTCCAGGTGTTTGTGTATTTTCCAGTTTTTTTTTCTTGTAGTTGATATCTAGTTTCATACCAATGTGATCAGAGTATATGGTTGATATAATTTCAATCTTCTTAAATTTATTGAGACTTGATTTGTGTCCTAACATGTGGTCTATCTTTGAAAATGTTCCATGTGCACTTGAGAAGAATGTATATTTTGCTGCTTTGGGGTAAAATTCTCTGAAAATATCTATTAAATCCATCTGGTCTAGTGTGTCTTTTAAGCCCATTATTTCCTTGTTGATTCTTTGCCTGGAAGATTTGTCCATTGGTGTCAACAGGGTGTTAAAGTCTACTCTTATGAGTGTATTATTTCCAATCTCTCCTTTTATGTCAGTCAACAATTGCTTTCTGTATGTAGGTTTTCCTATATTGGGTATGTATATGTATACTAGAGTTATGTCCTTTTGATTTATCAATTCCTTTATCATTATGTAATGACTTTTTTTTGTCTCTTATTATAGCCTTTGTTTTAAAGTCTGTTTTATCTGATATAGATATTGCTACCCTGACTTTTTTTTTTCATTTTCGTCTGAATGAAATATCTTTTTTAATCCATTTACTTTCAGTTGGTGAGTGTCACTTGATCTGAAGTGGGTCTCTTGTAGACAGCATATGTATGGATCTTCTTTTCTTATCCATTCAGTTACCCTATGTCTTTTGATTGGAGCATTTAATCTGTTTACATTTAAAGTGATTACTGATAGGTACTGTCATTTTATTATTCAAATTTGTTTTTTCTAGTTTTTTATACTTTCTCTTTTTACAGAAGACCTTCTATCATTTCTTGTTTCTCTGGATTGTTGATGATTAATTTCTTAAGCTTTTTCCTGTCTAGGAAGCTGTTTCTCTCACCTTCCATTTTTATTGAAAGCTTTGCTGGGTAGAGTATTCATAGTTGTACATTCTTGTTTTTCATAACTTTGAATATTTCTTGCCACTCCCTTCTGGCTTGCAAACTTTCCACTGAAAAGTCAGCAGACATTCTTGTGGGGATACCCTTGTAAATAACCAGCTTCCTTTCTCCTGCTGCTTTTAAGATTATATTTTTGTCTTTGGCCTTTGACATTTTAATTATGATGTGTCTTGATATAGGTTTGTTTGAATTCCTCTTGTTTGGGACTCTTTGTGCTTCCTGAACTTCTATGTTTAATTCCTTTGCCAGGTTAGGGAAGTTTTCTGTCATTTTTTTCTCCAAATTGAATCTCAATCCCTTGCTCTCTCTCTTCCTCTTCAGGTACTCCTATGATCCAGATATTGTTATGCTTCATGTTGTCCCAGAGGTCTCTTAAAGTATCCTCCTTTTTTAAAATTCTTTTTTCTTTTTTTTCTTTTTTGATTGGATGTATTTGCTCCCTTGTCTTCCAATTCACTGATTCAATCTTCTGCTTCATCCAATCTGCTGTTGAATCCTTCTAGTGTATTCTCCATTTTAGTTGTAGTATTTTTCATTTCTCTTTGTTTCTTTTTTTATGGATTCTATGTTATTTTTAGTGCTTTTGAGGTTCTCATTGTGCTCATCTATTCTCCTCACAAGTTCATTGAGCATTCTTGTAACCATTATTTTGAACTCTGTCTCTGGTATGTTGCTTGCCTCCATTTTTTCCCCTTATTTTCTGTAGTTTCCTCCTATTGTTTCATTTGTGGCATGTTTCTTTGTTTTCTAATTTTATTAGCTTCTCTGTGTTCTTTTCCCTGAGTCAGAAATATTCATTTAGTCTCTCATTCTTGGCCAGATGGCCTAATGTGGAAAGTGTCCTGTGTGACCCAGTGGCACATTCTCCCCGATCCTTTATGATAGGGGCTCTGGACATGATCTTTGTGTAGGTCATATGTGATCTTCTGTTATCGCCAAGACTTTATTGTTGTTAGTAGATCAGTGGATGGGATAAACACTCAGGCTGACTAATTGTAGGAATTGGCTGCACCCACAGGGTAAGAGTTGCTGTGTGAGGGCTGACTCCATTGAGCAGGATTTGCCCTAGTAGGCTGGTGTACTTTTTGCAACTACCCTTTGTGTGTATCACCAATGGAACTAGTCAGAAGTTGCTCTGTTGTGGTCTGGTACCAGCCTCTAGATGCATTGGTTTTGTGGCCCCTTGGGCCAAGGCCAGCCACTGCTTTTGATTCCTCAGGGCTACAGGGTTAGAACTACAAAGTGATCCACTGATGGTTATTGCCTATGCTGGATCTATAGGTAAGTGGAAGAGACAACACTGTAGGCAGCTCTTGGTTATCCCCCATCCCTGACCTATGGCAGTTTAGCAGAGGGATCAGTGCTCCTTAAAACCTGATACTGCTTATCAGTTGCCTGTAAGTCTCTGAAACTGGATGAACCTCTGGGTGATATGCATGTTGAGTGGCACAGGAACCCTAGGAGTCTCTTGGGTCTATTAAGTATATTTTCCCCTGTCAATGCAGTGTCAGTTTACATGACAACACTGTCTCTGTGCCTCCCTGTACAAGTTTCCATTCATAGAAAAGTCAGCTGCTGCCCACCCTGGGCCTAAATGTGCTACCCCAAGGTAGAGGCAGCTGCCTATCAATGTGCAGCAGCACTTTGTGTATTAGATGGAGCAGGAGCTCAGAGAGTCAAGGACCTCTGCAATCTCCTCAAGAGATATTGTAGCTTTTACAGGCAGCAGTGGCCTGTGCTCACTGCACTAGCCAAGGTCTGCTGCCTGTGCTGATTGCACAACCCCAGAGCCAAGCAAGGCATAAGAGGCTGCTTGTCAATGGGCAGCAGGCACTTTGTGGCTTGAGCGAAGCAGGATCTCAGGAAAAAAAGGTCTGTCTAGCCAATACAGCCTCAGTTTTACTGCAATTTCTGTGCTTGGGCATTCCTGTGGTGCCGCGGTCCAGCCGCGACAGGATTTTGGGGGCCCTGAAGATGTGAAAGGCGTCGGTGCGGGATATAGTAGACTACACAGCTCAGAGGCAGTGTGACACTGTTCCATTTTATTGTGATTTGAGTACAACTTTTATACTTTCTATTTTGGCATTTGATTATACTTTGTTGTTAAGGTAACAGAGAGTTAAATTTCCATGGTTAAGCAAAACAGAAAATCTTACAGAGTATATTATTATTCATAATTAATTAGTACATTCTTTTTTCTCAATCATTGGAACAGAACTACCTGATGGAACAATCTAAACTTTTAATTCTTATGTCTATTACATAAGAAAAAGTTTGACTTAAGTAAAGGTGATAGATAGAGGTATTCATAACAGCACATATTAGCTCATGGGCAGACATTGTTCTTCTTTTTGCCTGAATAAATCTTTCAGTTGCTACTTTATTTATGCTGTTATCTAAAGTTTAAGTTGAAACTTTTTCATAGCTGTTTGACAGTTTCCTTGGTGTAGTATCGAGGAAAACATTTTAAAAATCAGTTTTACAAAGCTGCTTTTGTAAGCTAAGTTTTTGTTCCTTTGTCTTTAAGCACCAAGGAGATCCTGACCCAACCAGCCTTTCCATCAAACTTAAGCTACTAGTTTTTTATATATCCAGTAGACCACAAAAGGAGGCCCTTCCATAGTAGGCACAGGCTTATGAGTAAATTTCTTATCTTTTACTAATTTTTCTACTAACTGCATGGGAATAGGAGTATAAGCTGGTTCTAATAATTCAGCTTGTTGTAATTTATTCATAACATCTTTAAGAGGCGTGTCAAAAGCAATTTCTCTTAATAATTGTTCAAATAATTGTTCAAATATGCATTCTGGATAGTCAGAGTGACTGGAGCTGATTCCATACGTGGGGAATTTACCATGTTTTCCTCAGAGCCAATTTTGAAATCCACTTGTACAGTGTCTACACTTACTAGAATTTGTGCTACCCAAATTCCCCTTATTAATAGGATTGTTCTTAAGAAACCAATTATCCCTAAACATGTGCCACATCCTTGTTCTTTACGATGCATTCCTTGAAGCATCTGTCCCCATCTCTGGACCTTGTCACGCAGTAGGGTAGAAAGAGGACGTGGCACTGTGGCTTCAATGTGGCTCCTTTATATTATCAGACATAGGTGTTATTGTCAGCTAGATTTCAGGTGATTCTCCTTGATTATTTTATAATTTTGTTGTAATTTCATTGTGGAACTGGGAGGAGACGAATCCTGCTTTTACCTAGTCTGCCATCTCACCCACCTCCCTGTATGTTTGTGTGTGTGTGTGTGTGTGTGTGTGTGCATGCACGTGTGTGTGTGTTTACTCACTGAGAAAGTCTTATCAAGCTGGAATGTAATCCATTGTGTTAATACTTTGGATTCAATGTGGTTCTGACCTGGCTTTGCTGGCTTTGAATTCTGACTCTACCACTTACTAGCTGTATGACTTGAACGATATACTTAACCACTTTGAACATCATCTATGAAATAGAGAAAATAACAGTACCTAATATGAGTTGGTATTGTGAAGATCCAGTGAAATAAAGATCAAGTGCATAGCATAGTTTCTGGCACAAAGTAGGTGCTCAATATTCATTCATTCACTCTCCTATGTCCCAGAGCTACAGCAGTGAACAAAAATCCCTGTTCTCACAGAGCTTATATTAAAAGTGAAATAAAATAAAATAAAATAAAATAGCTAGAAATATGATAAAGGCTATCATGGAAGCAAACAATGGGGGCTGAGAAGGAGAGTAATGAGGATGGAGGAAAGAGACTTGTTTTGAGTAGGATAGTCAGCATAGGACCCTTGGATATGTGTCATTTAAGCTGAGATCCAAAAGATGAAAAGGAAAAATCGTAAAATCAGAAGGATGATACATTACTATTCTGCTGCTATTAAAATTACCACACAAATTACCACAAACGATATCAATTTATTATTGTCTCATGATTTCCATGAGTCTGCACTCCAGGCACAGAATAGCTAGCTCAACTAGCTATTCTCTGCTTGAGGTCTCCCAAGGCCAAATTCAAGGTGTATGCCAGGCTGCATTTCTTACTAGAGAATCTGGGGGAAGAATTCACTTCCAAGACCATTCTCTTTTTGTGTTTTCTATATTGCCCCTTCCATTCTCAAGTCAGCAAGAGTGACTGGAATCCTTCTAATGCTTCAGATCTCTCTGACATCCTCTTTGTATTCAATCTGATTATAAAAGCTCATGTGATTACATTAGGATTATCTTTTAATCTTAATGTCAGTTTATTAATAACAATAAATATATTTGAATAATGCCCTTTGCCATGTAATGTAAACATAACAACAGGTGTGACACCAAGGGGCAAGTGTTATAGAGGTAAAAATTCTGCCTACCACAGATAGAAAGGATATTCCAGGCAGAAAAAACAACATGAACAAGTACACTGAAATGGACTCCAGCTTAACATATCTTAGGAACTGAAGAAAAGACAGTGTACCTAGAACATTGTGAGCAAAGAGGATGATGAGGCAGGATAAGGTTGGCAAGGTGGACAGGGAACAGCTCACACAGGGCCTGTGGCTGATAATCAGAAGACTATACTTTAGTGTAAGGTCAGTAAGAAGTCATTCAAGAGGATAAGCTGAAAAATGACATGATCTGTGTGACATGTTAGAAAGATGATTCTTGTTACCATGAAGAGAATGAATTGAAAGGAAGCAAAAATGAAAGAAAAAAATTATCTTGTAGAATAAAGATAATAATCTTAATCTTGCTATTGTGAGAAACATGGCAGAGTGAGAGATGTCCCAGACCTCTCCCCTTGAAACAATAAATTGAAAATCTAAAACTGAAAAAAAAAACAGCCAAACTACACACCAGCATGTCTGAGCATGGGATCTACACAAAAGAGCTACCACAGGCTAAAGAGAGACAATCACATAATAAATCTTCTATCTGGGGGGGGGAGGGGGAAGCAAAATAAACTTCCATTAAAGCCCAGGTGGGAAAATAGTCTATTAAACAACATGAATAACCAAGGTGACAAGGAATCTCAGAAAGAAAGTACAAAATTGCCAGAAAATAAGCATACAGAAATAAAATATGCAAGTTAAATGATAGAGAATTCAGGATGGTATTTCTGAAAAAACTCAGTGCGTTCTAAAATGAATCATATCAAGAATTTCAGAAATTGAAAAAAATAACTAGATGAGCAGAGCAAGAAGATTGAAACCATCAAAAAGAACCAAATAATATTTCTGGAGAGAAAAAACACACAGTAAGAGTTGAAAAAATGAAATAACAAGCTCGGAAAATAGAGTTGACTAAATGGAGGAAAGGATCAGTGATATCAAAGATAGAAATCTAGAAATAAATCAGAAGGAAAAAGAGAGAAACTGAAGAATGAAAAATAATGGAAGAGAAATACAAGAACTAGCTGATACCATCAGGAGAGGAAACATAAGAATAATGGGCATTCTTGAAGGTGAGAAAAAGGAACCGGGTCTAGAAAACATTTTCAGACAAATAGTTGATGAGAATTTTCCAAATCTAAGGAATGAGCAGGAGCTTGGAATTCAAGAAGTCAACAGAACACCCAATTACATTAACTCAAAAAAACTTACACCAAGACACATTGTATTAAAATTTTTAAAAGCCCATGACAAAGACAGAATTCTCAGAGCAGCCAGGGAGAAAAAAACAGTAACTCATAAAAAAAAAAAACCATTAGATTATCCTTGGACTTCTTAGCATAGACCTTACAAGCTAGAAAGGAATGGAAACAAATATTTAAACTATTAAGTGAAAGGAACTACCAGCCTACAATAATGTACCCAGCTAAGTTATATTTTAAATAGGAAGGAGAACTCAAGACCTTTCTAGACATAGAAAAATTGAGGGAATTCTCCACTACAAAGCCTGAACTACAGAAAATACTGAAAGTGGTCAGTTTACCTAAAACAAAATCACACACACACACACACACACACACACACACACACACAATTAGGAGGCAAGTGACTATTAAGCAAATAGAAGCAAAAGAGTGCAAACTTTACTAAGAACAGGACAGTCTAAACTTAAACAATAAGAAGAAAATTGCGATGGCAAGATAGTAATGAATGTTCACTGTAAATAGGGACAAAGAGAGTCAACAATGACTGAAAAGGAGAGGATTAAAAAATCCAAATTCATGGATTTTTTAAGGGGAATGGAGATAAGGCACACACAGAAGAAAATAGATGACTGTATATATATCATTATCATTTACATATTCATAATGATAACCATGCACCGAAATTTACAACTGATGTATATAATTTAAAACAAGAAAAAACACATGGAAAACACAAAAGCAAACCAAAATAATGAAAATAGAAACACAAGGACAAGGAAAAAAGGAAAACACAGAGCTACCAGAAAGCAAAAGATAAAATGGGTACAAGAAGACCTTATATTTCAATAAACACCCTAAATGTAAATGAACCAAACTCAGTGATAAAAAAGCATAGAGTTTCAGAACTGATCAAAAAATAAAACCCAACCATATGCTAGCTCCAGGAGGTACATCTCACTTCCAAAGACAAATACAGATTCAAAGTGAAAGGGTGGAAGATGATATTTCAAAAACAAATGGCATTAAGAGAAAAGTGGGAGTAGGAGTACTAATATCAAATGAAATAGAGTTCAAAATAAAAATGGGAAAGAAAGATACTGAGGGACACTTCATATTGATAAAGAGAATCATGTGCCAAGAAGACATAACACTTATTAATATCTATGCTCCCAATCAGGGAGCCCCGAAATATGTAAAGCAATTACTAACAGAATTAAAGGGAGAAACAGACTAAAACACTATTGTATTAGGGGACATAAATACCACACTGTTGGATATGGACAGATCATCCAAACAGAAAATCAATAAGGAAATAACATCCTTAAATGACACATTAGACCAACTGGACATAATTGATTTTTACAGACTTCCACCCCCAAACAGCTGCTTATACATTCTTCTCTAGTGTACACGGAACATTCTCAAGAATTGACCACATACTGAGACACAGAGATAGCCTCAACAAATATAAGAGGGTTGAAAACCTAACAAACATATTTTCTGATCATAGTGCTTTGAAACTAGAGATCAACTACAAAAAGAAATCAGGAAGAACCACAAATACATAGAGATTAAATAACCTATAATGAAGAATAACTAGGTCACAGAAGAAATAGAAAGAGAGATCAAGAGATAGGTAGAAACAAATTATAATGATAGTACAACATATCAAAACTTTTGGGACATGGCAAAAGCAGTCATAATAGGAAAGTTCAAAGGCCTATCTCCAAAAACGAGAATGAGCTCAAATAAACAAACTAATGCTTCATCTTGAAATTCTGGAAAGGGAGGAACAAATGAAGCCTAAAATCAGCAGAGAAAAGAAATAATCACAATTCGAGCAGAAATAAATGAAAATGAAAACAAACAAACAAAACAATAGAAAAAATAAATACAACAAAAAGCTGGTTCTTTGAGAAGATTAATAAAATTGACAAACACTGGCTATACTCACTAAAGAAAAAGGAGAAAAGACACAAAGAAACAAAATCAGGGATAAAAGAGGAAAAATTATGACTGCTATCACAGAAATACAAAGGATCATATAATAATAATATGAAAAAGTATATAACACCAAAAATAATGACCTAGAGGAAATGGACCAGTACTTAAAAAAATACAACCTTCCTAGACTGAATCAAGAAACTAGAAATTCTAAATACCCATCATCAGCATGGAAATTGGAACAATCATCAAAAACCTACCAAAGAGTAAAAGTCCAGGACCAGATGGCTTCACCAATGAATTCTACTAAACATTCAAAGAAGATTTTTTACCTAGTCTCCTCAACCTCTTCAAAAAAATTGAGGAGGAGGCAATATTTCCCAACTCATTTTATGAGGCAAATATTACTCTGATACCAAAACCTGATAAGAATAACACAAATAAAGAAAACTACAGACCAATATTCTTCATGAACACAGATGCAAAAATCCTAAATACATACTAGTGAACCTAATACAGCAACATATTAAAAACATTATACACCATGATCAAGTGGGCTTCATCCCAGGGGCACAGGGATGGTTCAACATAGGCAAACTGATTAATTTGATATACCAAATAAACAAATTGAAAAGTAAGAATCATATGATTATATCAATAGATACATAAAAAGCCTTCAACAAGATATGGCATCCATTTATGACCAAAATACTTAACAAAATTGGTATAGAAGGAAAAATTTTCAACTTAATAAAGGCCATGTATGACAAACCCTCAGCCAACATTATATTTACTTTTGAAAAACTAAAAACCTTCCAAAATCAGGAACAAGGCAAGTTTGTCCACTATCATCGCTATTATTCAATATAACATTGGAGGGCCTAGCAAGTGCAATCAGACTAGAGGAAAATATAAAATACATCCAAATATGAAACAAAGAAGTTAAATTGTCAATATTTGCATACTACATGATTCTCTATATAAAAACCCTAAAGAGTCCATGAGAACACTACTAGAAACAATAAGCAAATACAATAAAGTCTCTGGATACAAAATCAGCATTCAAAAATTCAAAGCATTCCCATACTCTAATAATGAAGCATCAGAAAAAGAAGTGGAGAAAATAATTCTTTTCTGCAATGGCAAAAAAAAACAAGAATAAAATACCTAGGAATCAATTTAACAAAACATGTGAAAGACTTATATAATGAAAACTACAAGACCCATTAAAAAAAGTGAAGAAAAATAAATGATCCAATCAAAAAATGGGCAGAGGCCCTTAACAGACACTTCTCCCTAGAGGACATACAAATGACCAACAAATATTTGCAAAATCAACAGGACAAGTAAGAATAAATTGTTACAGCCACTATGGAAAACAGTATAGAGGTTTCTGAAAAAAAAAACTAAGAATTTATCTACCATATGATCCAGCAATTCCTCTACTAGATTTTTACCTCAAAGACTTGAAAACTCATATCTGAAAAGACATTTGCACACTAATGTTCATAGCAGCATTATTTATGGTGGCCAGGACATGCAAGCAACCAAAGTGTCCTGCAATAGATGATTGGCTAAAGAAGCTGTGGTACATATATACAATGGAATATTACTCAACTTTAAGAAGAGATGAAATATTGCCATTTGTGACAACATGAATTGACCCCAAGATAATCATGCTAAGTGAAATAAGCCAGTATGAAATGTTGAAAATCACATGATATCACTTATATGTAGAATATAAACCTAAAAGCAACAAATGAACAGGACAAACAGAGGCTCATTGACATGGACAATAGACTAGTGGTTTCCAGAAGATAGGGGGAGAGGGGCAAGGGGTAAGGCAAATGGGGTAAAAAGGGTCAAATATTGAGATAGAAAGAAATCTAATGGGTAGTGAACACACAATGTAAATACACACACACACACACACACACACACACACACGTATATATGCCTTACTGTTGAAATGTACAGCTGAAACTGGATTTCATTAACCAATATCACAATAAATAAATAAATAAACAAACAGACAAATAAATAAATACATAAATTTTAAATAAATAATCTCAATGTTTAATTCTAGAGTTTCTAAACCTGTTTCAGTGACACAGCACTGGAAATCGAGCTTTTGGGAGAATATCATTAAATATTTCTATTTAACTCATATAATATGTACAAATATAGTTCTATGCTAATTCAAATGCTAACTTTTATATTCTCGTATAGGCATGTGGGAGCATTTATGAAAATGCATTTCTTCCATTAACTTATTGCTTTTCCTTGAAATTTTTTGGGAAAAAGACAATCATTTCCTTTCATTTTATTTATTTTTAGTGTCAGAATACTCCTGTTTTGTTCATAGAACACAGTATTCTCTGAGAGGGTAGCATGAAAAACAGTGTTAAGGTAAGAGCCATGTATTGGGGCATTGACACTGATGTAGACTAGACACATGGCCAGGGCCCTTCCTGTGTTCTCTCAGTCCCCTCTGATCCTTTTTGCTAGGATTTTATTAACTGTTGAAATGCATTATTACAGTGGGAAGAAATGCAAAGTGCAAAGTCTACATAAATATGAAAAGCCCAGGTCCAGGCTAGCTTAACTCATTAGTGGGAAGCAAGATCCTTTTGGTATGATTCTAAGAGGGTCCTTTGGTCCCAGGTTGAAACTGCTCTGAATCTATCTGGAAGCCTGATCAGACAGGTTCCCATGGCCTCCTGTCCTGGCTTTCTTTAAACACAAAGACCACAGCTAGGGAAGTTTCCCACCCAGGCTCCCCCTTTCCTGCTCTCTGGCTTTCAAGAATTCTCTTATCTGTGCTCCTTGCAGGCATTCAGACTTCATTCTACTTTCTCATGCTGTCTGTTCATTTACACACCTCTTACTGAGTCCTTCAAATGCCCCATTTTTGAATAACTCTCATGTCTCTTTTTGTTATTTCTCACTCCCGTTCTCCTAGCATCATACATCTGGGGCTCTGATGGCACTTGTCTGTTCCTGCCCCTCACACTGACTTTGTTCAGTTCATCCATGCTCAGAACATACATTTGCATGTCTAAAGTCCTATTAACATTATGATTATGCTTTCCCCATTCATTCTACAGTTTTCTCAACATCACATACATTGAGATGGGAGAAAGAGTTCTATAGGAGCCAGGATGCAGGTGTCAGTATTGTGAGTGAGTCCTTGAAGGTTGTACTGCTGGATTCCTGAGAGCCTAGGCTGAAGTAGCTAGGAGTGGGCTGAAGAGACACTGGAATGTCCACCTAAGAATTTGTGGGAGATTCTAAGATCTGATAAACAAAAGCAATATTGTCATCTCTTTTGGACAAGCCTACCCGGTTTCAAATGAAGCAGCGCCTGTGTACTGCCCCATCTTTATAACTGTTTAGAGCATTGGGGGCTTCTTTGGAGGAAGAATGTGGGGAGAGTGTCAGAGAGCACAAGAGAGTGTGAGAGAGCTGGAGAGGGCGCAAAGGCAGGAGAGATTGCTAAAAGAAAAAATTTTTAGTATTTTTAGAAATCATTTGAAGAAGTGTGGAGGTTACAGGCTAGTCTGGTTCTGGCAATCATAATGAATGAGAAGACATTTTGGCAAAATATGGCTCAGGTGGAAGCTCTTTCTGGTACCAACTTATTATAGTAATGTTTAACATTTATTGAGTACCTACTACTGTGTACTGGGCCATGTGCCAGATTTTTTAATCATAGCTCATTTAATCCTCACAATAGCATTAGAAGATGGAAATTATCATTATGTTTAGTTATATGTAAGAAAACTGAGGCATGGAGAGAAGATGCAAAACATATAATGGACACATACCTGGTAAGTGGCAGAATCAGGATTCAAGTTCAGATCTAGCTAACTTCTATTCCCATGCTTATAACAGTTATGTTATATTGGTATTATTGGTCAGTCAGAGAAGGATTTTGGGGGCCAGAAAGTTCCTTCTTATCCACCTTATCTCTGTCTTGAATCCCTCTTCCCTTCTCTGCTCCCATCTTCAGTATTTCCAATACTTTCTGAGAGGTTCAAAGCCTAGGGAATGAGAAAGACTTGTAGTAATTGTATAGCCAGTTCACAACAGAGAAGCACCCTTTGGTGTCTGCATTAAAGAAAGTATTAATGACTAAAAAAATGATAAGCTATCTTCATGTAAGCCAAATGCTTATTTTGTATTTTTTACAGAGGAAATTAAAACTCTGTATTTCCTTCCATGTCTGCTCCAAGGTCAAGCATCTGCTGAATATATTAAAGCTCAAGACTCTCATCTGGGTTTTGTTAGCTCTTTGTCCTTCACCTTGCCTTCCTCCCTGTTGCCTAAGTCTCTGTCTCCTGCCTCTCTGTTCCTTTATCTGTTTTTATCTCCTACTTCTTTTCATATTTACTTGTTAAGCAATAGTCAGAAAAGAGAGTTGTATTTTTACTCTCCAGGGTGATTTCCTGGCTGGTAACATATTCTACGGACTGCCTCTGATTATTATAGTGTCTCAGCAGCCACCCACACATAGATTTAAGATTTAGAAAGTGAAGGGGGCCCATACGTTTTCAGTATGGACACAGCTGAAATCTAGTCTCTCCATTGAAAAAACGATGTGAAATACCAATTAAAAATAACAATGTCACTTAGTTAAAATACTGCTTTTAATTTCTCAGAATATTTTTTTAATCTGTGATATTATAAGGCATAGTTATGGTGTAGCCTGTGTAACCAACTATAAAACTTTATATTTATACTACTCTCTAGAGATCTTTTGGACTATGACTCTGTGAGGTAGACTAGGCATGTACAATTAATCTTATATACTGACATTTAAGTGACCTGGCCATGGTCATAATACTAGACAGAGACAAAACTAGAAATAGAATTCAAGTATCTCATCCTCAAATCTATAAATCTTTCCATGGTTCCATATCAGTGGATATAATCCCTCCTCCAAGCTCTGGATTTTAGGAGGCTGCAATTGGAAGTAACTCATAGATGTTGCTCTTGAGTAACAGGAGACATATGACAACAGTATTAACTTTTTCTGAAAGCATTCCTGTGTTATACATGCATTTTTTCACGTGATAAATACTATTATTTCCTCCTTTTATAGATGAGAAAATTAGATTACAAAGAGGTTGAAGACTGGTATACTTAGTAGAAGTACCCCTTGACTAGCTCAAGTTGACATTACTGAATCCAGAATGCCTGATGGGAGGCATAACTTTCTCCAGTTATAACTTTGGAATTTGGTTCATGGCATCAAATGTCCCCCTTTCTCAATTCTCACTTTCCAAACAGAAGTACCGCAATCTGTTCATCTCTCATATTGAACACTTCCTTCAGACAAAATGTGGCAACTATGAAGTGTACAATTTGGTAAGAATGCCAACAATCTTACCTTATATAATCATAAAAATGCCAATAATCTTACCTTATATAATCTAGGAGTTAAAAGCTCTGGACTCATTGAAGTCTGGGTTCAAATATCTCCAATTATTGGCTGTTTGACCTTAACAAGTCAACCTCTCTATCATCAAATTTTCTCATGTATAAAATGGGATGATAATAATACTAATCACATAAAATTTTGTGAGAATTGAAAAAAATGTTTATAAAGCACAGAAAAGCTTCTAGAAAATGTTAGTGCTATTGCTATTATAGTTGTCATTGTATTTTCTTCTGTTACTTCTTTTCAAAGTGTCACTACCCATTCTGTGAGGTAAGCTGGGGCAGAGAGTGAAATGACTTACTCAGAATCACTCAACAGTTCTGTATACCATCATGACAAGTTAATGTTGGCTCCACCTCAGAGCTTCAGCTTCCAGCTGCCTGCATAAGTTTTAAAGAACTCCATTGAAAACATATGTACTGTGTTTTTTAACCTCAACCTCTTTTTTTTTCTTTTTCCTTTAGGGAGGAGAAATGAAACCAGATGCTATAAGGCTGAGGCAGGGAGGGGGAATCCTAGGATAGTCTGTTTTTGGTTAATTTTGTATATTTTATTGGCACAATTTATGTCTTTCTCTCTATCCCCTTTGCATCTTCATTGCTTTCATCTGCACTGGTGAACAGTGCAGTCTAAATGCAGCAGAGACAGGGAGGTCTCCTCTGGATTTCCAGGTCCAGATTAGGATAGATTCTGTGTCCTTGGAGAGCAGCTAGCTTACTTTTCTGCAGGGCTTCTCACAGTCTCAGGTTTCTTCCTTCAGATTCTCTGGGCTTCTGTTGGGAGCAAGGGATGGGCCATACCCCCAGCCCTTGTCCTCCCTCCTTCAAAACACCCATTTCCTTTATAGCAGCTGCAGCTGCTGGGTCAGCTTGGGAGCCCAACCCCCCTCCCCATACTCCTTCCCTTCAGGTAAAAATAAATGAAATGTCAATGAGATGATTGCTCTCTGGATTGCACTTTACCTTTTTCTTCCTGTTTTGAACTTTGATTTCTTAATGGAAACTACAAACCTTGCCTTGACTGGTGTGGATGTGATTTACTTCTTCCAGCCTCTGTTCCACTCTTCCCTCCACTCCCTCCTTTCTGGGCATGACTCTTTTATCTTTCTAATGGATATTTCTCACCAGCAAAAGGTTTTTACCTTCTCTAAAATTAGTGTCTGGAAAGAATGATGGAACAAAATTTTCTGTAACCTAGCAATTAGAGCTGAGAAATGGAAACTTCTCATCTATCTTTTACCCAAGACACACTGCAACCATGAGCCATTCTCAGCTACAGTGAGTTTGGCTTAGGGAAAGGCGTTATAGTCATTCTCAATGTACCTAAAATAAGCTTACAATAAGTGTCCTTGCTGCTCTACAAATACACCTTCAAGATAAATCCCTTAAACTTTACCTGCCCCACCAAGCCCCTTAACATAAATAGAGAAGCTTCCCGGTATAGAAATTCTGGAGCTATCACTGACCATCCATGTTATATGCTACTCTTTTTTTCAAGACTGCAAAAATAATATCAACATTTAACATCTTTGGACTGGATTGCTGTGATTGACAAATTTAGCTGTTGCATACAGGTCCCAGATTGTGGCCTAGACATATCAATCAGAATAATGGTCTGTGTGGTGCATTTGCAGTTCTGTTTGTAATCATCGTAAAATTATACTCAACTAAACATTTTATAAACATTGATTGAAATCTTTATGCAGTGTAGAACCTTATTCTATTCAGCTGAAGTGTACTTGGGTTTCCTCAAGTGGATCTGGAATGCATTGAAGTCTGAGGCAGTGTGAAAGGGCTATGTGCTTTATATGCATTGTCTCCTTTACTTATTACAACTACCCTATAAAGTAGAAACTATTATTAGGATAAGAGAAGTTAAGAAAATAATGGTAACTGAGTGCAGAAGGTTTTGTAATAGACAAATGCAATAGGAGTACAAAGCTGGAGATATCTAACTCTGCCTGGAGAAATATGGTAAATGTATAACAGAAGAGGGCACATTTATGGTGTGTTCTAAAGAATAAATAAGGGTTTATCAAGAGGGGCAGAGGGTATGCAAAGGAAAACACATGGTAGTTGAGTGTAGCTGGAGTATAAATGTGGGCAGTTAGGTATTACTAAGAAATGGTTTTGAAGGTTGGCTAAAACCATGGTGTATGCTACACTAAGAAGTTTTAATTTTGCCTTTAGAAAATCACCAAAGACATGGAAGGATGCATATATGGAGGAAATTTAGGTGACTGATATGAAGGGTCTGTACTAACATAGTAGCAGGGGAATCAAGAGATAAATCCACTTGTAATGCAGCCTCAAGGAGCTCACAATACAATGCAGTGTACAGACCCCAAATCAACGTCAAATCAATATTTATAATACAATGTGGTATGCTCAGTGGGAGACACACATACACAGGGTTCTGATGAAACATAGAGAAAGAACATTGCTGGGAAGACAGTTGGTCAGGAAAGACTACTCATAAGAGGGACCTCTGGAATTAAGTCTTAAGGGGTAAAAAGAGTTATACAAGCAAAGAAAGAATTAAAAAAATCTGTCATTCCAGTATTAAGCATGACATGAGTAAAGGCACAGAGGTATATAACCACATGGAATGTGAGAGGAACCACAAGTATTTCAGTGTTGATGGAGCAGAAAGTGCATCAAGGGAAAGAGCAGCAGAGTGGTAGAAGATGCGGCTAGGGAGAAAGGCAGAGGTTAAGTTTAGGGGGATTTTATATGTCATGCCAAGGAGTTTGGACTTAATCTAGCAGGAAAAGGGAGGCATTGAACTAATTTAATTAGGAGTTTTCCAGATGTACTGATAAACCTATTAGACTAGTAGTGGTATGGATGGTGGGATTGGAGAGAGTGAGATTAAAAGAGGCAAGACCAGAAGCAGAAAAACTTGCTAAGAAATTATTGTAATAGTTTACACTAGAGATGATGAATGATTAAACTAAAGCAAGACAAGGTTGATAGAGAAGAGGGGAATGATTGGGAAAATTAAAAGTACCAGGATTTGGAGACTGGTTTGATATGGTGGTTGAAGGAAAAATAATTGAGGATGACTCCCAGGTTTTTGACCTTAACAATTTTAGTGAATATTGGTTTTACCAACCCAGATGAAGAATGGAGAACAGATTCTAGAAGAAAAGTGATGACTTTTAGTTTTAGACATCTTGAGTTCCAGATGGTTGTGGTATATTCAAGGGGAGATGCCCACTGGAGATTTTTTTTTGATATATGAGTTTAGAGCACCAAGAAAATGTCAAGGTGGGAGACTAAAATTTGGAAAGCATCAGCATATGGATGATAGTAAAAACAATCAGAGGGAGTGAGGTCATCTAGAGAGGAGATGTATAGCAAGGACAGAGGAGGGCTAAAGATAAAAACTTGGAGGACTATCAACACTCAAGGGACAGAAAGAGGAGAGGTTCCAGTGAAGATAGGTGTTTGCCCTGGACTATATATTTTGGTAATTGTGGCGTTGATAAGAAACCCAAACATGGTAGCTCCTATCTTTACTTCTTGGAACTTTCTAAAATTACTTTGTGGCCTACATGATTGAGGCTATTAAAAATTTTAGGATTGCATATTTCCAACTTCTAATATTGTGCCTTTTTCTGAATACTGTTGCAAATTGCTTTACAACAATGCTCCTAATAAAGTTTTCTGAGTTTCTTAGCTGAAAGTCTGTTTAAGCAGAAAATTATATTTTTTTGTCTCGTTTACTTAAAATGCTTTTGAAGAATCACAACCCTTTTGACCCAGAAAGAGTTTCTTCTTCTTTGAACATATGTAAAACACTGAGCAGTAAGCACAGTGTTTAGGAACATAGTAGGTAATCAACACAATTTAAGCGGCATTGCCTAAATTCATTGTCTACCTAAATTTGTATACCCTATTCTGTAGCTATAGATACGCACAAGTAAGTTAGGTCTTTCTAAAATAGGTCTCAAGCTTCCTGGGACAGTATTTTTTCTTTAACTCACCAGCACCTCCACCAGTGAAACAAATGAGGCAAGGACCTCCGCTTTTGGAATTTTCCACTGCTCCTCTGTATCCTGTGTCTAGACTATAATCCTCACAGATTTCTTGTGAACCTAAAAGGGAGGGATTTTTTCCCACTTTTTAGTAGACATGAAAACTAGAGAGATAATTTTCAAACTCTAAAGTAATCTAAATCACCTGAGCTTACCGTTAAACATGTCACTCCTCCCCAGCTGTTATTAGATATCAATGAACTCTCTCTGCCCCTTTGAGAAAGTTATAATTCTCAACAGAATTTTTTGTATTTACATAATAAATTTCCTCTCAAGGCAGCCCTATACATATATAGAAAAAAAACATCATTTTTTTTCTTTTTATTATAATGTTTCTGTTTGATTATAGCATTGATACACATTTATTAACACAAATATTGTGGAAGAATATGAGGAAAAATGAGTCAAAGAATGTTGTTTGTTTGTTTATTTATTTATTTATTTATTTATTTATTTATTTATTTAATATTTTATTTGTTTTTCCCCACTCTCCTTCCTACTCCCCTCTGATAACCAACCACTAGTCCATTGTACATGTCCATGAGTCTCTGTCGTTTGTCGGGTTCATTTGTTGCCTTTAAGTTTATATCCCACATATAAGTGATATCATGTGATTTTCAATCTTTTCTGTCTGGCTTATTAGCAAGATTATCTCAAGGCTCATCCACGTTGTTGCAAATAGCGATCTTTCATCTCTTCTTAAGGCTGAACAATATTCCATCGTATATATGCACCACTGCTCCTTTAGCCAATTATCTATCATAGAATATTTCAGTTGCTCCCATGTCCCAGCCACTGTGAATAATGCTGCTATGAACATCGGTGTGTAAATATCTTTGTCAGATATAGGTTTTCAAGTCTTTGGGGTAAATACCCAGTAGAAGGATTGTTGGATCATATGGTAGATCAGTTCTTAGTTTTTTGAGGAACCTCCATACTGTTTTCCATAGTGGCTGTACCAATTTGTAGTCCCAGCAGCAGTGTATGAGGGTTTCTTTTTCACTGCATCTTCTCCTACACTTGTTATTACTTGTCCTGTTGATAACAGCTATTCTAACAGGTGTGACATGATACCTCATTGTTTTGATTTGCATTTTCCTAATAGCGAGTGATGTTCAGCATCTTTTCATATATTTGTTGGCCATTTGTATGTCTTTTTGGGAGAAATGTCTATTCAGGTCCTCTGACCATTTTTTGATTGAATCGTTTTTTTGTTTTTTTTTTTTTGTTTTTTGTTATTGAGTTGTATGAGTTCTTTGTATATTTTGGATATTAGACCCTTATCAGAGGCATTGCTTGCAAATATATTTTGCTATTCTGATGGTTGACTCTATACCTTGTTGGCAGTTTCTTTTGCTGAGCAGAAGCTTTTTAGTTTGATGTAATCCCATTCTTTTTTTTTTTTTTTGCTTTTACTTCCCTTGCCTTTGAGGCAAACTTCATAAAATCCTCTTTAAGTCCAATGTCCTTGAGTTTAGTTTTTATGTTTTCTTCTATGCATTTTATTGTTTCAGATCTTATATTCAGGTCCTTAATCCATTTTGTGTTAATTTTGGTGTGTGGTGATAGACAACAGTCTAGTTTCATTCTTTTGCAGGTGGCTTTCCAGTTGTCCCAGCACCATTTATTGAAGAGGCTTTTCTTTCTCTACTGTATGTTTTTGGCCTTTTTGTCAAAAACTATTTGCCCATATAAATATGGGCTTACTTCTGGACTCTCAGTTCTGTTTCACTTGTCCATGTGTCTGTTTTGCAGCCAATACCATGCCATTTGATTACTGTTGCTTTGTAGTATAATTGGAAGTTCAGCAGAAGGATGCCTCCTGTCTGATTCTTTTTTCCTCAAGATGGCCTTGGCAATTCTGTGTCTTTTGTGCTTCCATAGAAATCTGAAGATTTTTTGTTCTATTTCTTTAAAAAATGCTGATGGGATTTTGATGGGGATTGAATTAAATCTGTATATTGCTTTAGGTAATATGGTCATTTTAACTATGCTGATTCTTCCAATCCAAGAACACAGAATATCATTCCTTTTCTTTATATCTTCTTCAAATTCTTTTAATAGGGTTTTATCGTTTTCATTATATAGGTACTTCACATATTTTGTAAGAATTATTCCTAAGTATTTTATTTTTTTTTTAATTGCCAAAGGAATTCTTTTTTTTTCCATTTTTTTTCTGATTCTTCATTATTAGAGTATAGGCATTCTATGGATTTTTGAATGTTGATCTTATATGCAGAAACTTTATTGTATTTGCTTATTTTTTCTAGTAGTGTTCTTGTGGAGTCTTATGGTTTTCTATATAGATAATCATGTCATCTGCAAATAGTGACAGTGTGACTTCTTTGCTTCCTATTTGGACACCTTCTCTCTCTCTCTCTCTCTCTCTCTCTCTCTCTCTCTCTCTCTCTCTCTCTCTCTCTTTTAAGCAAGGCAACCCTTGGTTGATCTCACAGATTGCAAGGACCTTGTCAGATTACAATTCCTTAATTTTTATTTTTTATGCCTACAGCACCTGGTCTTCCTAGGTGGTCTCTCATCCAAGTACTAACTAGGCCTGACCCTGCTTAGCTTCTGAGATCAGATAGCATCAGGCTTGTTCAGGGTTGCATGACCATCGACTTATATATTTCTCTTGCCTGATTGCACTTGCTAGCATCTCCAATGTTATACTGAGTAACAATGGCGATAGTGGACAGCCTTGTCTTATTCCTAATCTTAGAGGGAAGGTTTTTAGTTTCTTACTATTAAGTATAATGTTAGCTGAGGGCTTGTCTTATATGGCTTTTATTATATTAAGAAATTTTCCTTCTATACCAACTTTGTTAAGTGTTTTGATCATAAATGGGTGCTGTATCTTGTCAAAGGCTTTTTCTGCATATATTGATATGATCATATGATTCTTATTATTTAATTTTTTGTGTGGTGTATCACATTAATCAATTTGCGTCTGTTGAACCATCCCTGTGCTTCTGGGATGAAGCCCATTTAATTGTGGTATATAATCTTTTTAATATGTTGCTGTATTCTTTTTGCTAGTATCTTATTTAGGATTTTTTGTATCTCTGCTCATGAGAGATATTGGTCTAGTTTTCTTTTTTCTGTGTTATCTTTAACAGGTTTTAGTATCAGGGTGATATTGGTCCCATAAAATGAGTTGGAAAATATTGCCTCCTCTTCAAAGTTTTGGAAGAGTTTCAGGAAAATAGAGATTAAATATGTTTTGAATATTTACTAGAATTCACTGGTGAAGCCATCTGGTCCTGGAATTTTACTTTTTGGTAGGTTTTGATGGTTGTTTCAATTTCCATACTGCTGCTCAGTCTATTTAGATTTTTCAGTTTTACTTAATTCTGTCTAGGAAGGTTTTATTTTTCTAATTACTGGTCCATTTCTTCAAGGTTATTATTTTTGGTGTTATATACTTTATCATAGTATTCTTGTATGATTCTTTGTATTTCTGAAGTGTCTGTCATCATTTCCCCTCTTTCATCCCTGATTTTGTTTATTTGTGTCCTTTCTCTTTTTTCTTTAGTGAGTCTAGCCAGGGGTTGGTCAATTTTATTAACCTTCTCAAAGAACCAGCTCTATATTGCATTTATTTTTTTCTATTTTTTTTTTGTTTTCAATTTCATTTATTTCTGCTCTAATTCTGATTATTTCTTTTCTTCTGTTGACTTCAGGTGTCATTTGTTCTTTCTTTTCCAGTTTTTTTTAAGATGAAGTGTTATGTTGTTTATTTGGGCTCATTCTTGATTTTGGAGCTAGGCCTGTAATGATATGAATTTTCCTATTATGATCTCTTTTGCCATGTCCAAAAAGTTTTGATATATTGTATTATCATTATCGTTTATTTCTATGTATCTCTTGATCTCTCTTTTTATTTCTTCTATGACCCAGTTATTCTTCAGTAGCATGTTGTTTAGTCTGCATGTATTTGTGGTTCTTTACAGTTGATCTCTAGTTTCAAAGCATTATGATCAGATAATATGGTTTGTATGACTTCAGGACTATAATACCTGTTGAGGCTATCTCTGTATCCCAGTATGTGGTCAATTTTGAAAATGTTCCATGTATACTAGGGAATAATATATAAGCACCTGTTTGGGGATGAAAGGCTTTGTAAAAGTCAATTATGTCCAGTTGGTCTAATGTCATTTAAGGATATTATTTCCTTATTGATTTTTGGTTTGGATGATCTGTCCTTATTCTACAGTAGGGTATTTATGTCTCCTATTATAAGGGTGTTTTGGTCCATTTCTCCCTTTAGTTTTATTGGTAATTGATTTACATATTTCAGGGCTTCCTGATTGGGAGCATACATATTGATAACTGTTGTGTCTTCCTGGTACATGATTCCCTTTATCAATATGAAGTGCCCCTTAGTATCTCTATCTTTTTTATTTTGAAGTCTATTTCATTTGATATTAGTACCATTACTCCCAATTTTCTCTGAATGTCATTTGTTTGAAATATCATTTTCCATGCTTTCACTTTCAGTGTATATTTGTCTTTGGAAATGAGATGTGTCTCCTCTAGGCAGCATATAGTTGAGTTTTGCTTTTTTATCCAATCTTCAACTCTGTGTTTTTTTATTGATGAGTTCAGTCCATTTATATTTAGGGTGATTATTGAAATATGAGGTCTTCTTATAGCAATTTTATGTTTTGTTTTCTGGTAGCTTGGTGTTTCCATTGTTTCCTTGTCCTTGCATTTCTTTTTTTTTAAATTTTGGTTGGCTTTTGTGGGTTTTTCCTTTGGTCCTTCTTGTTTTATATTTTATAACTCAGTTCTGAATCTTTGGCATGTGTTTACCATTACAAATATGTGTATATATATATATATATATATATATATATATATATATATATATACATATACATATATACACATACATACACACAGTTGTCTATTTTCTTCTGATCATGCCTTATCTCCATTCCCCTTTGCGAATTTGTATGTTTTAATTCTCCCCTTTTCAGTCATTGTTGTATCAATTTGTCCTTATGTATGCTGAACGTTCATTACTATCTTGCTATAGCAAATCTCTTCTTATTGTATAAGTTTATAATGCTCTGTTCTTAGTAAAAGTTGCACTCCTCTGCCTCTATCTGCCTGCTAGTCACCTTACTCATAGTTATGTATTCTTTTTCTGTCATTTAATTTTGGGTGAACTGACCACTTTCAGTATTTCCTATAGTGCATGCCTTATAGTGGAGAATTTTCTCAATTTTTGTATATCTAGAAAGGTCTTAGTTTCTTCATATTTAAAGGAAATCTTTGCTGGCTACATTATTCTTGGCTGGTAGTTTCTTTTATTTAATAGTTTTAATATTTGATTTCACTCCTTTCTGGCTTGTAAGGTTTCTGCTGAGAAGTCTGACAATAATGTAATGGGTTTTTCTTTATAGGTTACCATCCTCTTTTTCCTGTTTTCCCAGAGAATTCTGTCTTTGTCCTTGATTTTTGATAATTTTAATACAATATGTCTTGTGAAAGATCTTTTGGAGTTGAGATAATTGGGCATTCTGTTAACTTCTTGAATTCCAAGCTCCAGATCATTCTTAGATAGTTAAATTCTCGTCAACTATTTGTCTGAAAATGTTTTCTAGTATCAGCTCTTCTTCTTCCCTTTCAAGAATTCCCATTATTCTTATCTTTCCTCTCCTGATGGTATCAGCTAGTTCTTGCATTTCTCAATCATTATTTTTCATTCTTCAGTTTCTCTCTTCTTCCTTCTGATTTATTTCTATATTTCTGTTTTTGATATCACCGATCCTTTCCTTCATTTGGTCAATTCTATTTCCCAAGCTTGGTATTTCATTTTTCAGTTCTTACAGTGTGTTTTTAATTTTCAGAAGTTCTATTCTGTTCTTTTTGAAGGTTTCAATCTCCTTGCTAAAGAAGTCATTTTGCTCATCTAGTTGTTATTTCAGTTCTTGAAATTGTTAATATAATTCATTTTGAATCTCTTTGAGTTTTTTCAAAATATAATCCTGAATTCTCTGTCATTTAAGTTGCACATTTTTATGTCTGTAAGCTTATCTTCTGGAGATTTTTCTCTTTCTTTCTGAGATGCCTCATCGCATTGGTTGTTCATGGTGTTTAATGGACTATTTCTCTGCCTGGGCAATAATGGAAGTGTATTCTGCTTTTTTTTTTTTCTTCAGAAAGAACATTTATTACATAAAGGTCTCTCTTTAGCCTGTTGCAAAGAAGGCGAGTTTACTTTGGTTTTCTGTAGGTGGTGTCAAAGCCTCTTGGATCTCTGCTTTAAATAAAATCTTAATAATGTCCTTTTTTTCTTTATAGATGT
The DNA here is from genome assembly GCA_004027375.1 of Macroglossus sobrinus. NCBI lineage: Eukaryota > Metazoa > Chordata > Mammalia > Chiroptera > Pteropodidae > Macroglossus > Macroglossus sobrinus. The sequence goes on along the minus strand of PVKZ01000674.1, from coordinate 310,047 downwards.
TGAATTATGGTCGCTACCCTCAGTGTTAGTTCCTGTCAGTGCTAGCGACAGTTTCGGTAGCATTTGCTCAGACTCCCTGGGCTTCTGTGGTTTTAGGTCTTGTAGAATATGGAGGGACGTGCCCTTGGGTTGGGGAAATGGGTTTGTGGCCAAGCCTCCCATTTTGCAACCACAGCTGGTAATAATCAGTCATTGCTTCTCTGCTGTCCCCACTTCTTTACTTTCTGTCCTGATCCCTGTGCACTGCTGCTGCATGGAGTTCACAGCTCTCTCAGGCAGGGAAGTTCAGGGATCTGGCCTCATCTTCTCCCCTCCCTCTTCTCCTACAGGCAGCTTTGGCTGTGAGAGGCATCTTCTTTGTTTCTCTCAGTCTACTGCATGACTCTCAGGATTCTGGCCTGTGGTAGCTCTTATGTTCAGATTCCTCACTCACTTGTGTACAGGTTGGGTATTTTATGTTGAATTTTAGATATCCAACTGATTGCTGTTTCCAGGGGAGATGTCTGGGGATATCTCTCACTTTGCCATGCTTCTGACATGACACTTGACTAAGTCTTTGTATATACTTTTTTCTTAAACTATTTTCTGCTGCTCACTTTTGTGAAAGCATAAGGAAACACCATTTATAATACAAATAATGGAAGTTATGAGATGTCTCATGGACAAAGCAGGGGAATGTATTTTATGATGTTTTATTCTACCCTCTTTTTCTCCCTTTCTCTTTTTCTCTCTTTCTTTTCTTTTATTTATCTTTTGCTGCATGATTCTGAATAAACCCTGTTTTTCCTTTATTTTCTAAGCAACTAAACCATTCTAGACCTCCTTTGCTATATAAATTATGTGTATTTTGTTCTGGATATTAATGCCTAACTTCTATAAAATAAGATTACCTATATGAAACAACATACAGTGTTTTTTTTAAAAAAATACTATTTTTATTATAAAATCTAACAGATATAGGAAACTCCATAAAACAAATGTATAAGTTAATCAGTTTCTATGAAGCAAACAACCTTATAACCACCACCTAGGTAAAAAAATAGAATTTTGTCATCCACTTATCTTTATCAAAAACACATCCCTCTCCTCAAAACTAATCATAGTGTTGACATTTTGTAATAATTGCTTCTTTATTTATTTTAACAGTATATTACCTAACTGTTCATTTCTAGCAGTAGTTTACTTGTTTCTCCTTCCCTGAAGTCTCGTTAAACTAGAAACTATTCTGTTTTTTTCCTGTAATGTATTTGTTGAAGAAATGGTAACTTTTGTCTTCTAGAGTTTCCTACACTCTAGATTTTGCTTGAGGCATCCTCTGTTGTAGTTTGATATATCTCTCTGTCCTGAATTTCCTGCAGATTGATAGTTGGTTCTATAGCTGGATCAACTTTTTTCCACTTTGGCTTCATAGTTGGTGGTGTGTTCTATTTGGAGGTATATAATGTTTGGTCGTCTTTTATGTGATGTTAGCTGCCATTATTGATCAATGTCATCAGTCTTGAGGTTGAAATTGTCTCTCCAAAGATTTTGGTTGTTAGAAGCTTATTCTCTAAAATAAGGAGGACCTGTGGAAACAATATCCCCTGAGTTTTCACATGTTGGTAAATTTGTGGCACTTTTATTTGAAAATCAGACTGGGTATAAAATATTTGGTTTACATTTTCTTTTCTTTTGTATATCAAATACATTATTCCATTTTCTGCTGGCATTGTGATTTGTTGTCAGAGTCTGACAGTAATCTGGGATTTTTTTTTAATGAGTGATTATGGTCCTTTCACTGATTTACTCCTGTGTTGGTTGCTTCATTTGGGCCAATTTTCTTAAAGTCTACCTCTCTTCTGTTTCCAAACACTGGAATTGAATCAAATTTGCTTGTCTAGGTACATTTCTTTCTCAGAGGAATCCTTAGATTCTAGTATAATATCTTTCCCAGGACCATCAACTATCCTGATAATGCTCAAACTGTGCCTGGAGCCCCTGTTTTATTCTCCCTGCTCCCTAATACCCTCATTAAATAATTGTTTTAATTAAATAATCAGTCTGAGTAATTGACACTCCTTTCAGAAAGATCTCACACAGTGCCAAGGCATTAAGGACAGAGAAAGATAGAACCACACAAGTTGTCACTTTCTTGTTACTATTGTCTCTATCTGATGACATATAGGGCCCAGTAGAGAGCTGTTGTTAAATGTCTGTTTGGGGCATGGTGATCTTTTATTGATTTTATTCTACATTTTGGACATTGGTATATTTTATGAGATTTCGTATGGTCTCATCTTAAACACACATCCCATGGCCATTTCCTTCCTGGAGTCATGAGCTCTCACTATCCACAATATCAAGAATCAGAATGTAAGCCTTGCTTACAAGAGGGCTCTGTTACTGAATAGAGACCATTTTCAGTTCAACTTTGGGGTATTATGAAGCACGTAGAAAATATAGAAATTAATGTGCAATAGACTTATGGGTAGGATCCAGTGACTAAAATGTGTATGTGGCATTACTGTAAAATTTTGAAAATTTACAAGAATATAGAATGTCTGAAATACCACTGAGAGAAGAGGTAGTTTGAAGACATGTATTTTTTCAATGTATGATAATCATCACAATTCTTTTTTCTGCTTTTTTTTTTTCTTGGTAGACATTCTCTTCTCTCTAGTATCACATGAACTCATGTGGTCACCCAAAGTGGAAAATTTCTAACCAATGTCTACCTGTGCTGCAATATTTTAATGACAGTGCCCTGTATCCTTTGTGGCCAGCTATCTGCTTCTCCTTTGGACAGCCTCCTACATTTTGAAATAAGTCTAGAGAGATCAAAATCACAGGGTCTCAAGGGAGCCCTTTAGCTACCATTTAACTAGGAAGCCCCACACCAAGACTCTCTCCAGGTGTCATACATGTAATAATGGTCACAGCACTCAGGGCAAGGCCAAAGCCCTGATGGTAATTTTTTCAAGTGTTCTTGTTCATAGATGCTGGACTCTGGACGATGAGAATTGATGAGCCATTATCTTGTGGAAGTCCAAACTTGGTAAAGAAGACAACTAAGATAACTTTAGTTAAAATAATTTAACTACAGAGTGCTGACAGAGCTACCAGCTATCTTATTTCTTAAGATCTACTTTCTTATTTCTCTGCAATTTCACAATATGTTCAGTAAAGTCTAGTTGAATTAAATCTTCATGAGGATGATAAATTATTCTAGATATTTTTATCCTAAGCACATATATCACTTTCTGTAGTGAACAATTTATACTTTTTCATGATTTGAAGATATTTTAGAAAGTAACACATGCACAAAAGCACTTCCACTAACATCCAGAAAAACAGATGCTTTTCAGTCTTTCATATGAGTCTACAATAGCAGGTTAAATGATCAGTCTTCATTAATACACTGGAACTCCCAAGGCAAATCCATAATATGTACTCTCCTATTGAAAACATTTCCCAGGCAAAAGTCATGTACCCAGTATTTAGTGCACATTTTATAATATAGACTTTTGTTTTAGCTTAAAATACATAAAATATTAAATTACATATTATGCATATTATAACATATCAAAAAACCCCATATTGGTTATTCTTTGGTAGAAAATACCATACCAGCACTCCACATGCCATACAAAGATATGCAGTCACATTTAACTCTTGGTTATGGGTATGTTCAATGACTTTTGTTGGGGTAGGCATAGAGTTATATTTTTGTCTCCTAACATTAAACTGTAGCTTTTGAAATGGAATTGTGAGAGATTTAGGATGGTAGTAATTCAACCTCAGAGTTAGTTTAAAGGGCAAATGAGTTTACCCTAGGCTCCAAGATGTTATTATCTCTACATCTGGAACAACAGAATAACAATGGGAGAGGATGATGCTTCTTACACATTTTTTTAGAAGATATTCAATTGGCTTTATTTATTTATCTATTAGTCCATCTATTAGTTAGTTATGTATTTTGATTATTAAGTTAATTCATTATTGTGTACATTCATTTTGAGTTGACAAATGGATAGGCTTTGTATCCTACATTTTACAGAGAAGCTATATTTTAAAGTAGCACGTCACTGGCAGTGTGTGTGTTTTTTGGAAATGTTATATAACACTCTGGCTAGTATGAACAACATAGCTGAAAACAAACAGCAAAATGGCAAAAATAACATTTACCACATCAGCATCAGTAATTATATTAAATATAAGTGGATTAAGCTCTGTAATTACAGGGTAGAAATTAGTAAAATGGATTTAAAAACATGATGCAGTAATATACTATTTCTGAGAGACACACGTTGAACAAAGGTTTAATATATATATATATATATATATATATATATTTAAATGAAAGGTTTTATATACATATATACATATCATACTCATAGTAACAAAAGAGAGCTGAAATAACTATATTAATAGCAAACAAAATAGATTTTAAGCCCAAAAATTTACTAGAGACAAAAATGGTGATGGTAATGACAAAAACAGTCAGTCCATCAAAAAGATGTAACAATTTTAGAGAAGAGTAAAAATGGCATAGATGAATGAGGCTTTGTTCATCCCTCTGGCAACCAAATCAAAGTTGTGACAGAAACAAGAAGCAAACAGCAATGAAAATTGCCCGGAAGCTAGATGAACAAGCCATACAACTTGGGAGAAATCTAAGAAATCACCCTGTAATGTCAGAAGGTAGAATGGGGTGAGGACACGAGGCTGCCTGGTCCGAAGCAGCTGAGTGGGACAGAGGCTGCGGCAGAGGCAGTTGTAGATGCCTCTTAAATGATTCATGTCTGTGAGCGTAATTCTGTGGAGACAGGCATGCTTGCCTTAAGCACCAGTGCTGGTTAGGCTGTGCAGGGACTTACAGGATGACACTGAGTTGTCAGAGTGAGGGCCACGGCAAGGCTCTCCCCACCCCCACCTCTCCAGAAGTACTCATTGGTATCCATTGTTCCTCTGTTGAATCCTCCCCCCTCTCCCGGTATGCGGACAAAGAGTCATCATAGCAGTGATGTAATCAAACTGGATAACAGAGGTTGCTTTACCCAGAGTATTCCCTGAAACTCTGCCTCTTCCAGCTCAGGGCCCCACTCAAGCCACATCCAGGTGTATCCTCAGTGAGTCAGAAGCTCCTTGCTAATCAGGGCCAAGACCCACACTGGTGGCAGCCGGCCTCAGTTTCTGGTGTGGCTTTTTGAGGCCACTATAAGCACAGCATCTGTGGATTGCTTGCTAAATCTTAACAGGTGGTCCTAGAGGAGCACAGGCTTGAGCTAAATTTGACTTACAGCTGAACACCTCTTAGGACTGTGCCACTGGACATCTATTACACAACGCCTCATTAATAAGACCGAGAGACATAAAAGCCTTGCTTAGTACATAGAAACAGACACAGAAAGGCAGCCAAATGGGAATACAAAGAAGCAGAAACTATATGAGGAAATGGAACAGAGATCCAGAAATAATGTAGTCAGGTAATCTAACAGATGCAGAGTTCAAAACACTGTTTATAAAAGATGCTCAATGAACTTATAGGAAGGGTAAATGAATTCAGTGAAAATTTCAACAAAGAAATAAAAACCATAAATATGAAAATGGAAATTATAAAAGAAAACCAGTCTGAAATGAAGAACACATTATCTGAGATAAGAAGTATATTAAATGGAATAAACAAAAAAAATAAAGTGAATAAAGAAGAGGATCAAATGTCCTATATAGAAAATGGGAAAGCCAAGGATATTCAGTCAGAATGGCAAGAAAAAGAAGCCAAAACTATAATAATAATCTAAGGGGCCTATGGGACACTATTAAAGGTAAAAATATCCATGTCATCGGGGTACCTGAGGTAAAACAAGATGTTAAACAGCTATTTTAAGAAATAATGATGGAAAACTTTCCTAACCTGGTGAAGGAAATATATATAAAACCCCAGGAAGCTCAGAGTTCCCAAAACCAGGAACCCAAAGAGGCCCACACCAAGACACATCATAATTAAAATGCCAAAGTTTAAATACAAAGAGAGAATCTTAAAAGCAGCTGAAAAAAGCAGTTAGTTACCTACAAGAGAGCACCCATAAGCCTGGAAGCTGATTTCTCAAAAGAAACTAAGCAGGACAGAAGGGCTTGGCACAAAATATTTGACGTGATAAAAACTCATGATCTACAATCAAAAATACTTTATCCAGCAAAGCTGTCATTTAGAGTTGAAGAACAGATAAAGAGCTTCCAAGACAAAAATAAGCTAAAGGAATTTATCAACACCAAGCCAGTATTACAGAAAATGTTGGAGGGACTTCTTTGAGAAAAAAAGCTAGGTATCAAAAACAGGAATAATGAATGGTAACAACTATATTCCTATCTACAAGTATTCCGAATGGAGAAGAATTAAGTGCTCCAACCAAAGATAGAGTAGCTGAATGGTTAAGAAAATAAGACTCTTACATGAGCTGCCTACAAGAGACTCACTTCAGATTAACAGACACACATGGACTAAAAGGAAGGGGATGGAAAGAGATATGGCCTTGATGGACCTAGAGGGTATTGCATTGAATGAAATGGGTCAGTTAGAGAAAGGCAAATATTACATGATTTCATGTACATGTAGAATCTAAAGAACAGAATCAACAACAACAACAATAGTGGAAATAAACTCATAGATACAGAGAATATTTTGAGAGATACTGGATGGGTAGGGGGTTGTGGAGGGGAGGGGCAAAGTAATTGAGATGTGTAGGTGTATGGTTGCAGAGTAGACATGGGGATGTAGAGTATAGCATGGGAAAGATGCTTAATAATGTTGGAATGAATATATGGGGGAGGAGGGGTGCTACATTTGGTGGGGTGAGCGCTTTGAAATTTGTGTGAATCTCTGATCAATATGCTGCACAGCTGAAACTGGTGTGTTGTATACCAACCATAACTGAATAAAAAGGTCATTAAATTGTACAATGTAAATGCAGGCAACTAGTTGTCTAATATATTTCCAATAAAGACAAAAAATGATGTAGCAAATTTAAATATATATGCTCTACAAAATGTATGGAAATACATGAAAGAACATTCTCAGAACTGAAGGGAGAAATAGACAATAGAACAATGGTTGTAGAACATTTAATACCATCTTTTCAAAATGGCTAGAATAACTGAACAGAAGATTTGATCACTGTAAAACCACTTAACAGACACCTATAGAACACTCATTCTGACAAAGTTTGATATATACTTCTGAAAGATTATATGAAACATTCTTTAGGATAAACTATATGTTAGGCTATAATACAAATTTTAATAAATTTAAGAGAATTAAAATTATGCAGTGTATGTATTTTGACCATAGTGGAATTCAATTAGAAATCAATAATAGAAGAAAATGGATATATATGTAGAAATTAAACAACAAACTCCTAAATAACCAAAGGATCAAAGAGGAAATCAATCATTTGAAAAAATAGAAAGTACATTGAGATGAATGAAAATTAAAACACAATATTCTAAAACCTATAGGATGACATAAAAGTAGCACTGAGAGGTAAATTTATAGTTAAAAATGTATGTATTAAAAACAAGAAAACTTTCAAATCAATAACCAAATCTTTCACCTTAATAAATTAGAAAAAAGAAAGCAAAGTAAATCCAAAGCAGGCAAAATAAAGATATAATAAATACTAGAGTGGAAGTAAATGTAATACAAAAATTTTAAATAATAATAAATAAAATCAAAATTTGTTTTTTTGAAAACATTAACAAAATTGATAACTTCAGCTTAACTCATTAAGAAAAACAGGGAGTGAACTCAAATTACTAAATCAGGAATTAAAGATAGTATGTTACTAACATCCTTACAGAAATAGAAAGGAAAATAAAATATGAACAATTGCATGTCAACCAATTAGATTACCTGATTGAAAAAGACAGGTTCTTAGTGAGACACAAAATACCAAGACTGTCTCAAGAAGAAATAGAAAATCATAATGGAATTATAAAAAGCAAACAATTAAATTAATAATAAAATGGAAAGTTCAGGGCTGTATAGTTTTACAGGTAAATTCTACCAAAAATTTCAAGGAAAATTAGTAACATTTTTTCAAAAGAACTTCCAAAAAATAAAAGAGAGAGAACACCTCCCAAGTCATTTGATGAGGCCAGTATTCCATTGACACTAAACCAGACAAAGATATCACAAGAGTAAACTAAAGATCAAAAAAATAGTATAAATAGGACACAAAAAATTCTAAGCAAAATACAAACAGATGGAACCCAGCAACATATAAAAAATATTATACACCATGCCCAGGTATGTTTTATCCCAGGAAAGCAAGATTGATTCAGCATATGGAAATCAATTAATGTCATACATGATATTTATAGAATAAGTGGGAAAACACATGATTATCTCAATAGATTAAAAGAAGCATTTAACAAAATCCAAAATCATTTTTTAAATAAAAAGCAATCAACAAAGTAGGAATGAAGGAAAACTTCTTCAACTTGATAAAAGACATATACAAAACTCACAGTTAATATCTTACTTAATGGTGAAGGACTGAAACTTTTCTCTAAGATCAGAAAGAAGAAAAGGATATCTGCTCTCTTGAACTCTATTCTTCATTGTACTCCGTTTTAGTCAGGGCCATTATAAAACACTGACAAAAAATAAGTAAAAGATATCCAGATTAGAAAAATAGAAGTAAAGTAATCTCCATTTGCAGTTAACATGATCTTGCAAATAGAAAATCCTGAGGAATCCACACAAAAAAAATACATTAGAATTCAGCAATGTTACAGGATATAAGACCAATACATAAAATCTATTTTATTTCATGGGATTCATGAAGAAAGATCCAAGATGATATTTTAAAAATTATATTTAAAATACATGAAAAATAATAAAATACATTTAAGAAAAATATTACACTTAAGAAAAGAACTGTAAAACTTGTGTACAGAAAAAGACAAAGTAGCATTAAAAGAAATTAAATATCTCAATAAATGGTGTTGGAAAAACTGGACAGATATATGGGGGAAAAAAAGAAACTGGGCCACCTTCTTACATCACATACAAGAACAAACTCAAAATGTATTAGATTTAAATGTAAGACCCAAAAATATAAAACTCCTAGAAGAAAATAGGCAGTGAACTCTCTGACACTGCTCTTAGTAATATTTTTTCTTATATATATTCTCAGACAAGAGAAATGAAAGAAAACAAATAAACAAATGGGACTACATCAACCTAAAAAAAAGTTTTCTCACAGCAAAGAAAACAATCAACAAAATGAAAAGACTACCTACTAAATGGAAGAAGATATTTACCTATGATATATGTAATAAGGAGCTAATATTAAAAATTTATAAAGAACTCATATATCTCAGAACCAAAAAAAAAAAAGAAAAAGAAGAAGAATGAACAATTCAATAAAAAAAAAAAGATCAGAGGACCTGAATAGACATTTTTCCACAGAGGACATACTAATGACCAATAGACATATGAAAAGATGCTCAAGGTCACTAATCATTAGAGAAATGCAAATTAAAACCACAATGAGATATCACCTCACACCTATCAGAATGGCTATGATTGACAAGTCAAAAAACAAGTGTTGGTGAGGATGTGGAGAAAAGGGAAGCCTCGTGCACTGTTTGTGAGATTGCAAATCAATGCAGTCACTATGGAAAACAGGTTGAAGATTCATCAAAAAATTAAAAGTAGAATGACCTATAACCCAGTAATTCCACTTCTGGGTATTTACCCAAAGAAAACAAAAATACTACTTTGAAGGGACATATGCATCCATATGTTCATTGCAGCATTACTTACAATATCCAGTATATGGAGACAACTTGGGTGTCCATCGATATATGAATGGATAAAGAAGAGGTGCTTCATATATACAATGAAATATTACTTAGTCATATGATAAATGAATGAATGAATGAATAAATGAATAAAATTTTTATATCTGCAACAGCATGGATAGATCTAGAAAAAGGCATTGCATTGAGTAGAGTAAGTCAGATAGAGAAAAACAAATGCCATATGATTTCACTTACATGTGAAATCTAAATAACAAAATAAATAGTAAAATAGAAGTAAACATATGCAAAGAACATTTGAGGGTTACCAGATGGAAGGGGGTTGGAGGAGAGAAAAAAAGGGACAATGGATTAAGAAGAACAAAATGGTAGTTCCAAAATAGTCATAAAGATGTAAAAGATAGCATAAGAAATATAGTCAGTAATTTTGTGATAACTATGCACACTGTCAGATGAGCACTAGATTTATTGGGGTGATCACTTCATGAATTTCATAGATGTCTAATCATTACGTTGTACACTGGAAAATAATGTAAATATTCTATGCCAATTCTAATTAAAATTAAAAAGTATTATAAAATTAAATGAAGAATATAATAGTGGAAATAAAAAATACATTAGAAGAAATCAACAGTAAATTAGATGAAGCAGAGAATTGAATCAACAATTTAAAAAATAAGATAGCAGAAAACAGCTAATCAGATCAGCAATAAGAAAGAAGAATCCAAAAAAAAATGAGGCTAGTTTAAGGGGACAACATTAAGCATACCAACATTTGTATAATAAAGCAACGAGAAGAAGAAGAGAAACAAGGAATTGAAAACTTATTTAAAGAAATATTGATGGAAAATTCTTTAATCTGGTGAAGGAAATAAACACACAAACCCAGGAAGCACTGAGAGTTCCAAACAAGATTAACCCAAAGAAGCTCAAAATAAGACACATGATCATTAAAAAAGCCAAAAGTAAAAGACAAAGAGAGAATCTGAAAAGCAGGAAGAGAAAAGCAGTTAGTTACCTAGAGGAAGCTCCCATAAGGCTATTGGTTGATTTCTCAACAGAAACTTTGCAGGCCAGAAGGGATTGGCAAAAAAACATTCAAAGTGTGAAAAGCAAGGACCTACAACTAAAATTACTCTAATCACCAAAGCTATTATTTAGAATTAAAGGACAGATAAAGAACTTCTCAGACAAGGAAAAGCTGAAGAAGTTCATCAACATAAAATGAATATTATAAGAAATGTTAGAGGGACTTCTTTAAGGAGAAGAAATAGAAGAAAAAAAATATTTAAGAAATATAAAAAAATAAAGAACGATGTCAGAAATATGCAGGGTATAAGATGTCCCCAGATTGCTCACCTTGAGAAAACAATAAGGTGAACTTCTAAAACTCAACAAAAAACATTCACCTGCACACCACCACTTCTAAGCGTAGGATCTGCTAACACGAGGTAACACAGGTCAGAACCCTGGGAGTTGGGCGATAGACTGGGAAAAACAAGGAAGATGCCTCGTGCAACCTGAGATGCCTGCAGAAAAAGGAGGAGGGGAGACAGAGAAGCAGGTTCCCTGAACAACCCTGCCTGAGAGAGCTGTGATCTCCGTACAGAGGCAGTGCACAGAAATCAGGGCAGAAAGTAGAGAGGTGAAGATGGCAGAGAAGCAACAGCTGATTATTACCAGCCATGGCAAAATGCAAGGCTGAACCTCAACCCCTATCCCCCAACACAGATGAGATATCCACCCATATCCTCCAAGACCAAAAACCACAGAGCCCCAGGAAAATCTGAGCAAAGGCGACTGAAAGTGTTGCTAACACTGACAAGAACAGAGACAGAGGGTAGTGAGTTTGACTGAATATTTATGAGAAAAAGTGTGTTATTAAGACTTTATATAAAGCAGAGATCCAAGAGACTTAGACACTACCTATTGGAAACCAAAGAAAAAATGCCTTCTTTGCAAGAGCCTAAAGAGAGACAATTATATAATAAATATTCTTTCTGGAATAAAGCAGAATACACTGCCATTAATGCCTGGGCAGAGAAATAGTCTATTAAACACCATAAACGACCAAGGTGACAAGGCATTTCAGAGAGAAAAAAAAAAGCCCGAAAATAAGCTTGCAGACATAGAATTATGCAACTTAAATGACAGAATTCAGGATGGTACTTCTGAAAAAAAATTCAGTAAATTCTGAAATGATTCATATCAACAATTTCAGGAATTAAAAAGAAACCAACAACTAGATGAGCAGAATGAGGAAATTGAAATTGAAACCCTCAAAAAGAACCAAATAGAACTTCCGAAGATTAAAAACACACTGCAAGAACTGAAAAATGAAATAGCAAGCTTGGGAAATAGAGTTGGCCAAATGGAGGAAAGGATCAATGATATTGATGACAGAAATCTAGAAATACACCAGAAGAAAGAAGAGAGAAACAAAAGAATAAAAAATGATGAAAGAGAAATACAAGAACTAGCTGATATCATCAGGAAAGAAAACATAAGAATAATGAGCATTCTCAAAGGGGAAGAAAAAGAGTAGAGATTAGGAAGCATTTTTAGACAAATAGTTGACAAGAATTTTCCAAATCTAAGAAATGAGCTGGAGCTTGAACTACAAGAAGTAAAGAGAACACCCAATTATCTCAACCCAAAAAGGCCTTCTTCAAGACACATTGTATTAAAATTATAAAAAATCAATGACAGAATGAATTCTCAGGGCAGCCAAGGGAAAGAAGCTGGTAACGTATAAAGGAAAACCCATTAGATTACCATCAGACAACTTGGCACAAACCTTACAAGCCAGAAAGAAATAGAATCAAATATTCAAATTATTAAATGAAAGAAACTACCAGCCAAGATTAATGTATCCAGCAAAGCTCTCCTTTGGATAAAACGGAAAAATAAAGGCCTTTCTAGATGTACAAAAATTGGGGGAATTATCCAGTACATGGCCTGCATTAGAGAAAATACTGAAAGAAGTCAGCTTATCTAAAACAAAGTGATAAAAAAATACATGATTAGAAATAAGATGACAAGCAGGCAAATAGAATCAAAGAAGTTCAACCCTTATTAAGAATGAGACATTATAACCTTAAACAATAAGAAGAGATTTGCTATAGCAAGATAATAATGAATTCAGAACAGTACTTCTGGAAAAACTCACTGAGATCCAAAAAAATTCATAAAAGCAATTCCAGGAATTGAGAAAACGACTAGATGAGCAGAATGAGTTCAGCATACATAGGGACAAATTAAGACAACAATAACAGAAAAGAGGAGGATTCAAAGATCCAAATTGGTGAAGGGGAATGCAGATAAGGCCGGCAGAGAAAAAAATGGACTACTATGTGTGTGTGTGTGTGTGTGTGTGTGTGTGTGTGTGTGTATAACTATCCTCTACAGATTCTTAATGGTAACCACACCCAAAGATTCAGAACTCAAGTATAAAACATAAAACAAAAAGGATCAGAGAAAAAATTCCACAAAACACAACCTAAATAAAACACACACACACACACACACACACACACACACACACACACACACACACACGCACACCAAGGAAATAATGGAAACATAAACTACCAGAAAGCAAAACATAAAATTGCTATAGGAAACCTCATATTTCAATAACCACCCTAAATGTAAATGAACTGAACTTACCAATAAAAAGGCACAGAGTTGTAGAATGGATAAAAAAAAATCCAACCATTTGCTGCCTTCTGGAGAAACATCTCAGCTTTAAAGACATATATAGACTCGAAGTGAAAGGGTGGAAAAATATATTTCAAGCAAATGGCATTCAGAAAAGTAGGACTAGCAGTACTAATATTGGATGAGATAGACATCAAAATAAAAAAGATAAAGACAAATATGAAAGAACACCTTATAATGATAATGAGAATCATACACCAAGAAGACATAATACTTTTTAATATCTATGTTCCCAATCAGGGAGCCCTGAAATATAAAAAGCAATTAATAACAAAAATAAAAGGAGAAATAGACTAAAACACTATCTTTTCTTAGTAGGGGACCTAAAAATCCCACTGTTCGATATGCACAGATCGTCCAAGCAGAAATGAATAATAATATAACAACTTTAAATGACACATTAGATGGACTGAACATAACTGACATTTACAGAGCCTTCCATCCCAAAACGGCTGCTTATATATATTCTTCTCTAGTGCACATGGAACATTCTCAAGGATTGGCCACATACTGGGACGTAGATATAGTCTCAACAAATATAAGAGGGTTGAAATTATACTAACCATATTCTCCGATCATAGTGATTTGAAACTGGAGATAACCTGTAAAAAGAAAGTGGGAAGAACCACAAATATATGGAGATTGAACAATATTCTACTGAGAAATGACTGGGTCAGAGAAGAAATAAAAAAAGTGATCAAGAGGTACATAGAAAGAAATGATAATGATGGTACAACATATCAAAATTTTTGGGACATGGCAAAAGTGCTAATAAGAGGAAAGTTCATATCATTGCAGGCCTATCTCAAAAAACTAGAATGAGCCTATATAAATAATGTAATGCTTCATCATAAAAAAAACTAGAAAAGGAAGAAAAATGAAGCCTGAAGTCAGCAAAAGGAAAGAAATAATCAAAACTAGAGCAGAATTAAATGCAATTGAAAACAAAACAAAAGAAAAAGTAAATGCAACAAAGAGCTGGTTCTTTGAGAAAGTTAATAAAATTGACAAATCCATGGCTAGACTCACTGAAGAAAAAAGAGAAAGAACACAAGTAAACAAAATCAGGGGTTAAAGAGAAGAAATGATGACAGACACTGCAGAAATACAAAGGATCATAGAAGAATACTATAAAAATGTATGTAACATCAAATTTAATAACCCAGAAGAAATGGACAAGTATTTAGAAAAATGCAACCTCCCTAGACCAAATCAAGAATTGGAAAATCTAAATAGACTGATCAGCAGTATGGAAATTGAAACATTCATCAAAAACCTACCAAAAAGTAAAAGCCCAGGACCAGATGGCTTCACCAGAGAATTCTACCAAGCATTCAAAGATTTAAATCTATTCTCCTCAAACTCTTTCAAAAAAAATGAAGAGAAGGCTGTACTTCCTAACTCATTTTATGGGGACAATATTACCCTGATTCCAAAACTTGGTAAAGATAATGCACAAAAAGTAAACTATAGACCAATATCTCTCATGATCACAGGTGAAAAAGTCCTAAATAAGATGACAGCAAACTGAATACAGTAACATGTTCAAAAGATTATATGCTATGATCAAATGGGCTTCATTCCAGGGGCACTAGGATGGTTCGACATATGCAAACCAATTAATGTGATACACCACATAACCAAATTAAAAAATAAGAATTATAAGATCATATCAATAGGTACAAATAAAGCATCCATTTCTGGTATAAAAATAAACATTTAAAAAAATCAGTATAGAAGTAAAGTACCTTAATATAATAAAGGCCATATATGACAAACTCTCAACCAACATTATACTGAATGGTGAAAAACTACAAACTTTTCCTTTAAGACCTGGAACAAGACAAGGCTGTCCACTATCGCTACTGTTTTTCAGTGTAACATGGGAGGACCTATGAGTGCTATCAGGCAAGAGAAAGTTATTAAAGTCATACAAATGGAAAATGAAAAAGTTAAACTATCACTATTTGCAGATGAAATGATTCTCTATATAGAAAACTCTAAAGACTCTATAAGAACACTACTAGAAACAATACGCAAATAAAGTCAAGTTTCTAGATACAAAATCAATGTTCAAAATTCCATAGCATTTCTACACTCTAATAATAAAGTGTCAGAAAAGGAAGTGAAAAAATAATTTCTTTTGCAATTGCAAAAAAAAATACCCAGGAATAAATTAACAAAAGAAATGAAGGACCTATGTAATGAAAATTATAAGACCCTATTAAAAGAAATTGAAGAAGATACAAAGAAATGGAAAGATAGTTTGTGTTCTTGGATTGGAAGGATCAACATAGTTAAAATTACCTCATTACTAAAGTATTATACAGATTTAATGCAACCCCCATCAAAATCTCATCAGCATTTTTTAAAGAAGAACAAAAAGTTATCAGATTTTTATGAAAGCACAAAAAAACTGAATTACCAAAGCCATCCTGAGAAAAAAGAATGAAAATGCAGGCATCACTCTGCCCAACTTCCAATTATACTACAAAGCAACAATGATCAAAATGACATGATATTGGCAGAAACAGACACAGAGACCCATTTAACAGAATCGAGAATCCAGAAGTAAATCCATGTATATATGCCAAATAGTTTTCGTCAAAGGTGACAAAAATATACAGTGGAGAAAGAAAAGCCTCTTCACTAACTCATGCCAGGTGAACTTGAAAGCCACCTGTAAAGAGATGAAACTAGACTGTTGTCTATCACCACACACCAAAATTAATTCAGAATGGATTAAGGACTTGAATATAAGTCCTGAAACAATAAAATGCATAGAAGAAAACATAGGAACTAAACTCATGGACCTTGAACTTAAAGAGAATTTTGTGAATTTTACCTCAAAAGTATGGGAAGAAAAAGCAAAATAAATGAATGGGACTACATCAAACTAAAAACCTCCTGCACTGCACAAGAAACCATCAACAAGGTAAAGACATAACCATCTAAATGGGAAAACATGTTTGCAAGCAATCTCTCTGATGATGGCCTAATATTCAATATATACAAAGAATTCATACAGCTCAATAATCACAAAATAGCAAGTCATCCATTTAAAAAATATATAGAGGACCTGAACAGACATTTCTCCCAAGGGGATGTACAAATGGCCAACAAACATATGACAAGATGCTCCACATCGTTAGCTATTAGGGAAAGGCAAATCAAAACCACACCATCTCACACCTGTTAGAATAGCTGTTACTAACAGGAGAAGTAATAACAAGTGTTGGAGAGGATGCAGTGAAAAAAGAACCCTCCTACACTGCTGGTGGGACTGCAGATTTTTACAATCACTGTGGAAAACAGTATGGAGGTTCCTCAAAAATCTAAGAATTGATTTACTATATGATCCAGCTATTCCTCTACTGAATATTTACCCCAAAGACTTAAAAACTCATATCTGAAAAAAATATTTGCATACTAATGTTCATAGCAGCATTATTCACAGTGGCCAGGATATGGAAGCAACTGATGTGCCCTACTATATATGTTTGGATTAAGAAGCTGTGATATATATATATATATATATATATATATATATATATATATATACAATGGAATATTACTCAGCCATAAGAAGAGATGAAAGATTGCCATTTGTGACAACATGGATGTACCTTGAGATAATCATGCTAAGTGAAATAAGCCAGACAGAAAAAGTTGAAAGCCACATGATATCACTTATACATGGGATATAAACCTAAAAGCAAAAATCAAACAGGACAAACAAACAGTGACTCATGGACATGGACAATAGACTAGTGGTTACTAGAGAGTAGGGGTGAAGAGGGAAGGAGAGAGGTAAGTGTGGTAAAAGGTATCAAATATGTTGTGACAGAAAGAAACCTAACTGTGCAGTGAACACACAACAATAGCTATATGCTTTATTGTTGAATTGTACATTTGAAACTTACTGGATTTTGTTAACCACTGTCACCATAATAAATATAAATTAATAAAAAGAAGTTATGTTTCATATATACAATGGAATTTTACTCAGGAATTAAAAAATAAAATCTACCAATTACAATGACATGGATGCAGCTCGTGGTTATTATGCTGAGTAAAATAAGTCAGACAGAGAAAGATAAATACCATATGATTTCACTTATATGTGGAATATAGGGAATGAGAAGAATACACTAATCAAAACAGACTCACAAATATAGAGGACAACCTTGGGACATCCAGGAAGAAGGAGGTTTGGTTGGCTGTCAGTTTAGGGTGAAGGGTAAAAATCAATTAGTAGTTTATAGATGCTCATGGGATGTGGAGCACAGCATAGTAAATTCAATTAGCATTAATGTAAAGGCTAGGTGGAAAGCCAGAGGAGAGAAAAAGCAATTAGGGGGACTGTTTTAGAAACTATATAAATGTCTAACCAATGTACTGTATACTTAAAACTAATAAAATAAAATATAAAAATATTAATAATAAATGATAATAACTACATATCTATCAACAATTACTTTAAATATAGTAAAGTTTCCGGATACAAAATGTTCCAATCAATAGATAGAGTGGCTGAATAGATAAGAAAACGAGATCCTTACATGTACTCCCTACCAGAAGCTCACTTCAGATCAAAAGTCACACAGACTTAGAGAAATGGTAAATGATATTTCATAAAAATGAAAATGAATATAAAAAAGCTGGAATCGTAATACTTATACCAGACAAAATAGACTTTAAAACAAGGCTATAGCGAGAGATTAAGAAGGACCCAGTAATCTCACTTCTGGGTATTTATGTGAAGAAATCCAAAACACTACTTCAAAGAGACATGTGAATCCATATGTTCATTGCAGTCTTATTTACAGTAGTTAAGATATGGAGACACGCTGGGTTTTGATCAGTGGATAAATGGGAAAAGAAGAGGTAGTATATATACAAGGGAATATTACAGAGATATAAAAATGAATAAAATTTGCCATCTGTTACAACATGGATGGACCTAGAGGGTATTGTGCTGAGTGGACTAAGTTAGAGAAAGACAAATGTCATTGTGCAAACTATAGAACAGGATAAACAAACAAACAGAAATAAGATCACAGACAAGGAACATTTTGATGATTGACAGATTGGGGATTTGTGGGTATGGGTAAAATGGGAAGGGGATTAAGAGGTATAAATTGGTGGTTACAAAATTGTCATGGAGATATAGAGTAAAACATGAGCAATATAGTCAGTAGTATTATAATAACTTATGTATCATGTCTGATGAGTACTGGATTTGCTGGAGAGATCTCTTGGTAAAATATATGATGTCTAATCTGTGTTGTATACCTGAAACTAATATAATATTATATGTCAACTATAATTTAAAAAATAAAAATATAAAAACTAAAAAAATAAATATCTAAATAGATGGCTAGACTCTCTATGCTCATAGATTGGAAGATTTAGTGTTTTTAACATGGCAACATACCCTAAATTAATCTATAATTTCAACACAATCACTATGAAAATCTTAGTGCCTTTTTTCATAAGCATTAAGAAGCTGATCTCAAAATTTGCACGGAAATGCCAAAGATTCAGACTAGCCAAAGCAATCTTGGAAAAGAACAGAGATGAATGACTCATACCTTTTTATTTCAAAGTTTATTGCCAAGATACAGTAACCTAGTTAGTGTAGTATTTACATAAAGATGGACATGTACGCCAATGGAATAAAATTGGGAGTCCAGAAATAAAACCACACATCAATAGTAAACTGATTTTTATCAAGGGTTCTGACACCATACAACTGTTCAATAAATGGTTTTGTGACAACAAAAGAAGAAATTTGAACCTCTCTCTCATTTCACGTCATATATAAAAACTATCTCAAAAACTTAACTCATTGTTGATCAAAGACCTAAATGTAAGTGGTAAAACTGTAAAACTCAGAAGAAAATTTAGTTGTAAATTATTATGACCTTGGATTAGGCAAAGTTTCTTGCATATAACACCAAAAGCACAAAGTGGAAAAAAAATGAATGGAACTTTATAAAATTTAAAAACATTTTGCTTCAAAAAAATTATTAAGCAAATGAAAAGACAATATACTGAATCAAGAAAAATATTTGCAAATTGTGTATTTCTAAGGTGAATTATCCAGAATATACAGAATACTTACAATTCACAGAGAAGTGGACAATAGGCATATAAAATGATATTCAACATCATTAGCTATTAGGGAAATGTAAGCCAGAACCATTTTGAGATATCATTTTATACTCACTAGGATGGCTATAATAAAAAAAATATAAGAAATTACAAATATTGGTGAGGATGTGGAGGTACTGGAATTGATTTTGGAATATAAAATGGGTTAGCCACTGTGAAAAAGAGTCTGGTAGTTCCTCAGAATGTTAAACATACAGTTACCATGTCGACCCAGTAATTCCACTTGTTAGTATATACACAAGACAAATAAAAACATAAATCTACACAAAAACTGTACAACAATGTTTAGAACATTATTCATAATAGCTGAAGAGTGGAATCAACCCAAAAGTCTATCAAATAGTAAATGAGTTTAAAAAAATCGAGTATATTCATACAATGGAATATTATTCAACCATAAAAAGGAATGGATTTCTGAGATAAGCCACAACATGGGTAAATCTTGAAAATACTATGCTAAGACAAGCCAGACACAAAAGACCACATACTATAGTTTATTTATATGAAATGTTCAAAATGGCAAATTCATAGAGAAAGAAAGTAGATTAGTGGTAGCCAGGGGCTTGACTGGAGCAGGGAGTAGTAAGTATTAATGGATACAGTGTTTCTTCTTGTGTATATGAAAATGTTCTGAAGTTAAATAGTAGTGATTTTTGTACAACCTTGTAACTATACTAAAAATTGCTGAATTTTATACTTTAAAAGGATGAATTTTATCATATATTAAATATATCTTTAAAAAATTTGGAAAGCGACTGAAGTTTTCACTGAGTCGGGCTCTCCAATACAGAAGCTACTAGTGACATATAACTAATAAAAGCACCTGAAATGTGGCTGTTCTGAATTGCAATATGCTGTAAATGAAGAAAACACCAATTTCAAATTAGGTAAAGTATCTCATTAATAAATTTTAATATTTGATTATATATTAAAATAATAATACTTAGATTTATTGCTTTAAGTAAAATACATTATTAAAAATAAGTTTACCTTTTTAAATGTGGATGCTGGAAATTTTTAAATTGCATTTGTGGTTTATATTTTTCATTCTCATTATAATTTTGTAGGCCAGTGCTTCCTTAGAAGGATAACGCACAAAACCCAGTATAACTTTCTTTTGTATCATGATAGTCAACATTGGACCTTATGTTTCAAGTGGCTCATAGAAAGATGCCTGTGGGGTCAGTTTGGAATATTGATTCTTGTGATGGTGGGTGGGATCCATGGCAAGGAGAGAATGGGAACAACGATGAATACTAGCAATAAAAAAAAAATAAAAAGAGCCTGGGAATGCAAGATTACTGTTCTTTGGTTTATTGGATAGAATAATATTTAGGAAGTCAACATTACTAGAAATAAAACATTTGTGGCTACTTGAGATCCTCTTTCTCCCAAGCCACAAAGTGCCTGCAGCCCATTGACAAGCAGCCTCTTGTGCCCTGCTTGGCTCTGGTTTTGAGCAGTTAGTGCAGGCAACAAATCTAGGCTAGTGCAGTGAGCACATTTCAAAGAAAACAGTTCTGGACAGATCACCGCTGCCTGTACAATCTGTAGTATCTTTAAAAGGGATTGTAGGTGTTTGTACCAGCCTGACGGCCCTTGACTCCCTGAACTCCTGCCCCATCCAATACACAAAGTGCCCATTGCACATTGGTAGGCAGCTGCCCCTGCTCTATGGTAGTACATTTAGGCCCAGGATGGGCAGCAGTTGACCTCACTGTGAGTAGAAACTTGGACAGCGAGCCACAGAGACAGCATGGGCACATAAACCAACACTGCAGTGGCAGGGAGGTATTTACTCAATAGACCCAGGAGACTCCCAGGGTCCCTGCACCACTCAACATGCATATCACCCAGAGGTTCATCCAGTTTCAGAGAACTACAGCCAACTGATAGGCAGTATCAGGCCTTGAGAAGCACTGATCCCTCTGCTAAACTGCCATAAGTCAGGGATGGGGGATAATCAAGAGTTGCCTATGGTGTTATCTCTTCCACTTAACAATAAATCCAGCATAAGTAACAACGATCAGTGGATCACTTTGTAGTTCTCACTGGGCAGCCCTGAGCAATCAAAAGCCATAGCTAACCTTGGCCTACAGAGGAGCCCTCCCCAAGGCATCACAAAACCAATGCATCTGGAGGCTGGCACCAGACCACAACAGAGCAACTCCTGATAAGTTCCAGTAGTGATACAAAAAAGAGGTGGTTGCAACAAGTACACAAGCCTGCTAGGGCAAATCCCACTCAGTAGAGTCAGCCCCCACACAACAACTCTTATCCTGAGGGTGTAGCCAATTCCCACAATTAGTCAGTCTTAGCATTAATCCCACCCACCTATCTACTAACAACAATAAAGTCTTGGCGACAACAGAAGATTACACACAACCCACACAAAGGTCACGTGCAGAGCTCCCAGAATGAGGAATCAGGGAGAGTGTGCTACTGGACCACACAGGACACTTTCCACATTAGGACATCTGGCCAAGGCTGACAGACAAAACAAATATTCCTGACACATAGAAAAGAACACAGAGAGGCTAATAACATGAGGGAAAAAAAAGAAACATGCCACAAATAAAACAACAAGAGAAAATTTCAGAAAACAAGTTAAATGAAATGGAGATAAGCAACTTACCAAAGTCAGAGTTCAAAATAATGTTTATAAGGATGCTCAACTAACTTATGTGGAGAATGGAGACACACAATGAGAGCATAAAAAAGGATGTAGAAACCATAAAAAAGAACCAGACAGAAATGAGGAATACAATAATGGAAATAAAGAATACACTAGAAGGATTAAACAGTAGATTGGATAAAGCAGAAGATCGAATCAGCAAATTGGAAGACAAGGTAGCTAAATATACGCAATCAGAAAAACAAAAAGAAAAAAAGTTTTTAAAAAATGATGATAGTTTAAGAGATCTCTGGGACAACATGAAGCATAAAAATATCCGAATCATAGGAGTACCTAAAGGAAAAGAGAGAGAACAAGAGATTGAGAATCTATTTGAAGACATGACAGAAAACTTCTTTAACATAGCAAAGGAATTAGACATACAAGTTCAGGAAGCACAAAGAGTTCCAAACAAAAGAAATTCAAACAGACATACACCAAGAAACATCATAATTAAAATGCCAAAGATCAAAGACAAAGAGAGAATCTTAAAAGCAGCAAGAGAAAGGAGGCTGGTTAATTAAAAGGGTACCCCCATAAGAACGTCTGTTAACTTTTGAATAGAAACTTTGCAGACCAGAAGGGAATGGCAAGAAATATTCAAAATTATGAAAAACAAAGATCTACAACCACAGATACTCTACCCAGCAAGGCATTTGATAAAAATAGAAGATGAGATAAAGAGCTTCTCAGACAGAAAAAAGCTTATGGAATTCATCACCAACAAGCTAGCATTACAAGAAATGTTAAAGGATCTTCTGTGAAAAGAGAAGGGGTAAAAAAAAATAGAAATAACAAATGTGAATAATAAAATGACAGTATCTATCAGTAATCACTTTAAATGTAAATGGATTAAATGCTCCAATCAAAAGATATAAGGTAACCAAATAGATAGAAAACAAGACCCATACATATGCTGTCTACAAGAGACCCACTTCAGATCAAACGACACTCACAGACTGAAAGTAAAGGGGTAGAAAAAGATATTTCACACAAATGAAAATGAAAAAAAAAAGCTGGGGTAGCAGTACTTATATTACATAAAATAGACTTTAAAATAAAGGCTATAATAAGAGATAAAAAGGGCATTACATAATAATAAAGGGATCATCAATAAATCAAGAGGACATAACCCTAATGAACATATATGTACCCAACACAGGAGCATTTACAAACATAAAGCAATTATTGACCAGCATAAAAAGAGAGATCAATTGTATTATACTCATAGTAGGAGACTTTAACATCCCATTGACACCAATGGACAAATCTTCCAGTCAAAGAATCATCAAGGAAACAATGGGCCTAAAAAATACACTAAAACAGATGAACTTAATAGATATTTTCAGAGAATTTTACCCCAAAGCAGCAAAATATACATGCTTCTCAAGTGCACATGGAACATTTTCAAGGATAGACCACATGTTAGGACACAAATCAAGTATCATTTAAAAATATTGAAGAAATTTAAGAATAATTAAGTCATATCAACCATCTTCTTCGATCACAATAGTATGAAACTAGAAGTCAACTACAAGAAAAAAACTGGAAAATACACAAACACATGGAGGCTAAATACCATGCTACTAAACAATGAATGGGTTATTAATGAGATCAAAGAAGAAATCAAAAGATACCTAGAGACAAATGAAAATGAAAACAATGACTCAAAATTTATGGGACACAGCAAAAGCAGTTCTAAGAAGGAAATTCATAGCAATACAGGCCTACCTCAAGAAACAAGAAAAAGCTCAAATAAACAATCTAACCTTACACTTAAAAAAACTAAGAAAAGCACAGCAAACAAAGCCCAAAGGGAATAGAAGGGAAGAAATAATAAAGATCAGAGTGAAAATAAATAAAATAGAATCTGGAAAATCAGTAAAAAGATTAATGAAACAAAGAGCTAGTTCTTTGAAAAGATAAGCAGAATTGACAGACTCTTAGCCAAACTCATCAAGGAAAAAAGAGAGAGGACACATATAAATGAAATCAGAAATGAAAGAGGAGAAATAACCATGACTCCACAGAAATAGAATGTATCATAAGAAAATACTACAAGCAATTATATGCCAACAAATTGGACAATCTGGAAGAAATGGACACATTCCTAGAAACATACAATCTCCCAAGACTGAATCAAGAAGAAACAGAAAATCTGAACTGACAAATGGCCACCAATGAAATAGAATCAATAATCAAAAACCTCCCCAAACAACAAAAGTTCTGGACCAGATGGCTTCATAAGTGAATTTTACCAAACATTCAAAAAAATTTCACCTATTTTCCTCAAACTATTCCAAAAATTTTAAGAAGAGGGAAGATTTCATAACTCCTTTTATGAAACCACCACTACTTTGATTCCAAAACCAGACAAAGACATTACAAAAAAAGAAAACTATAGGCCAATATCTCTTATAAACATTGATGCAAAAATCCTCAACAAAATATTAGTAAACTGAATTCAGTAATATATTGAAAATATACACCATGATCAAGTTGTGTTGTGACTGGAATAACCAGACTCAACCTGAGTGCTCTGATATTAGAGGCAGTTTATTAGCCGGCAGCTGTCCTTCCAAAGGAGCAGCCCTGAAACATAAAGGTACAAGGGTTTTAAGCCCAAAATCTCATTCTTCATTCTGTCTAAATCACAAAGGTCTAATATTTCTTCTATTCACTACCTGTCAACCTAAAGGTGGGTTGTGCAAGCGGGGGTACAGAAGCAGAAAGTGTACTGTTAAAATGTTAGGTTCCCATGGGCAACTGTTAGGTTCCCAGGGGTAATAGTCAAACAATAACTTTTCAAGCAAGCAGGTGTCCATATGCAAGACATGGCGATTAGCACGTAGGCTCTTAAAGTTAACCCATTACTACATCTTTGTGACCCTTTCAGTAGCATGTCATCACAGTTGGACTTATTCCTGGGATGCAAAGTTGGTTCTATATCCACAAATCAATTAATGTGATACACCACATTAACAAATCAAAAGATAAAAACTATATGATCATATCAATAGATGTAGAAAAATATTCGACAAAATTCAGCATTCATTTATGAAAAAAAACTCTCAGCAAAGTGGGAATAGAGGGAACATACCTCAACATAATAAAGGCCATATATGACAAACCTACAGCTAACCTCATACTCAACAGGGAAAGGCTAAAAGCATTTTCCTTAAGATCAGGAACAAGACTTGGAAGTCCACTTTCACCAGTTCTTTTTAACATTGTATTGTAAGCCTTAGCCACAGCAATAAGAAAAGAAAGAGAAATAAGAGGCATCCAAATTGAAAAGGAAGAAGTAAAACTCTCATTATTTGCCAATGACAAGATACTATATATAGAGAACCCTAAAGATACCACCAAAATACTGTTAGAACCGATCAATGAATTCAGTAAAGTAACAGATTACAAAATAAATATTCAGAAGTCAGTGGCATTTTTATACACCAGTAATGAACTTTCAGAAAGAGAAATTAAGAAGACAATCCTATTTACAATTGTGTTGAAATCTATAAAATACCTGGAAATCAAATTTATCAAGAAAGTAGAAGATCTGTTTTCAGGAAACTATGTCATTAAAAAAAGAAATTGAATTAAGATACAAATAAATGGAAACATATACCATGTTCATGGGTAGGAAGAATCAACATTGTTAAAATGACCATACTACACAAAGCAATCTATAGATTCAATGCACTCCCTATAAAAATTCCAATGGCATTTTTAGAGAGCCAGAATGAATAATCCTACAATTTATATGGAGCCATAAAAAAACAAAAACAAACAAACAAACAAACAACAACAACAACAACAAAATGAAGAGCCATGCTAATCTTGAGAAAAAAGAACAAAGTTGGAGGTATCACACTACCTGATATCAAACTATACTATTAGGCTACAGTAATAAAAACAGTATGGTATTGATATAAAAACAGATACATTGATTAATGGAACAAAATAGAGAGCCCAGAAATAAATCCACACCTATACGCTCACTTAATATATGACAAAGGAGGTAAGAACATACAATGGGGTAAAGACAATCTCTTCAATAACTGGTGTTGGGAAAATTGGACAGATACATGCAAAAAAAAAGAAGTTGGACCATCTTCTTACACCATATACAAGAATAGACTCAAAATGAATTAAAGATTTAAATGTAACACCTGAAACCATTAAACTTTTAGAAGAAAACATAGGCAGTAAACTCTCTGATATTACTAATAGAAATTTCTTTTCAGAAATATCTCCTAGGGCAAAAGAAAGAAAAGAAAAAAATAAACAAATGGGACTACATCAAACTAAAAAGTATTATACAGCAATGGAAATCATCAACAAAACAAAAAGACAACCAGCTGTTTGGGAGAAGTTATTCACTAATGAATCATCTGATAAGAGGTTAATATCCAAAATTTACAAAGAACTTATACAACTCAACAACAACAAAAAAATCTAATAATCCATTTAAAAAATGGGCAGAAGACCTGAACAGATACTTTTCCAAAGAGGAAATACAGATGGCTGATAGACATATGAAAAGATGCTGAAGGTCACTAATCATCAGAGAAATGCAAATTTAAACCACAAAGAGATATCAACTCACACTTGTCAGAATGTCTATCATCAATAAATAAAAAAAAAGCAAGTGTTGATGAGAATGTGGAGAAAAGGGAACCCTCATACATTGTTGGTGGGATTGCAAATTGGTACAGCCACTATGGAAAACAGTATGAAAATTTCTCAAAAATTAAAAATGAATATACCTTATGACCCAGCAATTGCACTTCTGGGTATTTATCTAAAGAAAACCAAAACAATAATTCGTAAAGATCTATGCATCCCTATGTTCATGACAGCGCTATTCACAATAGCCAAGATATGGAAGCAAACTAAATTTCCATCAACAGATGATTGGATAAAGAAATTCTGGTTCATATCTAAATGGAATATTACTCAACAATTAAAAAAATGAAATCTTACCATTTGCAATGATATGGATGGACCTAGAGGTTATTATGCTGAGTGAAATAAGTCAGACAGAGAAAGATAAATACCATATGATTTTAGATATATGCAGTATCTAAGGAACAAAAAGAACAAACTAATCAAATACAGACACACTAATATAGTGGACAATTTGGTAACAAAAAGAGGGGAGGGGAGGTTGGGAGGCTGGGAGAATGGGTTTAAGGGTTAAAGAAATACAAATTAATAGTTGATAGTTGGGCACAGGGAGCATGACAGAGGGAATGCAGTTAGCATTAATATAATGTTTAAGTGGAGGGCCAGAGTAGGGAGGGAGCGATTGAAGTGACCTTTTTATGAACTGTATAGATGTCTAACCAATGTACTGTATACTTGAAACTAATTTAAATACATAAATTTATGAATAAAAAATTGTGGCTGGACAATATATAGTAATCGTTTAGGAAATTTCTAATACTCATGGATACATACCAAGCTTGCATTATTTAACTACAATATTCTATACTTTGTTAAGAGAAACCTATTCCTTCCTCTCATTTAAAAAGAGACAGAAATTAATAAAATGTTTGGCTACCACATTGAATCCTTTTAGGTATTTATACCTCCTAGCAATCAACTTAGAAAGTTTTTTGAGAAAATATTTTTATTTCGTCTGTAGAAGGTGTCTTATAAGCAGGAAGCTTAGGAGTGTAAAGGCTGTCCAGAGAATGCTCAGGTGGCCTGTCCCAGAAGTAGTGCACACTGTTATATAAAGAAGGCAAAAAGGCAGACTTTGGTGAGTGAACTTCCAAGCTTTCAGAATCCACAGCACATCACTTGGCAGACCACATGATCTAAAGGGCTATTGAAGAAATAGAAACATTTAAAATACATTCAAAAATTCAAATTTTAAATAAGTTGTTATTTAAACACTACATATCAAATAGATGTTAGTGAAGACATCTTTAGCTTTTAAAACCCACATGAGTTCTCCTTGGTTGACCACATAAGTTAGGGGCTATTGTTCAAATAAAAGAAGAAAACCAAAGTAAATTCCAAAGACTTATAGAAGGAAAAAAAATGTTTAAAAAGATCAAGAGAAAGTATCTCTTCGATTAATAATAAACAACTCAAGAAGGCCACCACTCTTATGTGTAGTTCTAGGATATATAACAGAAGATTGGCAGTTCAAGTGTTTTCTGGAAGCTAGTGGTAGATGAGGGTGGCAAAGAAAGGGGTAAGGCAAAAAGCTCACTCTTTCTGTGAATAAAGATCTGAAATGCCAACACCTTTGCAAAGGTAAGCTTCCAGTTAGGAGGGTTCAGAGGTTTGACTCATGATTTAGGGAAGCAGTGTTCTCAGATTAAAACATTTATGGCTACAAACTTTGAAACCACTTGAAAAATGGTGCTTCATATTGTCTCTCGTTAACTGCAAGGAATTCTTTTTCACAAGAAAGGAGTTCCTTTCTCTTAATATTAATTAAGAAAATTTTTAAAGCAAGCTAAGGGGGCTGCCATAGGAAACCATTTCAGTCATTTCTAACTCCTAAAAGAGGATCACCACTGCTTGACCCAGAGGGTCAACATATCTCTGTTTGAACCTATCGCTAAAGATACAAGCTAGAAAAGAGTCGTTCTTTCATTTTAAAAGAAAAATAAAACGTAAGTAATGAGGGATGGTTGTGAGTTATGACACTCAAACTTGCCAGTCATTTATACCTGCATCTTAATTAATTTTTGTTTCTTGAAGATAAATTTTTATTTGATGTATTTGGAAAAGGCTTGAAATAAAAACCTGGTATTGAAGAGAAAGAGTAAGACGTTCTTGAGACAGAGGAAAGTCAGTTTTACCAGACCAAAAGGGATAGAATGTGTCCCTTTTAGGATTACAGAAAATGGTGATATTGGTGAGGAGATTTCTAAAGAAGCAACAAGGAAGAAAATGAGCATACAATAAAAAAAGCAATGAACACCTCCCACTCACATACACATCCCATACATAGGAAAAAATACCCAAAATGCTTTCATATATAGCCTATTCAGTTTTATATATTTACATGCATGTGAAACTTAGAAATTTTTTGAGGATACTGTGGTGTGTGTGTGTGTGTGTGTGTGTGTGTGTGTGTGTGTGTGTGTGTGTATTTCTGTGTGCATGTTTCTTTTGGGACAAGGCTGAGAGTAGAATCCAAACAGAGAGTAAGAGCAGCATGAAGAAAACAAAAGGAAGAGTGAGAGAAGGTCGTTGATTAGAGGTTGTTGATTAGAGATTAAACTCTGGAGACAGTAAATCATTGTTAATTACAAAGCTTTGATACATTGGACAGGGAGTCTCCAAGATACAATGACCCACCAGGTTTTAACTTTGGTTGACTCTAAGACTTAGGAGCTTTTGTCTTATTAAAAACACACACACACACACACACACACACACACACACACACACACACACACACACACACATTTTTAAAAGGCAACCAAGCAGTATCCTTTTAATGGATAATGCTTACGACAATTTCCTTTTTGTTCCAGAATATTTAATAGTAGATTTTTTTTGCTTAAGTGGCTCAAGGAAAAAGGCCTTGTGGATTCATCAGGGAATCTAATTTCTGTGGCGGTGGGTAAAATGCAAGGAAGACGGTCAGTCAAAAAACTGGTTTGTTTCCTCTATGGAAGGTGTCTCATAAATAGGAAGCCCAAGGGTGTAAAGGCCATTCAGAGGAGGCTCAGATGTACTGTTACATAAAATAAAATCATCAAGATGAATGAAAAGGGACTTTGGGGAAGTTAAGCTACCTGCTTAGGGTATCCATTTGCTAGAACCAAGGTCAGGGCAACAATGGACTCTGCTTATAAAAAGGGCAGAATATGTACCCACGTTTTCTCTAGCTAACCACAAGGTGTTATCCTGCATTAAAAGAAAAAAAATAATTTCCTCTAACTAAGAAAGGAAAATAAAACAGAAATGCAAGTCAAGGAAAATGAGATGATCATACTCAGAACTATTAGGCATTGATTCTTTCAACTGGCTAATTTAATTTCTGGAGGTTAAGTTGTCATTTAGAAGGGGTGAAGCTCAGGATAGGGTTCTGACAATAGGCAAGCTCAAAAGGGAGAAAGGAGACCATAGTAAATTTGGTTTATTCACAACCATAGCTCCTAAAGGGCACCCTCCTTAAACTGCGAAGGGGAAAAACAAACAGCAGAAACAAATATGAAAGAAATACAAAGCATAAAAAGAATAAAATATCTAAAAATATACTTAAAAAATTCACAAAAGTTCTAGAAAATAGCAGAAGTCATTTAGAAGAATGAGAATGCATGAAGCCCACCAACCTTGGGTGGGGTGTGATGTCAGGGCATGCATTTATGGCTCAAGTGATTTAGGATGTCTTGGAATTGTGTGTCAGTCAACATCACTATGTTCCCCACACCAAGCAGATGGGGAGCACATGGTGCCTTATAGCATGATGTGCAACTGTTCTGTCCCTTCTCATTGCCTCTTGAGCTCCATTCCCCATTAGGATTGTTTTCTTCTATACATTTAAGCTGTCACTCCTCTTCACAGTTTCACATTAGACTCTGCCAGATGTACTTGCTTCCAATGTGCCTCAATCAGAGTTGAAAAGGAAGACAATAGGGTGTGTGTGTGTGTGTGTGTGTGTGTGTGATGCTTCTCCCAATAAAACATGAGATATCTGCTGATTATTTCATTATCTTTTTTCTCAATACAAAAAGTCATGAGCCTCATGACTCTATACCAAATCAGTTTGCCTGACTGACCACTCATGCCACATACTGTCAGCAACTTAGAACCTTGTGACTTATTCACCAAATAGGGGGGATTTTTTTACCAGTCAGTGTTGACCTAGCAACCTCCAGGTTTCCCTTTTAGGTTCCTCTTAGCCTATGCTCAAGCCTAGGAATCTGGTTTTCTATCTTTGGATGGAGGCAAGGGACTTTCTTTGAGATCCTGGGCTGGTTGAAAAGTGAGGCAAGCCAGTACAAAATATCAAATACCATTGATATATATGATCATTTCCTCTCTAAAATGATCTTTGCCTTCAAAGCACTCTCACTGCAGCATAGGCCTCTGGCATGCCTCTTCTCAGCATCTTGGCTGACAAGCTATGGTCATGGAACCTTGAGGTAACTTGTACACTATCTAGGACATGTGTGTCCAACCACACGTACACCCAGAGGGGAGGACAGTCCAGAAACAGTCAGAAGGCTGAATGAAGGGGTTAGCAATGCACCGTTTCTTTCTTTCTTTCTTTCTTTCTTTCTTTCTTTCTTTCTTTCTTTCTTTCTTTCTTTCTTTCTTTCTTTCTTTCTTTCTTTCTTTCTTTCTTTCTTTCTTTCTCTTTCTTTCTTTCTTTCTTTCTTTCTTTCTTTCTTTCTTTCTTTCTTTCTTTCTTTCTTTCTTTCTTTCTTTCTTTCTTTCTCTCTCTCTCTCTCTCTCTCTCTCTCTCTCTCTCTCTCTCTCTCTCTCTCTCTCTCTCTCTCTCTCTCTCTCTTTCTTTCTTTCTTCATGGTGACATTGGTTAATGAAATCCAATAAGTTTCAGCTGTACACTTTAACAGTAAAGCATATATATATATATATATATATATATATATATATATATATATATATATATATATACAGTGTTTTCACCTCTCATAGTTAGATTTATTTCTGTCACCACAATTTGACCTCTTGTACCCCATCTAAATACCTCTCCTTCCCCCGCCCCTCAATCCTCTGGTAACCACTAGTCTATAGCTCATGTCCATGAGTCTATTGTGTGATTTTAGACTTTTCCTGTACAGCTTATTTTCCTTAGCATGATTACCTCGAGGTCCATCCAAATTGTCACAAATGGCAGTATTTCATCTCTTCTTATGGCTGAGTAATATTCCATTGTATATATGTACCACAGCTCCTTTAGCCAATTATCTATTGCAGGACACTTTGGTTGCTTCCATGTCCTAACCACTAGGAATAACGCTGCTATGAACATCTGTGGGAAAATATCATTTCAGATATGAGTTTTCTAGTCTTTGAGGTAAAATATTCAGTAGAGGGATTGCTGGATCATATGGTAGGTCAATTTTTAGTTTTTTGAGGAGCCTCCATACTATTTTCCATTGTGGCTGTACCAATTTGTAGTCCCAAAAGCAGTGTAGGAGGGTTCCATTTTCTACGCACCCTCTCCAACATTTGTTATTACTTGTCCTGTTGATTATAGCTATTCTAAGAGGTGTGAGATGGTATCTCATTGTGGTTTTGATTTGCATTCCCCTAATAGCTATCATTGTTGAGCATCTTTTCATGTAATTGTTGACCATTTGCATGCCTTTTTGAGAGAAGTGTCTGTTCAGGCATTCTGCCTATTTTTTAATTGGATCATTTGAATGTTTTTGTTAGTATTGAGTTGTATGAGTTCTTTGTATATTTTGGATATGAGACCTTTATTGGAGGTATTGCATGCGAATATATATTCCCATTTGGATGGTTGTCTCTTTACTTTGTTGACGATTTCCTTTGCTGAGCAGAAGCTTTTTAGTTTGATGTAGTCCAAATCATTTATTTTAACTTTTTCTTCTCTTGCTTTTGAGGTCAAATTCTTAAAATTCTTTAAGTCCAAGGTCCTTAAATTTAGTTCCTATGTTTTCTTCTATACATTTTATTGTTTCAGGTCTTATATTCAGGTCCTTAATCCATTTCGAGTTAATTTTGGTGTGTAGTGATAGAAAACAGTCTAGATTCATTCTTTTGCAGGTAGCTTTCCAGTTTTCCTAGCACCATTTATTGAAAAGGCTTTCCTTTCTCCGCTATCTGTTTTTGGCTTTTTTTTGTTAAAAATTATTCATATATATATATATATATATATATATATATATATATATATATATATTTACTTCTAGACTCTCAATATTGTTCCACTGGCCTGTGTGTCTATTTTTCTGCCAATACCATGACGCTTTGATTGCTGTCACTTTGTAGTATAATTTGAAGTCAGGCAGAGTGATGCTTGCAGTCTCATTATTTCTTTTTTTCAGGATGTCTTTGGCAATTCGGGATCTTTTGTGTTTCCATACAAATATGATCATTTTTTGTTCTATTTCTTTAAAAAAATGCTGATGGGATTTTGATGGGGATTGCATTAAATCTGTGTAATGCTTTAGATAATATATCCATTTTAACTAATCTAATTGTTTCAATCCAAGAACACAGATTATCTTTTCATTTTTTTTGTACCTATTCAAATTTTTTTAATAGGGTCTTGTAGTTTTCATTACATAGATTGTTCACATGTCTTGTTAGATTTATTCTGATGTATTTTATTCTTACTGTTGCAATTGCAAAAGAAATTATTTTTTTCTATTTTTTTTCTGATGCTTCATTATTAGAGCATAGGAACACTAAGAATTTGTTAACATTGATTTTGTATCCAGAGACTTTACTGTATTGGCTTATTGTTTGTAGTAGTGTTCTTGTGGAGTCTTTAAAGTTTTCTATATAGAGAATCATATCATTCAAAAATAGTTACAGTTTGACTTTTTTGTTTCTTATTTGGATGCTTTTTATATCTTTCTCTGGTCTTATTGCACCTGCGAGGCCAACCAATGTTGTACTAAATAACAGTGGTGATAGTGGACGACCTTGTCTGCTTGCTAATCTTGGAAGGTTTTTAGGGTTTCACCATTAGTTATAATGTGGGCTGAGGGTTTGTCATATATGGCCTTCATTATGTTAAAGTACTTTCCTTCTCTACTTATTTTAAGTGCTTTGATCATAAATGGATGCTGTATCTTGTTGAAGACTTCTTCTGCATCTATTGATATGATCATATGAATATTATTTTTTAATTTACTTATGTGGTATATCACATTGATCCATTTATGTATGTTCAACCACCCCAGTGCCCTGGGATGAAGCCCATTTAATTGTGGTGTATAATCTTTTTAATATGTTGCTGTATTTGGTTTACTAGTATCTTATTTAGGATTTTTGCATCTGTGATAATGAGAGATATTTGTTTGTAGTTTGTGTGTGTGTGTGTGTGTGTGTGTGTGTGTGTGATTTTTACCAGGTTTTGGCATCAGGGTGATATTAACCTCATAAAATGTGTTGGGAAGTATTGTCTTCATTTTGAATTTTTGGAGGAGTTTGAGGAGAATAGATATTAAATCTTTGGATTTTTAGTATAATTCACTGGTGAAGCCATCTGGTCCTGGACGTTTACTTTTTGGTAGGTTTTTGATGATTGTTTCAATTTCCATACTGCTGATTGGTCCATATAGATGTTCCAGTTCCTCTTAATTCAGTCTAGGAAGATTGTGTTTTTCTAAGTACTGCCCATTTCTTTTAGGTTATTAAATTTGTTATTATATACTTTTTTCATAGTATTCTTGTATGGTCCTTTGTATTTCTGTGATATCAATTGTAATTTCTTCTTCTTTATCCCTGATTTTGTTATATTTGTGTCCTTTCTCTTTTTTCTTTAGTAAGTCTAGCCAGGGAGTTTCAATTTTATCAACTTTTTCAAAGAAAAAGCTCTTCATTGCATTTATTTATTTTTTTGATTATTTGTTTTCGACTAATTTTGATTATTTTTTTCTTCTGCTGACTTTAGGCATCATTTGTTCTTCCTTTTCCATTTTTTAAAGATGAAGTGTTAGGTTGTGTACTTGGGCTTGTTCTTGTTTTTGGAGCTAAGCCTGTAATGATATGAACATTCTTCTTATTACTGCTTTTGCCATATCTCAAAAGTTTGATATGTTGTACTATCGATCATTTGTTTCTATGTATCTCTTGATCTCTCTTTTTATTTCTCCTCTGACCCAGTTATTCTTCAGTAGCCTACTGTTTAATCTCCATATATTTGGGGTACTCCCTGCTTTCTTTTTACAGGTGATCTCCAGCTTCAAGCATTATGATCAGACAATGTGGTTAGTATGTTTTCAAGACTGTAATATCTATTGAGGCTATCTCTGTGTCTCAGTATGTGGTCAATCCTTGAGAATGTTCAATGTGCATTAGAGAAAAAATTGTATAAGCAGATGTTTTGGAATGGAAGGTTCAGGAAATGTCAATGATGTCCAGTTGGTCTAATGTGTCATTTAAGGATGTTATTTTGTTACTGATTTTCTTTTTGAATGATTTGTTCATATCTGACAGTTGAGTATTTAGTTCTCATACTACAATAATGTTTTGGTCTGTTTCTCCTTTTAGTTCTGTTAGTAATTGCCTTATATATTTTGGGGCTCCCTGATTGGGAACATAGATATTAATAATTGTTATGTCTTCTTGGTGCATGATTCCCTTTGTCATTATGAAGTGTCCCTCTATTATTTTTTACTTTTTTTAAAAATTTTGAAGTCTATTTAATCTAATGCTGCTCCCACTTTTTTCTGAATTCCTTTTGCTTGAAATATCATTTTCCATCCTTTCACTTTCAGTATATATTTGTCTATGGAACTGAGATGTGTCTCCTCTAGGCAGCATGTGTTTGGGTTTTGTTTTTTTTATCTGGTCTTCAACTCTGTGTCTTTTTATTGGTGAGTTCAGTCGATTTGCATTTAGGGTGATTATTGAAATATGAGGTTTTCTTATAGCCATTTTATCTTTTGCTTTCTGGTAGTTTGGTGTTTCTATTGCTTCCTTGTTCTTGTGTTTCTGTTTTCTTTATTTTGGTTGGCTTTTGTGGATTTCCTCTCTGGTTCTTCTTGTTTTATGATATATACATCAATTTTGAATCTTTGGTGTGTGGTTACCATTATGTATGTGCAGAAGATAGTTGTTTATACATCGTAATCTATTTTCTTCTCCATGTCCCTTATCTACATTCCCCTTTCTGAATTTGGATCCTGAATCCTCCCCTTTTTATTCATTGTTATCTCAACTTGCCCCTATGTATGCTGGATTTTATTACTATCTCGCTATAAAAATTCTCTTCTTATTATTTAAAGCCAAAATGCCCTGTTCTTAGTAAGATTACACTCCTCTGCTTCTATTTGCCAAATAATCCCCTTACTCCTAATTATGTTTTTTTTTTTTGTCATTTTGTATTAGGTGAGCTGACTCCTTTTAATATGTCCTGTAGTGCAATCCTTGTAGTGGAGAATTCCCACAGTTTTTGTATGTCTGGAAAGGTCTTAATTTTTCTTTCATATCTAAATGAGTGCTTAGCAGGCTGGTAGTTCCTTTCACTTAATAATTTAAAATTTTAGTTCTCCTTTTTTCTAGCTTGTAATGTTCTTGCCGAGAAGTCCAATGATAATTTAATGGGTTTTCTTTATAAGTTACTGTTTTCTTCTCCCTCACTGCCCTGAGAATTCTCTTTGTCATTGATTTTTAATAATTTTAATACAATAAGTCTTATTGAAGGCCTTTTTGGATTGAGATAATTGAATGTTCTGTTGACTTCTTGAATTTCAAGCTCCAGCTTATTCCTTAGATTTGAGAAATCTCGTCAACTATTTGTCTGAAAATGCTTTTTAATCCCTGCTTCTTTTTCTAGCCTTCAATAATACCCATTCTTATGGTTTCTCTCCTGATGGTGTCAGCTATTTCTTATATTTCTCTTTCATTATTTTCAGTCTTCAGTTTCTCTCTTCTTTTTTCTTATTTATTTCTAGATTTGTCTTCAATATAACTAATTCTTTCCTCCATTTGGTTGACACTATTTCCCAAGCTTGCTATTTCAACATTGTTATTGCAACGAAGAGCTGTTTCTTTGAGAAAGTTAATAAAATTGACAAACCCCTGGCTAGACTCACTAAAGAAAAAAGAGAAAGGACACAAATAAACAAAATTGGGATGAAAGAAGGGGAAAATATGACTGATATTGCAGAAATACAAAGGATCATACAAGAATACTATGAAAAAGTATATAATAACAAATTGAATAACCTAGAAGAAATGGACCAGTACTTAGAAAAACACAATCTTCCTAGACTGAATCAAGAGGAACTGGAACATTTATATAGACCAATCAGCAGTATGGAAATTGAAACAATCATCAAAACCTACCAAAAAGTAAATGTCCAGGACCAGATGGCTTCACCAGTGAATTCTACCAAACATTCAAAGAAGATTTAATATCTATTCTCCTCAAACTCTTCCAAAAAATCAAAATGGAGACAATAATTACCAACTCATTTTATGAGGTTAATATCACCTTGATGCCAAAACCCGGTAAAAATCACACACACACACACACACACACACACACACACACACACACACACACACATACAAACTTCAGACTGATATTTCTCATGAACATAGATGCAAAAATTCTAAATAAGATACTAGATAAATGAATACAGCAACATATTAAAAAGATTATACACCACAATAAATTGAGCTTCACCCCAGAGGTACAGGGAAGTTTCAACATACATAAATAATTTATGTGAGGAGAAGGATCTCTGAGATCTTTCTAGAAGTTAGGAGTATGTTCCTTACACTTTTATTCTTCCTCTGATAAATTTAGTGGATTAAATAGATGAAGCTTTGATCAACCAAATATGTAGCTGGCCACCTTAGAAGAGATAAGTGGAGTATCAGAAATGTCCTGTCTATACCCTTTCATGATGCAGCTTCTCTGACCCACCTGAGGTCTGTGAGAAGAGAAGTGTGTGGTCATCAGAGTTCAAGCTTTGTTTCCCTCATCATATGATAATCTTTACCTTAGAATGGTCACCTAAAGGTGTCCTTAGAAAGCAATCATTTTTAATAAATACTTAGTATCTAGTTGGCACTACAGTAAATGCTTTTACATAGATTATCTCAATATGATCCTGACAATGATCTCATGTAATCATCCACAGAAGAGGGGCACTCCACTCAGAGGAGACAAAGCAGTATGATGTGGAGGTTAAGAGCAAGTTTAGATGAATAGAACTTGAGTACCCCTTATTGTCTATAAATTCTTAAGCAAAATTTTGACCAAGTTGTGCCTTAGTTTCCATAGTTGTAGAATTGGGGATAAACATGTGTAAAACCCTCATTGGATGGTTGTGTGGATAAAATGAGACAACCTATGTCAACTTACTTAGCATAATGCCTGGCACAGAGTAAGCATTTGAAAAATGTAGCTGTTAATGATAACCAAGGTGATCCTTGGGCCACAGTTCTGGAAAGTAGAGCCTTTGCTGTCATGCAGGCAGACATCAAATCTCCAAGAACTTGGAACAAACTTATTGTATCCTCTGTCTATTGCTCCTTTGATTCCTCTGATGCTTATGGAGTATTTTGTGGGGGTTGGGAGAAAGTTCCCACCCTGAATTGTACTAGAAAGGGTAATAGGATTATGTCTGCTCTAGATGCAAAGAAAAATAGTCTCTTTCTTCCCAAATTATTTTAGGGTTCTCTATTCTTTGATTTTAAAAATGTTAATTTTTTTTACTCTCATTTTTAAAAGTTAAATTTATTGGGGTGATATTGGTTAATAAAATTATATATGTTTCAGGTGTACAATTCAATAATATGTCATATGTGTATTATGTTGTGTTCACCACCTACAGTTAAATTTTCTTCCATCACCATGTATTTGACTCCCTGTATCCTTATCTAAATTTCTGAAAGGAAAGCAAAGGCCTAGCACAAAGAGACCAAGGAAGCTGCTCAGTGTGTGTTTAACATTATGAGCCTTGGATCTGCATGGGACCTTAGGACGATGGTATTTTTTGGCAATTTCTATTTCTGCCCCTTCTATCACTTTCCCTCATGATTCTCCTATAACATTAATTTTTGTGATAACATCTTATTATTAAGATGTAATTTACATATTACTATATTCACCCATTTAAAATGATGTTTAGTATAACCATAGTGTTGTGGAACCTTCACCATTATCTAGTTTGGTAATATTTCCATAATTCCCAAAAGAAACACTGTACCCATTGAGAAATTACTCCCACAATTCCTCCCTCCAATTTTGAACAACCACTACTCTACTTTCTGATTCTATAAATTTGCTTAATCTTGACATTTCACATAAATGAAATCATATGATCTATGATATTTTATGCTTGGCTTATTTCACTTAGCAAAGTATTTTCAAGGTTCATCATGTTGTAGAATGTGTCAGAATTTCCTTATTTTTATGGATGATTAATATTCCTTTGTAATGATATACCACAATTTGGATATCTATTTATTAGTTGATAGACATTTGGAATGTTTCAACCTTTTGACAATTGTGAAAACTGTGGCTGTGACTATTCATGCACAAGTCTTTGTTTGAATACCTATTTTCAGATTTTTAAAAAACATTTTTTGGTGTATACCTATGAGAAGAATTTCTGGGTCATATAATTTTTGTACATTTAACTATTTTGAGGAATTGCCAAGCTGTTTTGCACATCAGCTACATGATTTTAAGTTATCATCAGCAACATACAAGGGGTCCAATTTCCACTTGCTCTCCAACACTCATTATTTTTTATTATTATTGTTATTGGTGTTGTTGTTGTTATTATTATTATTATTATGACTACTACCATCCTAGTGGATGTAAAATGGTATCTAATTGTGGTTTTGACTTGTTTTTTATTAATGACTAATGATATTGAGCAACTTTCCATATGCTTATTGGCCATTTACATACCTTCTTTGTAGAAATATCTATTCTTTTCCCCATTTTGAAATTGGAATGTCTTCTTGAGTTGTAAGTGTTCTTCACATATTGGGAATACTGGCCCTTATGATATTTGCTTTGTAATTTCTTCTCATTCTATGGGTTGTCCTTTCACACTCTTGATAGTATACTTTGATGTACAAAAGTTTTATATTTAGATGAAGTTCAATTACTCTGTTTTTTTCTTTTGTTTCTTCTGTTTTTGGTGTTATATATAAAACACATAGCCTGAGTGACATGAGAATCATGGCAGAGTGAGAGATGTCACCAGATATCTCCCCTTGAAACAATAAGCTGAACATCTAAAACAACAACAAAAAAAAACCACAACCTACACACAATCATGTCTGAGTAAGGGATCTCTGAATAAGAGCTACCACATGTCAGAATACCAGGAGTCGGGTGGTAGACTGGGAGAAACAAAGAAGTAGACTCTCACATCCAGAGCTCCCTGCAGGAGGACATAGAGGGGAGAAGGCGTGGCAGGTTCATTATTAAGAAAAAGAAAATTTATAATTTAGACTTAATATAAAGCAGAGACCCTAGAGGCTTAGACACCAGCTACTGGAAACCAAAAGAAAAATGCCATCTTAACAACGGATTAAAGAAAGAACATTATATAATAAATCTTTTTTCTGGAGAAAAAGCAGAATACAGAGTCATTAATGCCCAGGTGGAGAAATAGTCCATTAAACAGCATGACAACCAAGGTGACAAGGCAGCTCAGAGAGAAAGAGAAAAATCTCCAGAAAATAAGCTTACAAATATAGAAATATGCAATTTAAATGTCAGAGAACTCAGGATGGTACTTCTGAAAAAATCTCAATGAGATCCAAAATAATTCATATCAATAATTTTGAGAATCGAAAAAAAAAAACTAGATGAGCAGAATGAGTCCTTTAGCAAGGAGATTGAAACTCTCAAAAAGAACCAAATAGAACTTCTGGAAATGAAGAACACACAGAAAGAAATAAAAAAAGGAAATAGTAAGCTTGGGAAATAGGAGGAAAGAGTCGTTGATAGAGAAGACAGAAATCTAGAAATAAGTCAGAAAAAAGAAGAGAGAAGCCAAAGAATGAAAAATAATGAAAGAGAAATACAAGAATTATCTAATACCATCAGGAGAGGAAAAAAATGAACAATAGGCATTCTTGAAGGGGAGGAAAAGGAAAAGGAGTTAGAAGGCATTTTCAGATAAATAGTCAATGTGAATTTCCCAAATCTAAAGAATGAGCTAGAGCATGGAATTCAAGAATTCAACAGAACACCCAGTTATCTCAAACAAAAGGCCTTCTCCAAGATACATTATATTAAAATTAATCTGACGGAGAAAGAATTCTCAGGACAGCCGAGGAAAGGAGGACAGTAACTTATTAAGGAAAACCCATTAGATTATCATTGGACTTCTCAGCACAGACTTTACAAACCAGAAAGGAATGAAATTAAATATTTAAACTAATAAATGAGGGGAATTACCAGATAAGAATAATGTATCCAACAAAGCTATTCTTTAGATATGAAGGAGAAATAAATACTTTTCTGGGCATACCAACATTGAGGAAATTCTTCACTACAAGGCTTGCTCTACAGGAAATACTGAAAGGGGTCTGCTCACCAAAAATGAAATGATGAAAAAATACATAATTGAATAAGCCAACTAGCAGAAAGATAAAAGCAGAGGAGTGCAACTCTTACTAAGAACAGGGCATTATAAGCTTAAACAATAAGAAGAGATTTGTTATTGCAAGATAGTGATGAAAGTTCAGCATATAGAGGGACAAACTGAGATAACAATGAATTAAAAGGGGAGGATTCAAAGATCCAAATTCACAAAGGGGAATGAAGATAAGGACATGCACAAGAAAATGGATTACTATATATATGTAGTTTATATATATGTGTGTGTGTGTGTGTGTGTGTGTGTGTGTGTGTGTGTAGTAATATATAGTACTATATATTATCTACATATTCATAATGGTAATCATACAACAGAGATTCAGAACTGAAGTATATAACATAAAACAAGAAGGACCAGGGGGAAAATGCACAAAACCCAGACAAAATAAAGAAAAAAAACCCAGAAACACAATAACAAGGAAGCAATACCAAGCTACAGAAAAGCAAAAGACAAATTGGCTATAGTAAAACTTCATATTTCAATAATCACCCTAAATGTAAATAGACTGAATGCACCAATAAAAAGGCACTGAGTTGCAGAATGGATCAAAAAACAAAACCCAGGCATATGCTGCCTCCAGGAGATACATCTTAGCTTCAAAGACAAATATAGATTCAAAGTGATAGAGTGGAAATCAATATTTCAAGCAAATGACATTCAGAGAAAAGTGGGAGTAGCAGTACTAATATTGGATGAAATAGACTTCAAAATAAAAAAGTAATGAAAGATACTGAGGGACACTTTATAATGATAAGGGGAATCATGTACCAAGAAGACATAACACTTATTAATATCTATGCTTCCAATCAGGGAGCCCCAAAATATATAAAGCAATTAATAACTGATCTAAATGGAGAAACAGACCTAAACACTATCATAGTAGGTGGCCTATATACTCCACTGTCAGCTATAGACAGATCATCCAAGCAGAAAATCAATAAGAAAATAATAACTTTAAATAATGCATTAGACCTACTGGATATAATTGATATTTACAGAGCCTTTCATCCCCAAAAAACTGATTATATGTTCTTCTCTAGTGCACATGGAATGTTCTCATGGTTTGACCATATACAGGGACACAGAGATAGCCTCAACAAATATTACAGTGCTGAAAACTTTTTGACCATGCTCTC
Source organism: Macroglossus sobrinus (assembly GCA_004027375.1). Taxonomy (NCBI): domain Eukaryota; kingdom Metazoa; phylum Chordata; class Mammalia; order Chiroptera; family Pteropodidae; genus Macroglossus; species Macroglossus sobrinus. The sequence continues at coordinate 267,250 of PVKZ01000674.1, read as the reverse complement.
TTATCATGTGACTCAGACAATCACCTATAAAAAGAAAGTGGGAAGAACCACAAATACATGAAAATTAAACAACATGTTACTGAAGAATGACTGGGTCAGAAAAGAAATAAAATAAAAAATGAAGAGATAAATAGAAACAAATGATAATGACGGTACAACATATCAAAACTTTTGGGACACAGCAAAAGTAGTAATAAGAGGAAAGTTCATATGATTAAAGGCCTAATTCAAAAACCATAAATAGCCCATATAAACAAACTAACACTTCATCTTAAAAATAAAACTAGAAAAGGAAGGACAAGTGAAGCCTAAAGTCAGCAGAAAGAAAGAAATAATCTATTTAGAGAAGAATTAAATAAGATTGAAAACAAACAAAAAAATTAAAAAATAAGTGCAACTAAATGCTGATTCTTTGAGAAGATCAATAAAATTGACAAACTCCTGGCTAGACTCACCAAAGAAAAAAGAGAAAGGAAACAAATAATCAAAATCAGAGAGGAAAGAAGGGAAATGAAGACAGATATCACAGAAATACAAAAAATCATACAAGAATACTATGAAAAAGTATATAATAACAAATTCAATAACCTAGAAGAAATGGACCAGTACTTAGAAAAATATAATCTTCCTAGAATGAATCAAGAACTGGAAAATCTAAATAGACCAATCAGCAGGATGGAAACTGAAATAATCATAAAAAACCTACCAAAAAGCAAACATCCAGGACCAGATGGCTTCACCAGTAAATTCTACCAAACATTCAAAGATTTAATACCTATTCTCCTCAAACTCTTCCAAAAAATCAAAACGAAGGCAACACTTCCCAACTCATTTTATAAGGCCAATATTACCCTAATATGAAAACCTGATAAAGATAGCACAAAAAAAGAAAACTACAAATCGATATCTCTCATGAACATACTTGCAAAAATCCTAAATAAGATACTAGTGAACTGAATACAGCAACATATTAAAAAGATTATATAGTACAATCAAGTGTGCTTCATCCCAGAGACACAGGAATGGTTCAACGTATGCAAATCAATTAATGAGATACACCACATATACAAATCAAAGAATAAGAATCATATGATTTTGGATGCAGTAAAAGCCTTTGAGAAGATACAGCATTTATTTATGATCAAAACACTTAACAAAATTGATATAGAAGGAAAGTACCTTAACATAATAAAGGCCATATATGACAAACCCTCAGCCGACATTATACCTATTGGTGAAAAACTAAAAACGTTCCCTCTAATATCAGGAACAAGACAAAGCTGTCCACTATCGCCATTGTTATTCACTATAACATTAGACAAGAGAAAGATATAAAAGGCATCCAAATAGGAAACAAAGAACTCAAACTGTCACTATTTGCGGATGACAAGATTCTTTATATAGAAAATCCTAGACTCCACAAGAAAACTACTAGAAACAATAAGCAAATACAGTTAAGTTTCTGGATACAAAAATTAATGTCTAAAAATTTATAGCATTTCTATACTCTAATAATGAAATGTCAGGAAAAAAAATAAAAAATAATATTTCCTTTTGCAATTGCAACACAAAGAGTAAAATAGTTAGAAATAAATCTAACAAAACAAATGAAGGATTTATATAATAAAACTATAAGACCTTATTAAAAATTAAAAATAAAAAAAATGTATATTCTTGGATTGGAAGAATCAACATAGTAAAATGACTATATTACCTTAAGCATTGTACAGATTTAATGCAATCCCCATCAAAATCCAATCGGCATTTTTTAAAGAAATAGAACTAAAAAATCATTGGATTTGTATGGAAGCACAAAAGATCCCTAATTACCAAAGCCATCCTGAGAAAAAAGAATGAGGCTGAGTCATCACTCTGCCTGACTTCAAATTATACTACAAAGCCACAATAATCAAATTGGAATAGTATTGGCAGAAAGACAGACACACAGACCCATGGAACAGAATCAAAAGTCCAGAAGGAAACCAATGTTTATATGGGCAAATAATTGTTGACCAAAAAAGAAGCCAAAATAATACGGTGGAGAAAAAAAAGCCTCTTCAATAAATGGTGCTGGTAAAACTGGAAAGCCACCTCCAAAAGAATGAAACTAGACTGTTGTCTATCATCACACACCAAAATTAACTCAAAATGAATTAAGTAACTGAAACAATAAATTACATAAAAGACAACATAGGAACTACACTCACGGACCTTAGCCTTAAAGAGGATTTAATGAATTTGACCTCAAAGGCAAAGAAAGTAAAATAAAAATTTAAAAAATGAATGGTACTACATCAAACTAAAAAGCTGCTGCACAGCACAAGAAATCATCAATAAGGTAAAGACACCACCAGTCAGATGGGAAAATATATTTGCAAGTAATGACTCTGATAAAAGCTGAACATCTAAAATATTCAAAGAACTCATACAACTTAATAATAACAAATTAACAAACAATCCAGTTAAAAAATTTGCAGAGGTCCTGAACAGACACTTCTCCCTAGGAGACATACAAATGGCCAAGAAACATATGAAAGGATGCTCAATATCACTAGCTATTAGAGAAATGCAAATCAAAACCACAATGAGATACCATCTCACACCTGTTATAGCTGTTATCACAGGACAAGTAATAACAAATGTTGGAGAGGATGTGAAGAAAAACAAAGCTTCATACACTGCTGGTGGGATTGTAAGTTGGTACAACCACTATGGAAAACAGTATGGAGGTTCCTCGGAAATTAAGAATAGAGTTACCATATGGCACAGCAATCACTCTTCCAGGTAACTACCAAAAAAATTGAAGACATTAATTCGTAAAGTTATATGCAATATTGCCATTTGTGACAATATGGATGGATTTTGAGATAATTATTCTAAGCGAAATAATCCAGATAGAAAATATCGAAAACCACACATATCACTTATATGTGGTATATAAACCTAAAAGCAATGAACAAACAGGACGAACAAACACAACTCATGAACATGGACAATATATTAGTGCTTACTAGAGGGTAGTGATGAAGGGTGTTGGTAGATATGGTAAAAGGGGTCAAGTATGTGGTGATAAAAATCCAACTGCGTGGTGAACACACAATGCATATATATATATATTATATATATATATAATATATATACATATACACACACACACACATATATATACACATATATATGCATATATATACACACACATATATATACATACACATATATATACATACACATATATATACATGCCTTACTGTTGAATTGTAACTTCTTGGACTTCTTTAACTAATGTCACCATAATAAAAAAATAAAATATAAATATAAATAAATAAATAAATAGATAGATAAATAGATAGATAAATAAATAAATAAATAAATAAATAAATAAATAAATAAATAAAATTATTTAATGAATAATAAAACACATTTCCTCATCCAAGGTCATGATACTTTATGCTTAGGTATTTTTGTATGAGTTTTATGATTTTAATTTCTATATTTAGATTTTTGATTCATTTTCAATTTATTTTTATACATGTGTGAGGTGGAGTGAGATTCAATTTCTTTCTTTTAAATGTGGACATATAGTTGTCTTCAACCTGTTTTTTTGTTCATTAAAGCCCCTGAGCATATTTATGACTTGAGATCTCTTCATTTTTTTTTTCTGCCTGAAATTTTTTACTTTGGCTCTTTATATGCCTGGCCTTATCTCATCTTTTAGTTCTCATGTCAAATATCACCTCAGAGCCTCTCTCGACTACCTGATCTAATCTAAAGTTGTCCTTATTCTCACTCAGCACCTTATTTTATACCCAAATTTTATTTTTGTTTTAGAACTTACCACTATATTTTATTAATTGTTCTCTTGTTTTGGGGGGTTTCTCCCTTCCTACAATATGAGCTCTGTGAGAGTAGGGACCTGTCTATCCTGTTTTATCACTGTATCTCCAATGCCTGACTCATAATAGTCAATCAACAAATTATTGTAGAATGAACATAATGGCCCTATCACTAGTATAATACTGACACCATGTCCTCTAAATTATTTTTCAAAATAATGGATGATCTCTCCCCACAGTGCATGAGATGGTTTTTAATTAAATATTTTCCTCTAGATAGAAAACCTAAATTCTGGAAAGGGGAAAAGTAATTTCTCAAGGTCAAGTAGAGAAGCTTTGATTTGTGGAATAATTCCCACAGTATTAATTTAGCTTGTGGTATCGCACAAGAGTAAAAGAGGAGGACACAGGAGACTGTTCAAGGCCAAATCCAAGGTGTTTGAACTTTTTTTCAGCCTCCTTGTTCTTCAAAATTTCTCTAAGCTCAAGAAGGAAAACCAGATGGTACCAGAGTTGCTGGCTCTTTGCCAAACAGCAAACAGCAGCTACTGAGCAGCCCCTTAAAACTCATTAAAAATGAAAAAGACTTGTTAAACAATCTAGAAATACATTTGCAGTTCTGAGTGAGATTTCTCACAGCTCATTTTTGGTTACCTCTTACCTCTGGACAATGGTTGGTCAATAAAGCACTTAACACTGAAGGATTTTTAACCTCTCTGTCTCCCTCCTTCTATCCTCACATCCTTCCAGAGACAGTTCTTCCTGAATCAGCTCTTCTTGAGAAGCTGTAGTGTGTGGGAAACAGGTAAAAGGGAGACAGAGCAATCTTTTTCTCCTTTACAGGTCCTTGTCTCTTTACTCAAATTAAATGAGGATGTCTCTCAAGATTGTTCCTGTTCTTGGCCTTCACATATTATAAGAATTTTGCCTATGTCATTTGCTCTTAGAGCTTATCTTCCACACTTGAACTTAAAGTCCCGAACTTTCCTCTCAGCTCCAGACCCATATAACTGTTTATTATACACTAGGATGTTCCAGAGATGCTTCTAACTTAATAGCCAAGCTGAACTTAATTATTTACTGCTTTCATTGTCTATCACCAAAGAAAATAGATGTGAGGAGGTCACACAGCAATCTGCCTTTATTCTTTTCTTAATGAAAGATATCTTCATGTATCCAGTTTCTCAGAGCAGAAATGTAGAATTCATACTATATTTCTCCTCTTTCCTCATAATCCTTTTGGCTCCTCCCCTTTGTTCCCATCCAGCCTGTCTTGGGTCTCTAAGTCCTTTTCTTAATACATCACTTAGGAGACCTAAGAGCTCTGTGGCTTTGGGAAAGCCATTTAGCTTTTCTAAGCCTCAGTTTCCTGCCTTGAAAATGGCGATAATGTCTACTTCATAAGAATGTTGAGAGGATCAACATTATTATTGAAATTTAAGAGACAGTTACTCAGAAAAAGGTGAATCTTTCTTGCAAAGATTAGGCAATGTTTGCCTACAATTTCCAACAAATATTCATAACAATTTTCTGGACAGGTTTTCTAGATAGAAGGCATTTTAGGCACATCATGAATGTGCCTACAATGTCCCCAGAAACCATTATATTCCAGAAAAATAGAAAACAAAGGTTTTTGGCCGTCAGTTGTATTTAACCACAGCTGACAATAAAACATAATATATACTGCAAGTCTTTGGGCAAATACCCAAATATGTCCTGGGGTGGTCTTAACCCAACACTTAAATACTTACTGAGAAAACAAAGCTGAGTTTCATAGAGTAAGACCTTTCTTATTGTGTGGTCCTTGCTTTCTGCAGCTGTTGCTTCATGGAAGTTTGTTGGCAAGTAGTCTGGCTCATAATATGCTGTCTCCGCTGGCCAGCCACGATAGCCATATCAGATTACTCTTGTCCAAAATGCTGTCATATATTTTCTGAGCATTTTTTTATTATTCCATAACTCTAACTTTTTCTTCAGCCTCTAAGCAAATACTGAAATGGCAGAAGACACACTCATCCTTTCATCTCTTTTAATGTCTTTCTGTTGTGCGGTTGCCCAGGTCTTTTGGAGCAACCTAGCTGGCTACATCATTCAGCAAAGCTAAGAAAGTGTAATAATGCTGTAATAACAACTGTCTTTAAAAATCAGTCTTTGTGAGTAAAATCCTCAAATTGACAAAGCTCCGTGACTTCCTTCAGGAAACAGAGACAAAAATAATAAGGTCTTCTTGGTTTTGGAATGTAGTTTCTCTTGTTTAATTGAAATTTTTATAATCCAGTTAGAGTGTCCTCTGAGAAATGAATCAGGGTTGTTCAGAAAATCAGTTGTGTTACCAGTGGTCACTCCCACACATGGTTTGACCAACTGTGAAGGTAGGGGTGTTAGGGCTAGAAAGACTTTAAAAGACACTGATGACTTTGTGCTGAGACTGGTAGGATGGATAAAAAAATAAAGGAAATACTGTTGATAGACTTGGGAGAAGATTATTTGTTCTTTCAACATTTAGGACACTGTTTTAGTAGTAGAATTCTAGTGAAACCTTGTTCAACTGGAGCATGAAAGAGTGGACCTTCTGTTTCTAGGAAAATCAATTTTATAATTAGTTCAGCATCAGGATACCTTGGTTAAGGGCCAAAAGGGAAATGAAAAGTGAAGTTTTGAGGTTGCATATGCAAGATGATCACCAACAGAAGAAAGCTTTGAAAAAGGTTTGGGACATAAAAATGCCAATATTACAAATTTCTTTATTTTATAAGAAGATGGTTTTCAAATACAAATCAGATAATACTTTAAACCAGGTAATGGCATCCCATTGGTCTCTGCTAGGCCAGACTAGAAAGCCTCGTCAATGGTCAAAGACTGGTGAAGATAATGACTCATACTAGGTCAAGATAGTCTAAGTAATAAAATAGTAAACCTCAGGACTAAGTAGTAAACCTCAGTTTACTACTAACAAATCTGTGAACAATAGTACCTAGAAAACCTTGAGATAAAAATAAAAGTTGATGATTGCTGTTTTGTGTAACTGTTCCTGTTTCCACAGAGGTATGTCTAAAGTTGTATGGTCTTAAAAAGTGAGAGGCTGGAAAGTGGCCACATCAGCAGCTTGAGACTTAAACTATTTTGCCACAGTTACCTATGACTGAGCTCATGGAATGCCTGCTCATAGCTTGCCACTGTACTTAAAAAGAAATCTTACAAATCTCTGCATGATCTCCCTTCTGCTTACCTCTCCAGCCTAGTGCCATTCTCTGCTTAATACGTCATGTTTGAGCTCCACTGGCCTTACCAGGATCCTTCCCTCTTTAAATCTTCTTTTGCTTCTCATTTTTCAGATTTTCAGCTCCATGACATATCAGAGAAGCCCTTGTGATTTCTCAGTCTAAGATAGGTATTCCTCACCCTCACAACTATTTTTAATCACTTAATGTTTATTACTGTACATGATTATTATGTTTATTTGTTTAACCTTTCCCATATTTTTGAATAGAATATAAACTTCATAAGGTCAGGGAACCTGTCTATCTTCTTAAACTTTGTGTTTCCAGAAACTAGTACAGTACCTAGTGCATGTTAGAGATTAGTAAGTAATTTTTGGTGGGTTGCCCTTCTCCAAAAGGGCAATAGTCATCATGTGTGATGGATCCTTCCCACCTAGTATATAAAACTTTTCAAGAGTTTTACTGAACATCTAGATAAAAAATTTCTACATATTTTGAAAGTTTATTTTAATATAAATATGCTTACAGAAAGATATTCATAATGGTTAATATAGTGCAGTTTAGTTGAACTTATACTACACAATTTGGACCCAAAATATGGTACATGATTTTAGTTAAAAAAAAAAAACATTTGTGGAGAGACTGAACAAAATAGTATAGATGATAGGAGCATTGTTCATCTCTTCTTGCAATCACATCAAAGTTGTGACTGAAACACAGAGCAAACAGCAAGCAGAGCTGCCTGAGGTCTGGATGAACAAAGGCCTTACAATTAGGGAGAGAAATAAAAAAATTATCCTGCAACAGTAGAAAGTGGGTGGGGGCAAAGATGTGAGGCTGCCCTGTCCCAAGCAGCTGAGCAGGACAGAGGCCACAGAAGCTGCAGCTAACAACTGCAGAAGATCCTCTTATAGGGACCATGCCCATGATCAGACATTTATGGTGACAGATTTGGTCACTCTGAGCACCAACATGGGGTCAGCTTCTCTGGGGACACCAGGGACTTACAGGGAGATGCTGAGTTGTTGGAGCAAGGGCCAGAGGCAAGGCTTTCTCCTAGGAAGAATTGCTGGTGGTATCCATTGTACCTCTTTTGAACTACCCTCCCCTGCAGTGTGTGGCCACAGCGCTGCCATAGCTGAGACATCATCAAACTGGATAACAAAGGTATCTCTGCCCAGAAGATTCCCTGAAACTTGGCCTCCCCCAAATCGAAGCCCTACTCAAGCCAAATTCAGTCTTGTCTCCATGAGCCCTATGCCCCTTGCTAAGCAGCTCCAAGAACCACACTAGTGGCAGCTGGCTTCAGTTTCTTGCATGGCTTCTTGAGGCAACTATAAGCACAGTATCTGTGGATTTCTTGTTTAATCATACAGGTGGTCCTGGAGGGACACAAGATGGGGCTAAACTTGGCTTGCAGCTGAACTTCTCTCAGGACTGTGCCACTGGACACATACTACACAAAGCCATGCTAATAAGATCAGGAGACCTAAGAATTTTACTTAGTACATAGAAACATAGACAGAAAAGCAGCCAAAATGGGGCAACAAAGAAGAAGGGCCCATATGAAAGAATAGAACAGAGCTCCAGGAAAAAATGGAGTCAAGCAATTTAACAGATGCAGAGTTCAAAACACTGGTTATAATGATGCTCAATGAACTTAGGAGAAGTGTAAATGACTCAGTGAGAACTTTAACAATGAAATAAAAAAATAAACATAGAAAATAGAAATTATAAAAGAGAACCAATAAAAAAATGAAGAATACAATATCTGAGATGAAGAGTATATCAGAGGGAATCAACAGAATAGATGAAACAGAATCAAATCACCAGTATAGGAAACAGGGTAGCAGAGGACACCTAATCAGAAAATTAACAAAAAAAAAGAATTTAAAAAATGAAGATATTTAAGGAACCTATGGGATAAAATTAAATGTAACAGGATCTTCATCATAGAGATACCAGAAGGAGAAGAGAAAGAGCCCCAAGAAGCTCAGAGAATCCCAAAAAAGGTGAACCCAAGATGTAGACAAAATCAGAAACAACTTTAACAAAGAAATAAAAAATATATAAATGGAAATGAAAATTATAAAAGAGAACCAGTCAGAAATGATCAATACATTATCTGAGATGAAGAGTATATTAGAGGGAATCAACACAGTGAATGAAGAAGAGGATTGAACAATCAATATAGAGAATAAGAAAGCCAAGAACACCCAATCAGAATGGCAAGAAAAGAGAAGCCAAGGTGATAATCATTTAAGAAGCCTATGAGACAAAATTAAATAAATCAATATCTGTTTCATAGGGGTACCTGAAGGAGAAGAGGGAGAACAAGAAGTTGAAAAGCTATTTGAAGAAATAATGATGGAAAACTTTCCTCACCTGGTGAAGAAAATATACATACAAACCCAGGAAGCTTAGAGTCCCAAAAACCAGAAACCAAAAGAGGCCCACACCAAGACACATCATCATTAAAATGCCAAAGGTTAAATACAAAGAGAGAATCTTAAAAGCAGCAAGAGAAAAACAGTAAGTTACCTACAAGAAAGCACCCATAAGACCGGCAGTTGGTTTATCAAAAGAAACTTTGCAGGACAGAAAGTCTTGGCACAAAATATTCAAAGTAATGAAAATGTGGGATCTACAACCAAGTATACTGTATTCATCAAAGCTACCATTTTGAGATGAAGGACACATAAAGAGCTTTCTCAGACCAAAAAAAAAAAATCTAAAGGAATTCAAGGAATTCATGAATACCAAGCCAGTATTATAGGAAATGTTGGAGGGATTTCTTTAAGAAGAAGAAAAAATATATATCAAAAACATGTCAGGAGAATGGTAGTGACTATATATCCATCAACAAGTACCTCAAGTGGAAAAGAATTAAGTGCTTCAATCAAAAGATAGGGTAGCTGAATGGGTAAGAACACAAGACCCCTTCATATGCTGCCTACAAGAGACTCACTTAAAATTAAAAGACACATACACAGACTAAAAGGAAGAGGACGGAAAAAGATATTGCCTTGATGGACTTAGAGGGTAGTATGTTAAATGAAGTAAGTCAAATAGAGTAAGACAAATACCACATGATTCTATGTACACATGGAATCTAAAGAACAAAATCATCATCAACAATAAAAATAATAGAAACAAACTCATAGATACAGAGAAGGTTACTAGATGGAGGGAGATTGGGGAGAATGATGAAAAAGAGCAAAGTAATCAAGAATTATAAATAAATAGTTACAAAATAGTCATGGAGATATAAAGTGTAGCATAAGGAAAATAGTCAACAACATAATAAATATGTAAGGGGAAAGAGAGGTACTAGATTTAGTGAGGTGATCACTTTTTGAGTTATATAGATCTCTAACAACTATGCTATACAACTGAAACATACATTTTTATGCCAACTGTAAGTGAAAAAGGCTCATTGAATTATACCATGTAAATATGACCAACTAATTGTCTAGTGTATTTCAACAAAGCTGTATTAAATAAACAAATAAAAGGGATTTGCAATTTAGTTTATTTTTCATCTATTACAAATACAATAGAGATCCTCTCTCAAAAATTGTTAGAGAGAAAAAAAATGGAGTAGATGATAAAGGCTGTGTTCATCCCTCTGGCAATGAAATTTAAGTTGTGATGGAAACAAGGAGCAGCAGCAAGGAAAAATCACCTGGGATCTAGAGGAACAAGCTATATGACTAGAGAGAAATCCAAGAAAACACCCTGCAATGGCAGAAGGAAGGATAGGGTGAGGATGAGGGGCTCCCCGGCCTCAAGTGACTGAGTAAGATGGAGGCTGCAACAGGGGCAGATGCCTCTTAAAGGGGCTGTGTCAATGAGCAGATTTTCACGGTGACGGAACTGCTCGCTCTGAGCACCAGTGCCGATTTGGCTGTGTGCAGGGGCATGAGGGACTTACAGGGAGATATCGTTGGAGTGAGGGCTGAAGTGAGACTCGAGGGGTACAGAAGTGCCAGTTATATCCATTGTTCCCTGTTGAGCCCTCCCCGACTACCAGTGTACTGGACACAGCACTGCCATAGCCTAGATGTCATCAGAATGGATAACAGAAGTCACTCCACCCAGAGAATTCCCTGAAACTGCCTCCCCCAACTCGTGGTCCCACCTAAGCCACATCCAGGTATATCCTCAGTGAGTCAGATGCTCCTTGCTGAGACTCACACTGGAGGCAGCCAGCCTCAGTTTCTGGTATGGCCTTTTGAGGAAACTATAAGCACAGCATCTGTGGATTGCTTGCTGAATGAATCTTAACAGGTGGCTCCAGAGGGGTAGAGGCTGAAGCTAAACTTGGCCTAGAGCTGAACCCCTCTCAGGACTGTGCCATTGGACATCTACTACACAAATCCACACTAATAAGACCAGGAGACTTAGGAGTTTTGGTTAGTACATAGCAACAGACACAGAAAGACAGCCAAAATGGAAGACAAAGAAGCAGAAACCATATGAGAGAACAGAAGAGATCCAGATATAATGGAGTCACGTAATCTAACAGATGAAGAGTTCAAAACACTGGTTAGAAAGATGCTCAATGAAAGTTTGGGAAGTGTAGATAAATTCAGTGAGAACTTCAAAAAAGAGATAGAAAACATAAAAATGGAAATGAAAATTATAAAAAAGAACCAGTCTGAAATGAAGAACATATTATCTGAGATGAGAAGTATATTAAATGGAATAAACAAAGGAATAAACAAAGTGAATAAAGAAGAGGATCAAATGCCATAAATAGAGGACAGGAAAGCCAATCAGGACACTTAATCAGAATGGCAAGAAAAAAAGATGCCAATACTATAAAAATAATTTAAAGAGGATACGGGACACTATTAAGGCTCCAAACATTCATCTGATCAGTGTAACTGAAGAAAATCAAGATGTTGAACTGCTGTTTGAAGAAATAATGATGGAAAATTTTTCTAACCTGGTGAAGGAAATAAACATCCAACCCCAGGAAGCTCAGAGAATTCCAAAAATCAGGGGTCTAAAGAGGCCCACACCAAGACACATCGTAATTAAAATTCCAAAGGTTAAATACAAAAAAAAAAGAATATTAAAAGCAGCAAGAGAAAAACAGATAGTTACTTATAAGGAAACACTCATAAGACTGGCAGCTGATTTCTCAAAAGAAACTATGAAGGGCTTGGCAAAAAAATTATTTGATAGAATGAAGACACAGGATCTACAACCAAGAATACTTTATCCAGCAAAGCTATCCTTTATAGTTGAAGGACAGATAAAGAGCTTCTCAGACAAAAATAAGCTAAAGGAATTTATCACCACCAAGTCAGTATTACAGGAAATGTTGGAGGGACTTTAAGAAAAAAAATGTATCAAAAACAGGAATAAAGAATGGTAACAACTACATTTCTATCAATAAATATCTTAAATGGAAAAGAAATAAGTGCTCCATCCAAATGATAGAGTGGCTGAAGGAATAAGAAAACAAGACCTCTACATGTAAAAAGGAAGAGGATAGAAAAACATATTTCTCTGATGGACCTAGCAGGTATTTAAGTCAGACAGAAAAATATAAACACTATATGATTTCACTTATATGCTCAATCTAAGAAATAAGAACAAACTAATCAGTAACAGACTCACAAATATACTGGACAATTTGGTGTCAGACAGGAGGAAGGTTGTTTGGGGTGTAGGAGAATGGGGTGAAGGGCTAAAGAAGTACAAATTAATTGCTAATGGATGGTCATGGGAATGGGGAGCATGGCATAGGGAATGCAGTTAGCATTAATATGTTGGTTAAGTGGAGGGTCAGGAGAGGGAGGGTGAATTGGGGGAATCATTTCATGAACTATATAGATGTCTAGCATATGTACTGTATACTTGAAACTAAATAAAAAATAATAATTTTTTAAAAAGTTGTTAAAGTAGGCAGCAAGATACATGAATAAGTTATCTTTATTTTACTTCTGAATAATACTCAAGTTGTACTCTCAAAGCTTAAAAGTTGGTGGATCAAAAAAATTTTGAAATGTTTCAGTGCCAGCTAATATAATGTATAGTGGGGAGAAGTCTATTTGCCGTTTATGAAACAACTATGATAGTTATCATATCTTTTTGTTAGAATTGTATGTAGCTATTAAATCAACACAAATCAAGAAAACATTTTTTTCTTTTTTTCTTTTTAAATTTTTATTTTTAAATTATATTTGACATACAATATTATATTAGTTTCAGGTGTACAACACAATGCTTAGATATTTATATAACTTATGAAGTGATCACCCTGATAAATCCAGTATACTTCTGACACCATACATAGTTATTACAATACTAACTGTATTCCCCTATGCTATACTCTATATCCCCATGACTATTTTGTAACTGCCAATCTGTACTTCTTTATCCCCACTCCTAAACCCATCCTCGGATCTGATAATCATCAAACTGCTCTCTGTATCTATGAACTCATTTCCATTGTTTGTTTATTTATCCTGTTCTCGAGATTCCACATACGACATTTGTCTTTCTGTATCTGATTTACTCCATTTAGTACAACACCCTCTAGGTCCATTCACGTTGTTGTAGATGGCAAGATTTCATTCTTTTTTTTTTATAGTCAAGTAATGTTTAATTGTATTTATATACCACCTCTTCTTTATCCATTTATCCATTGATGGACACCCAAATTGCCTCCATATCTCATCTACTATAAATAATGCTGCAAAAACATATGGATTTGCATGTCCCTTCAAAATAGTGTTTTGGGTTTCTTCAGATAAATACCTAGAAGTGGAATAACTGAGTCATTCTTTGCTTCTTGTTATAGCCTTTGTTTTAAAGTCTATTTTGTCTGGTATAAGTATTGCTACAATAGCTTTTTCTGCCTCCATTTTCATGAAACATCTTTTTTTATTTCTTAATTTTCAGTCTGTGTGTGTCTTTCTTTTTTAACCGAGTCTCTTGTAGGGAGCATTTGTAAGAGTCTCATCCTCTTATTCATTCAGCCACCCTATCTTCTAATTGGAACATTTAATACAAAGTAATTTTTGGTAGATATATAGTTATTTCCATTTTATTATTCATATTTCCTTTTTTCCTTTTTTCTTCTTATAGAAGTCCCTTTAACATTTCTTGTAATACTGGCTTGATGATGATGAACTCCTTTATCTTTTTCTTGTCTGGGAAGCTCTTTATCTGTCCTTCAACTTTAAATGATAGCTTTGCTGGGTAGAATTAATATTGGTTATAGATTTTATCACTTTGAATATTTCTTGGCAACCCCTCTGACCTACAAAGTTTCTGTTGAGAAATCAATTGTCACATGGGAGCTATACTGTAAGTAACTAACTGCTATTCTCCTGCTGCTTTTCAGATTCCCTCTTTGTCTTTTACCTTTGGCATTTTAATGATGATGTGTCTTGGTGTGGACCTCTTTGGATTTATCTTGTTTAGGACTCTCTGTGTCTCCTGGGCTTGCATATATATTGCCTTCATCAGATTAGGGAAAGTTTCAGTCATTGTTTCTTCAAATAATTTTTCAATTCCTTGCTATCTCTCTTCCTTTTCTGGTATCCTTATGATATGAATGTTGGTACACTTGATGTTGTCCCAGAGGCCCCTTAAGCTATCCTCATTTTTTTTTTTTTTTTTTGGTGAGAGATGGATTCTTTTCTCTTGGTGCTATTCTGATCGGGTGATTTCTGCTACCTTATCTTCAAAATCATTGATTTGATTCTCCACTTTCTCTAATCTATGGTTAATTGCTCCCAAAGTATTCTTCATTTCAGTTATTGTATTCTTCACTTTTGGCTGGTTCTTTTTTATGTTCTCTATCTCTACTTCTATGTTGTCTATATCTTTTTTAAAATTCTCATTGAGTTTGTCTCCTCTTTCTCTGAGTTCATTGAGCATCCTTATAACCAGTGTTTTGAACTCTGCATCTGTTAAATTGCTTTTCTCCATTTTGTTCATTATTTTTTGGGGGAGGGGGACTTTGTTCTGTTCTTCCATGTGGGACATTTTTCTTTGTCTTCCTGTTTTGAAAGGCTACTTGCATTTGTTTCTATGTATTACATAGGGCTGATATGTTTCTTAGGCTTAGTAGAGTGGCCTTATATAGTAGTAATTATCTAGGTCCCAGTGGAACTGTCTTCCCTGGTCACCTGAGCTAGGTGTTCAGAGTTTGTCCCTTATATGGATTGTGTGTACCGTCCTTTTGTAGTTGAATCTTGGTTGTTGTTTGCACATCATAGGAGGGATTTACCTTCAGACTGATTGGTTGTGAGGACTGGCCATGACCAGTGAAGTGACTTTTTCCAGGGGCTGATCCTCCAGAGCAGAATTTGCTTTAGCAGAGCTCTAGTACCTGCCCTGTTTACCCTTTAGGAGTGTTGTCCTCAAATGTTACCCCAGGTGATGCTCTGTCTCAGATTGAAGCTGACCACCCAGAGTGCATGCCTTCTTTCTTGGGAGGGGCCCTGCCACAGGCCAAATTTAGCTCCAGCCTGTATCCTATTCAGGGACACCTAGCATGAGCCACCATGCATTTTGCAGATGGCTGCCACCAACTCCAGCCTTAGAAATGTCTTAAGATGCCAAGTCACAAGCTGAAGTCAGCTACCAGTATATCCAGGCTTGGGGACTGCTCAGCAAGAAGTATGGAGCACGCTGAGGTCATGTGGCTTGTTTAGATTTTGTGAACCTTTGAGAGATTTTAGGAAATTCTGCAGCATGAACCAACACAAATGGTGTGTATGGAAAAGCCACTGGAAGTGACTCTTGTGGGCCTACATGTGGAGAGAGGCAGCATCACAGGGAATCACTAGTTCTGGATGACCAGTGTTAGGTTGCTGTAGACTCAGATATGGTACTGCCTGAGTCTGCAAGCCAGGCGGAGGGAGGGCTCAACAATGGAACAGAGCCCTATTCTAGCACTTCTGTCTGGGAGAAAGCTGCCCCTCCAGCCCTTGCTCTCACATGAGACAAATCAGGGATATCCCATATATCCCTGGTACCATTCAAGTTCCTTCTCCAGACCTTAAGCTAAAAGCAAGTGAGTCTGTCACTGAGTATGTGATCTCTTGAGTATCTGTCACTGAGTATCTCTCCATCTCACTCTGTCCCAATCTCCACTGGTTTACACAGCCAGAAATTGTAGGGTCTTTTCTTCATGGCACTGGAATCTTGGGCTGGGGAGCTGGTGTGGAGTCAGGATCCCTCACTCTTCCAGGGGGACCTCTGCAGCCAAGAAATTTCTCCTGATTCTCAACTGCCATACACAGGTGTAGGACCAGCCCATTTCACTTCTTTGTCCCTCCTACCAGTCTCAAAATGGCCTCTTCTTTGTGTCCTCAGTTGTAGGACTCTTGTTCAGCTAGACTTTAGGTGACCCCCAATGATGATTATTCTGTAATTTAGTTGCAATTTTATGTGGTTGTGAGAGAAGGCAAGCACAGTATTTACCTATTCCATCATCTTGACTGGAAAATGAAGTACTTTCTTGAATCTGAGTTCTAAAGATGTGCTGCAACTGGCTTGTATCAGCTCATAAGGGTAGATTGTGTATATATATCTTCCCAACTCCACTTTCATTGACTTCAAGTTGGTAGCTTGAAATTGGCCATGGTGGGTGTATTTATATTATGGGAATCATCAAATATTGCAATCAGGGCTCTCTTGCTTTTTTTGCCACCTAAAGCTGATTATTAAATATTAACTAGCACATCACATTGCTGGTTAATGCTATCAGTTCATCCTCTGGGGTCAATAAGGAATCTCAACAAAAGAGTTGTTAATTCTGATTTTTATATATAAAAAAGAAATATAAGTTTCATCTCTAGGTTTTCAGTCTAGAACTAAAACTATAGCATAGGCAAGGTATACTTTTCTTATGCAAACTGCATGGGTGACAGGTCATGGAGTCTATGCAGTTTTAAAACTGTAAGCACTTATATGCAAACTCTCCAAAGATCAAGGGCAATGAGACTCTAGAAATGACTTCAGAAGTAAATGGCTCCTTCTTGTAAGACTAGAGCAGAACACGTACCCACAGAAATAAGAAACTTTGTTTTAAAAAGCAAAACAGCAATAACAAAAACATTAACTATCCCCAAGTATTCCCAAAGAAGAATCAACTGTGACAAGATAGAAAAAAAATAAAGTATATGCTAATGAGTATAGGTTTAGTTTTAGTGTGATGAAAATGTTCTCAAATTAGATACTGGTGATGGATTGAACAAATTTGTGAATATACTAAAAAGTTCTACACATTGAAAGGGTGAATCTCATGGTATGTGACTTATATCTCAATAAATTTGTCAATAAAAAAAGGATATACTGGAGAACAACTAAAATGCATGTTCAAAGGAAAGTTAGAGAAATACATTTTTACAAGCTTACTGAATATTTGGCTTACACTGATATATAGTGCATTGTTAACTTCACAGACTCTAAAGAATGGAGAGGATTAACTGGCACCTTAACAAAGCCAAAAGCAAGAAGTATTTCTCTTTCTTTCATATCCCCTTTTCTTCAACCCTGTTCTCCTAACAAGTAACATAGTGCTTCTATTTTAATACACCGGTGTGGGTTTAAACAAGATGTCAGCATGTTTTTTTTTCTGTAAAGAGTCTGATAATAAATATTTTATATTTTGTGGACCATGATATCTTTGTCACAACTACTCTGAAACTATAGCATGAAAACCACCATAAATGATACATAAATGATAAAATCGTGGCTGTGTGCCTACAAAGCTACAAAAACAGTTAGTATATTGAATTTGGTGTATTAGAACAGGCTCTGGCTTGCTGACTCCCTGTCTAGAATGCAGAATGTTGTGGGAACTTTAATTTTTCTTGGGAAATTCTATGGTATAGAGCAGTGTCTTGCAATATAGGGATAGGGGTGGGGATATGTATTAGAATCACCTGTCACTATATCTTGTCTTTGCAGAATCTCTTATTCAAAACTGATCATAGGCAGAATTTAGGTATCCCCTGGGTCCCTGACCAATACCTATTTTAGCATTATTAAAAATAATACATAGTTTCAAATTCTCTTAATAAATTATAAGAAGTGTTCCCTTCTCAATTTTTTCTCATATGATATTATGGAAACAGAATTGAAGAGTATTTTTCAGTGAAAACTTATAACGAGTTAAAAGATGTAAGCATTTTTTTTCTGAAAGAATGATCAACCATTAAATTAAGAATAGGGAACAAAATTTTACCAAATAAATTAGATCATTACTTAGCATACATATTATTCAACTTGAGGTAATTGGAGGCACAGAGAATAAAGGATAAAAAAGGTAAATTAAAACAAGTTCTTCTTAATTTGCAAATGGTGATCAGTTTCCAAAATGACAGGGGTAGCTGCTAAGTAAAGGGTAATATTTACTGTTGCATAGAGTGGAATCGACTACCTTTTTATGTCAAAAATATTTAGTCATATTTCATACAGAGTTATTATGTGTCTGTTAATGTTGACTTATTTTTAATGAGAGAATGTTTAGCATTCCTCTTTATATAGCCCTATATATGAAGCAGTAATTCTTAAGCTGGAAGATTATAAAGTTTATCTCAGGAGTTTATACTGTCAAAATTCTGACATTTCACCTAAGAGGTCATCTCTCCTTACCCCAGAACTGCCTTAGTAAGCCATTATTACAGATGAGAATATGGTTTGTCAGTGTATTGGGGTAGAAAAAATTGATCAAAAACTGCTGATGGAAAATAGCAAAATGGCCAAATGCATGCATGCATGAATATAAGGCTACATAGCAGATAAAAGACAGGATGCCTACTTGTATTCACAGCAGAAAGAAAAACTGTCAACTTCATTAAATAATCAAGGTATAATGAATGTACTGAACTGCTAGTTAATTTATTCTCACATTTTGAATTATTGCCACAAAATGCTAGAAAACAAACCTGATAAACTTTATAGCATTCTGGCAAGGTAAGTGGGCCACTACAGAAGCAAAGTTACTTTGGGTCAACTTTGTATGTTCTATTAAGGTAAGCTAGTTACCATCCCTCTTTTCAACTCATTTTGTTCAGCAAAGTTCCCTGTTCACAAGGCATCTGGGAAATGAAACACATTTGAAAAAAAACTAATAGAAGGTAGAAAGTGATGTTTCCTCTAATAAATATGGAGTGCCAGGGACACTCATAGGTGGGATCAAAATGACATCCAGGACATCCTGTTGTAGTAGAACATCAAGCAAAGCCCCATTAATCACTAGACTTCTCAGCTCTTTTTTTCAAGCGGTAAAGCAATTATTGATGCTTTGGGATAAGTTAGACACTGCCTTTTTGCAGTGCTATTATTTTTTTAAAGGTGTTATTTAGCTTTCTCAAAGTGTGATTTTAAGTTTCTTAAATGTAAACTTGTTACATCTCGGAGACCTAAATTACTCTGTTGGTGCACCTTCCCCATCAGACAGTGGAAATTAGTTTGGGAAAGAGGTTATTCCATCTTATTCCATTCAGGCATGTGTTTTCTAAGTTGTTTCCAGCTGCATAGGTCAGCTACCTAATACATATGGGGAGGTTATTTAGGGTTTTGGAGGAAAGTTAGAGATAACTTCTATTCTTCAACAAGCATTTGGGCAGCAGATGAGTGAGATAGGTATGTAGTTCAAATGTGGGTGTGCCTGCACACACACACATACATGCAATCATACACAGCTGACTTGGCAGCTGTGAGGACGAAGGTGGTGGGGGACTCAGTGCCCACTAAACTACTTCAAGTGCCTGCATGTATGAGGTTGGATTTAAAGCCTCCAGCATGCTTAGAGTTAATTCCTATTAGGTTGGACTCTGCCCTTCACTCCCAAAGGTAAAGCAAGGTTTTCAGTTATCACTGCAAAGAGCGGCTGGGATTCCCATCTCCTTCTGACAAGCTGTGAGAAGTTGTTTCTCAGATCTGAGTTTGAAGACAGGGAACAAGTCAATCAGCCTTCATGGTCAGAAGGTAAATTTTTAACTTTGACCAAATGCAATTTAAACAGCTGGACAAGAAATTGCTTTACTTTTCCTTTGCTCAGCCCCTCTTCTTGCCTTTTTTCTCAGTCTTCCTGTCCTTTGACCATACAGCTCAGAGAAGCTGTTTTTTTCCCCCAAAGGAAGCTTGGTTCATCTTTCCTTTCTCATAGTCTGTTATTTGCACAGAGGATAAGAGGAATCAGGCTGAGTTTTTATTTCATATTGACATGATCTGAAAATGTAAGGGTTAAATGCTAGTTGGTTTCCCCAGAAGAACTGGTAGCTCGATTAGAGGAAATGAATGTCTATAGGAGTGGAGAGAGGGTTTTTTTTCTGACCTATCTATAGAAGTAATAGTGGATATGGTTTTCTGATGTGCTAGGCTGATCTCTTAGACTTGCCTAAATTGAAGTTATGGGACTGAAATAGGGTGATGGCATTAAATTGAAATGCAGATGTTGAAGGCATTCAAGCTGGAAATAAAAGATTGTATTCTTCAGTAAATATCTTTGAGTTCCTACTATGTGCCAAGAATGTTGATTTACAAAAAAAAAACTGAAATAGTTTAACTATAAATCCATTCTTAAAAAGAACTCTGGGCCAAGTGGTTACATTTGTGGTGGAAACGGAAAGCAGAAAGAACCCTAGAGATGAGGAGATACCACTGGTTGGTTTGGGGAAAGGATGAAGATAAGAGTAATGTTCTACTTCTTTGGTGACTTCAAGTCTTCTCTAGTACTTATGGGAGCATGGAGCCTTCTCTGGTAGCTCCAGAGAATTGACACCTATCCTCGCATTAGGTAGACCACAGAGGATCAGCAAGTGTGAAAGTCGAGGAAATGTCATCCAAATAAATTTAATTTTAAAAAAAGAGGGACTAAACTTAGATTAAAATATGAGGTCCTCTTAAATAGAGAGTAGAATGGTGGTTGCTAGTGGCTGAGTAGAGGGGAAAATTAGAAAATGTTGCTCAATGGGTATAAAGTTTTAGTTAGGCTGATGAATAAATTTTAGAGATTTTCTGTACAACTTTTTGCCTGTAGTTAACAATATGGTATTATGCACTTTAAAACACATTAAGAGGAAAGATCTTATGTTAAGTGTTCTTAACACACACACACACACACACACACACACACACACCACAAAGCAACACAAGGAATTTTTTGAAGATTATAAATATGTATAGTACCTTAATTTTGGTGATGACATTACAGATATAGGCCTATGTCTAAACTTATCAAGATGTATACATTAAATATATAAATTTTTTTCATATATTGATCATACCTCAATAAAGCTTGGAAAAGTGAGATCTTCTTCAAGTCATCAAGACACAAATGAGGAATAAAGCCCTTAGAGTAGTTATATCATGAGATGATTTTAAGCATAGGAAAACCTGGAGCAATTTTCTTCATGGGGATATACAGAGTAGGAGAAACTTCTGAGGGACTCAGGTGGCCAAAAATATTGATAGAAATGTTTGGGAAATGGTAATAGATACTTCTTGAGGTTATGTCTGAGACAGAATGATGTAGAATGGTCTGACTGCTTATATTCCCAACTTGATACAAGAAGTCACATTGGCAAAGACATTTCTCTGGAACAGGATTCTATGCACTGGAAACATATACCTGTTTATTTTGCTAATTTTCTAGGGAAGTCTCAACACTGAGTATGATGTATCTGTAACAGAGTTGAAAGATAGGCAATGCACACTATCTGAGGGCATGAGGAGAAAGGCCTCTTCATATTCCTTTGCCCAAATCAGCACCAACAAAGCAGCTTCTTGCAGATCAGTTCGAACCCAGCAGTCTTAGGTTTTCCTCAGCACCTGCAATTCAGAGATTCACTTTTCTGACCACTTCATTTTCTGGTCATTAATTCAGTGGCTGCTTTGCCTGGACCCTATTACCCTTGGTAAGGTAGTGCTTCCTTAACTCATATATTATATAATAAGCTCAGTAGGAACATAAGGATTTGATTCTCTTTCTGTGGGGACTGGGGAGGAGGGAAGGTAGAGGAAGGATTTTGTTTTTCTCCACTAGGAAAAATATAACAGCAATATTTCCAGTTTTGCTGATACTAAAGTACCCACATATGAGTAGGTACACATGAAAGTGAAAGAGTGAGAACAAATGACTAAAGACTGAGCAATGAGTCACCACAGGGAGAGGTAGAGTACTCATTTTGGGAAATAAGGCTAACAATAAGCTAATAGCAATCTGAGTTGATGAAGAGCTCTCATTTGGAGAACAGTGGCCAACCTATTCTCTGTTCCCTCTGAGGAACTGATCTAAGGAATTGGCCATGAATTACAGACAAAAAGGTTTAAACAAGACATATCAAATGATTTATTGACAACTGGAGTTGTTAAACTACTGAAAAAAAATTGTAAGGTCCCTTTCTTTAGAGGTTTTTTAAAAGCAATAAAGATAACCACTTGACATGTACAGCTTAGGAAGGCTTCCTGCTTCATATACGTTGAAGTGATCTGTGTTAGAATGCCTATTATATCTCTAAAGATTAGTGAGCATTAGTTTTTAGTAAGGACAGTAAATTTAGAATAGACTTCAAGCTTCCATTCTGGTTGTTACAACTTTCTGGCTGCACTCACTGCATCTCATACAACCATTCTCAGAAAAAGACATGTGACTCTTTTAGGATATAGAGAAACTAAGGGATGAGGAACCATATAACACTAAAGAGGTCAAAAACAATTCTATCAATATGTAGTTACTGGACCACTCAGCAGGAGCACCAGGGTGAGTTCTTGGTTTTTAAAATCCAGTGTGGCTATGTAGCTAGACATTACAGGAGAGGGTCACAAAGCTATTACATACATGAAATATTCAAGAATAATAAAGATAGAATAAAGTATAGCATTGTGTATAATTTTTATTTATGTGAACATAAAAAGATTTGACTAGTCCCTGGGAGTGAACTTGGATTGCTTTGGAGGCTGTTATGAAGGGAGGCTACACATTGCAAGAGATGCAGGAACTAAAAGCATTTACTTAAATACACTTCCCTATCTGGCACATGTGAACATGTAGTAATGTACATGCACAGACTCCATATGGACCATGGCCTCGCTATTCGGCCACAGCAGAAGTAGTTGGCCTGGGGCTTATTTTGCACTCAGAAAATACTGAGTTATTGGATCTCTGAGACTTCTTCCTTAACTACATGAGGTCAATTCTATGATCCAGAAAGTTTTACATTTAAAACATATAGGCTTTATCTCTCCATTAATTCCACGGTCACTTTTTAAAAATCATATATATAAATAAGTAAATACATTTATTTATTTATTTTTCAAATATAGTTGGCATAAAATATTATATTAGTTTCAGATGTACAACATAATGATTAGACATCTGTATAACTCACAAAGTGATCACCCCATATAGTACCCCTTTGCCCCGTTGCATATTTTTTACAATATTATTGACTATATTCCTTATGCTATACCTTATATATCCAAGACTATTTTGTAACTACTATTTTGTACTTCTTAATCCCTTCTCCCTTTTTCACCTATCCTGCAACAATCCACCCATTTAGTAACCATCAAAATGTTCTCTATCTGTGAGTTTGATTCTGTTTTATTTGTTTATTATGTCCTTTAGATTCCACATGTATGTGAAATCATACGGCATTTGTCTTTCTCTATCTGACTTACTCCACTTAACAAAATACCCACTGGGTCCATCATAAAATACCT
Source organism: Macroglossus sobrinus (assembly GCA_004027375.1). Lineage (NCBI taxonomy): Eukaryota > Metazoa > Chordata > Mammalia > Chiroptera > Pteropodidae > Macroglossus > Macroglossus sobrinus. Next base: position 243,489 of record PVKZ01000674.1, on the reverse strand, counting down.
TTTTCTATCCTTTTACTTTCCATCTCTATGTGTCTTTTAATCTGAAGTGAGTTTCTTGTAGGCAGCATATGTAAGGGTCTTGTTTTCTTCTCTATTCAGCCACTCTTTCTTTTGATTAGAGCATTTATTTTTTTTCACTTGAAGTACTTGTTGATAGATATGTAGTTATTGACATTTTATTATTCATATTTTTGATACATATTTTTTCTTCTTCTTAAAGAAGTCCCTCCAACATTTCCTATAATACTGGCTTGGTGATGATGAACTCCTTTGGCTTTTCCTTGTCTGAGAAGCTCATATCTGTCCTGCAATTCTAAATGATAGCTTTGCTAGGTAGAGTAATCTTGGTTGTAGGTCCTGGCTTTTCATCACTTTGAATATTTTATGCCAATCCCATCTGGCCTGCAAAGTTTCTGTTGAGAAATAGGCTGATAGTCTTATGAGAGCTCCTTTGTTGGTAACTAACTGATTTCTCTTGCTACCTTTCAGATTCTCTCTTTGTTTTTAACCTTTGGCATTTTAATGATGATGAGTCTTGGTGTGGGCCTCTTTGGGTTCATCTTGTTTGAGACTCTGCATTTCCTGGGCTTGGATGTTTATTTCATCAGATTAGGAAGGTTTCAGTTATTATTTCTTGAAATAGGTTTTCAATTATTTGTTCACTTTTCTCCTTCTGGTACTCCGATGATGTGAATGTTGGTACACTTGATATTGTCCTCGAGGTCCCTTAAACCAATTCTCATTATTTTAAATTTTTCATTGTTGCTGTCCTGATTGGATGTCCTCTATGACCCCATCTTCTATTTTGCAGTTTCAATCCTCTGCTTCATCCAATTTGTTGATTTCTTTTAATGTACTCTTCATCTCAGATATTGTGTTCTTCATTTCTGACAGGTTCCCTTTTTTGTTTTCCACCTCCATTTTTATGTTTTCTATTGCTTCTTTAAAGTTGTCCCTGGATTTATTTACTATTTCCCTAAGTTCATAGAGCATGCTTTAACCAGTGTTTTGAACTCTGCATCTGGTAGATTGCTTGTCTCCATTTTGTTTAGTTCTTTTTCTGAGTTTTTTTTCTGTTCTTCTATATGAGATATATTTCTATGTCTTCCCATTTTGGCTGCCTTCCTGTATTTGTTTCTACATATTAGGTAGGGGTCCTAAGTCTCCTGGTCTTAGTAGAGTGTCTTTATGTGTAGGTGTTCTGGGGGCCCCAGGGGCACAGTCTTCCCTGGTCACCTGAGCCAGGTGCTCAAGGTGTGTCCCTCGTGTGGGTTGTATTTGCCCTCCTAGTATAGTTGAGCATTGGTTGCTATTTGCACTTTAGTGGGAAGGATTGACCTTTGAGTTAATTGGTTGCAAGGACTGGCTAGTGAGAGACTGATCCTATGGAGCAGGACTCACTTTAGCTGGGTTCTAGTGCCTGCCTACTCTGCTTTTGAGGATGTCCTCCTTAGAAGCAGCCCTGGATGGTGCTTTGGCTCTGGCTGCAATTCAAGCAGGCCACCAGACATACTGTTCCAAGGGCCTCCTGGGAGGGGCCCAGCATCATGTTAAGTTCAGCTGTAGCCTGTGCCCTTACAGAGCCACCTGGTAATGGTCACCAAGCAATCTGTAGTTGGATGTTACCTGTGCTGGACTAACAGGTGCCCCAAAATGCCAAGCCAGGACTGAAGCTTGCTGCCTCTTGTGCCAGGTTTGGGGCTGCTCAGCAAGAGGTATAGGGCATGTGGAGGTCAGATGCTGTTTCTTTGGGTTTTGCAAGACTTTGAGAGATTTTAGGAAAGTTTGTATCATGAGCCAAGACAGGCCATTTGTATAGAATAAACCATTGGAGACAGCTTGGGTAGGCCAGCAAGTTGGAAAAGGCAGAGTCTTAGTGGTGGACTGGCCTGTGTTAACCAGGTTGATGGAAACTCATATATGGATATTACCTGCTTCCACACTCTGGGAGGGCTCAACCAAGGAATAATGGATACTGCCAGCACTTCTGTCCAGGAGAAAGCCACCCTTCCAGCCCTCACCCTGAAGCCTGATCACTAATTGTCTCTCCATATGTCTCTGGCACTCCTTGAGCAGTTGCTCTAGTACTGGTGCTCAGAGTGAGTGAGTCCATCAACAAGTAAGTCTAGGTGTGGGCCCTTTAAGAGGGACGCCTCTAACTCTTGCAGGCCTTAACCTGACTCAATCACAATCTCCGCTGGTTTTCACAGCCAGAAGTTATGATGATTTCTCTTCCTAGCACTGGAATCCTGGGCTGGGGAGCCCAGTGTGGGGCCAGGATCAGTCACTCCTCAGAGACAGCAGGGAACTCTGCAGCCAAGATAACCCTCCCCATTCTTGACTTGACTGCCACATGCAGATGTGGGACTAGACCATTTCTCATCTCAGCCTCGAGGTGACCTCTTATGTGTGTCTCCAGTAGTATGATTTCTATTCAATTAGACCTTAAGCGACTCCCAATGATGGTTGCTCTGTAGTTTCATTATAATTTTGGTGCAGCAGCATCTACCTTCTATGCCTTTTTGTCCAGTGCTTCCACGGTCACTTTTAATACTACGTGAGTCCTGAGGAAAGAACATTAGAGAATTATCTGTAGCAGTGATTTTCAACCAGCTGTTCATGGAATATGCTGGCTCACCACATTTCTAGTCCTAAATAGGGTGAATAACTCATCCAAGTTTAGAGCATTCGTTTTTTTATCACTAAGTCCCACATGCCAGGAAATCCCTCAGTCCCAGGCAAACTGGCATGATTGGTCATACTAGTTCTAAATGAATAAAAATAATGAGTTTTCCCCAAAGTTGAAAGTATTTAAATTTTGAAAGCCAGTGAGTTTTTCTAAAGCTAAATGTATATCATTTAAATATAATTTTGTCTTCCACGTCTTGGCTTTAAAATATCATTTTAAAAATAAAATTATGGTGACAGTGGTTGGTAGTATTATAATATTTTTATTAAAGTATAATTGAAATATAATTTTATATTAGTTTCAAGTGTACAACATGATGATTGTATATTTATATACCTTACAATATGATTGCTATGATGCATCTAGTAATCATCTGTCATTGTAAAGTTATTACGATATTATTGACAATATTACTTATGCTGTACCTTTTAGCCCTGTGACTTATTTTATAACTAGAAGTTTGTATCACTTATCTCCCTTCACCTTTTTCACTCATCCCTTATCTCTTCCCCTCTATCAACCATCACTTTCTTTTCTTTATCTATGAATCTGTTTTAGTTTTGTTTTGTTTGTTCATTTCTTTTGTTTTTTAAGTCCACATATAAGTGAAATCATATGATATTTGTCTTCCTCTGCCTGACTTATTTAGCATAATACCCTCTGGGTCCATCTATGTTGCAAATGGTAAGAATCCATTCTTTTTTATGGCTGAGTAATATTCTATTATATGTGTGTGTATATATATGTATACACACACGTCACATCTTCTTTATCCAATTAATAAAGCATCAATAGAGTATTGTAGCTTTTTAAGCAGCTTGATTTGTCACAGATGATCATAACCTTATGTCAGAACCCCTCCTCTTATTAGTAGTACAATCTAAGTACCACTCACTGATATAGTCCCTTTCTCTGTCTTGAGTTCTCTGCCATTCTTCTGGTTGTCATACTGGCCTTTTTTATCTCAAGGTGATGATATTCATGGGAGACATATAGGGTTAGTTCTGACTGCAATTGTTGAGCTAGAAACAACTAATACTCCTGTTCTGCTGATTTACATGCTGTTTGGAGAAAGTGACCTTTCTCCTACTATTCCTATCTTCTATTCCAACCCTTTCCCCAGTCTTAAGCATTTTTTTTGAAATCCTAAATAGGAGACCATAGAGGCTTTTAGTTGTAATACTAATGGAGTCATGAAGGAGAATATGGAAGAAGGCTGCATATGAAGAAGTGGGATATGATGGCTCTGCCATTATATCACTGTGTAACATTGGGCAAGCCACTTAGTTTTCTGACCTTCAATTTGCTCGTGTGTAAATTTAAGGTAATACCTTTCTTATCAACCTAAGAAGATTATTGGGCAGAGCACATGAAATAGTGGACTTTGAAGGGACCATGATGGTGCAGCCACAGCTGTTTATCGGCTTGTTTGCTCTCATCCTCTGGCCTGGGCTTCTTCATCAGAAAGTGAATCCATAACAGAGGGTTGTTTGCTCTTTTCATAATCTTACCAACTGTAAAACAACAAGCAGAGGCATTACCTCATCATGGTCAAGCATACTTGTTTTCTAACAGCAATTACTCAAAAAAATAGTTCCACTTCTCCTCCTGTGGCTTTCAATCCCTCATCACATCTTTCTCTCATTTCCTCCACTCTAAGGCACAAAGCCTCTTTCCTGAGGGCTCATCTCAGGGCACTTTCTTTCCAAGTCTTAACATTCCAAGGTAAACACCTGCAATTTATGATCTCTGGTCTCTTCTTGCACAAAACACATAGCACACAATACATATGTATCAGGAGAGGAATTGAAGTGGAGTGGAAAAAGAGCATTATACTAAGACTCAAATAACTAGCCCTTTACCCTTGAGTAAATCACTTCCTCTCTGTAAATGATGGTGGTGGGGGCAGTTAGCACTTTGTTGTAGAAGAGTACTGGCCTAGGAATCTGCAGATCGAGTTTCTTATTCTGATATTGTGACTTGCTAATTTACTCTGTGATTTGGGAGAAATCATTTCCCCCTTTACCAGGCCATACTCCCACATATGTAAAACAAGAAGGTTAAATTAGGTGATTCATTAAGTTCTCTGCCAGCCTAGAAATTGGATGCTTTGTGAAATGAGTTTTATTAAATAAACATGACTTGGAGTGCCTTATCTGTGCCAAGCACTGTTTGATGATGGTTGCGAAAGGGCTCATGGCTGGGCAAATCCCTTGAGACCCTGAGTACAACTGCTACCCACTCCTGACAGTGTCACACAGTGGTACTGTGTTGGCCCCATAGATCCAATTCCTGAAGTTTTCTTGCCATCAGTCTCCCACCCCTGAACCTTTCTCCTACCACCTGTAATTTTAACCAATGTTGATGAATTATGGAGAAGTCTCTGAAACATACTCCACCATCTGCCTGCTGGAGACATTCACAGAACTGTCATCAAGCTGCAGTGTGGTCTCTGGCTTCCTTAATTCAGAAACAAGCCAGAAAGCAAAAACAGATGAATGGAGTTGGGAGGGAAGTGGTTGGTTTTTGACAGAGGAGTCTGTGAAAGCCATATGTGAGCTAGACCAAGGAGATTAGATCTTAAAAAGTTCTCAGCACTTTAATCTAAGATTACTTGTTTCAAAGGCACCTTGAAAGGTCCTTACAGCTACATATATGTTCCTGCTCTCAGGCAAGGGGTACCTGATTCATTTCAGAAAGATGAGACACTTTCTTGATTATATTCGGCAAAGGAAGATGCAGCTTTCTCAGCAGCTTGTATAGAGTTAAACAACCCTGACTAGTTAGAAATTGCCTCCCATTTTGATTTGGGAGAAAATGACTGAAAGATGTTCATTAAGTATACGGTATGAGACTAAGCACCCCTTATTTTATTCTACTCATTTCAATGTGGTTGTTGTATTCTTGTGAAAAGCCAACATGAATGCACTACTGAAAATTGTACTTAGGTCACATGTGTACATAGTGCACCTCTATCGTGAGCTCTTCTTCTCCTTTGAAGTAGGAGCAGGCCCTGTGAGTTGTCTTCCTTCTTCCTTCACTCACTGCATATAACTTGGTTCCTGACTTTCTTGAGTTATTGCTTCTTTCCAGGCCTTCAGGCCAGCAAGACCATTCCACTGGAAACTAGGGCTCTCTGGGTAGCCTGGGTTTCATTAAGGCTTCCTTCTGGCCACTTGTTCTATGCTGGATGTCAAGAGTTAAAAGCTGTCTAATCAGGCTGCATTTGATTTAGCAGAGCAGTAGCTCATTCAGTTATATGTTTTTTTTTTTTTTTTCATTGTAGCCTAGGGACCATAGAACTCTGAATCACGTACAAAGAAGAGAAGATGGAAAAATGCTGGAAATCAGAATCCCATAAGGATCTAAATGGTTCTCGAGAGAATAATCTTATCCAGAAGCAAGGGCCAAGTGGAAGTACTGGCCAGCCAGATGAAAAATAAGCCAATGGAGCCCACATGATAGCTTTCTGCATTTGGTGCTATGACCCAACTCATTTCCCTATCCCTTCAGAGAAATCTGGGACCATGAGGAGCAGCCTAACCCTAGTGGAAATCCTCTGGGCCTTCCTTTCTCTTGTTACTGCTGTGACCAGTTCTACTAGTTACTTCCTGCCTTACTAGCTCTTTGGATCTCAGCTGGGGAAGTCAGTGTCATTCAGCACATTCTAGAGGTGCAACTACCCTGTGCGGGGCAAGGGGCACAGTCTGAACATGGTGGAAGAATGTGGGCACTATGCCAGCTTCAGTGTCATCCCAAGCCTTGCCTGGCAGATGTGCACAGTGGTGACTAGTGCTGGCTGTGCTCTGCTACTCCTGGTGGCACTGGCTGCTGTCTTAGGCTGCTGCATGGAGGAGCTCATCTCCAGAATGATGGGATGTTGCATGGGAACAGTGCAATTCATGGGAGGTAGGACAGTGCTGGCTGAGATTGGATTGGCTGAGATTTGGGGAATGGGAGTGGGGAGGGAGTGGAAAGTGTTGAGAAATATGAGAAATCTACTCTCACCCCATCCCCTATGTCCAACTCTAAGGCTACATATGAAAGGTGATGTCTTTGAAACCCTTAGTCTAGGACTTCCCAAAGTACAATCTATATCAGGATTTTATTCACAGAAAAATTGGTTAATAGACAGAATTGATATCTGCTTTTTAGCCTCCATTTTCATCACTTTCTATCTGCCTGCAGCATGCCTATTTAAGAATACAATCCAGATCTGCTTTCCAGGGGCAGCAACACATACTCTAATAGTACTGTTCCAATAAACTTGATCTTTAAAAGCCCTGATCTCTCGTAGTTATCTCAGAGAACAGTGATCTAATAAACACATATATACAGGTGCTAATCACTAACAAGAGTTTAATGTACAGTCCTCACTGAAGCAATACATTTCTAACAGTGAAATGCTAGGTATTAGACAGACTGTAGGTCGTGGCCTATTTGGCCTACATCTAAGGCTAGCCCTGTCTGGTAGCCATTAACAGTCTATCCAGATTTCTTATAGCCCTATTCCATCCTACTTATCTTTGCCCTCATTCAGGCTTCCTCTAAATTAGTGAAGGTGATCTGGGATGCTGGCAGTGTATGAATGGGCTAGAAAAGAAGAAATACAAAAATGTCAAACTGCAGGAAGGCAATAGGAAGAGTTTCCTTTGAGCAGTGTAAGGGAATAAAAGTAAGTGTAGACAAATAAATAAATATATGTGTGAATATGTGAGCTATTTTTTTACACCTGGATGGGGCATCGGAAAAAAGTGCTGATAGAAGTTATTGTTGAAGTGTGTTGTTGTTGTTCATAAAGTTTTAGAATCATTATTCAATTTATTATCATTATCCTCTCCATTAGCAGTGCAATGTGGGTGATCAGAGCCCAAAAACTTGGATCTTACTTCTGGCTCTTTAACTAAGTTGTCCTGTGACTATGGGCAAGTGACTGTGATGTCTCTCATGTTCACTTTTCTTGTTTCCTTGAATTTGTTCACTGCTGACATAGCCCAGATCCTATTTTTTTCTTCTCTCCAAAGACTGTGTTAAGGTGTCCTTGGATGAGATGGTACTGATGAGCAAAAACAGTAGTTCTCAATGGGGACTGAGTTTTCACTCCCTCTCCTGGGGACATTTGGTAATATTTTCGAGACATTTTTGGTTATCCCAACTTGAGGATGGTGCTACTGACATCCAGTGAATAAAGGCAAGGGATGCTGTTAAATATCCTATAATGCACAAGAATAAGACAGCTCCCCACCCCCAACAGTAAAAATGTATTTGTCTCAAAATATCAATAGTGCCAAAGTTGAGAAACCCTGCACTAAAGGTTTCTCATGGTTTCCTGGCCTGCTTATGAAAAGCAACAGATTATTTTTGCTGAATCACAGTTAAGGTAATGTTTTCAGGTTTTCTCTTTCCTCAGACACATTGTAAAACTTTTAAATCTGAATTAACATTCTAGTCTCCTTTACCTCTAATTTTTTTCACCCTTTAGCTACTAATAGTTTTCTGACCATACTGGAAAGTTATATTTGTTTTTTCTTCCCCTTGCAAACCATGGTACAGACCAGTTACTAAAACTAACCTAAGCCAATGACTTACTCCCCCTTTAGGGGCTCCCTCAATATCACAAAAGAACTTTAAGCATGCTCACTTTTAGATTACTTGGCAGGAGTAAGGGATGGCCCTTGAAACTCATATTTATAGCTTCAGGGCTCAGCTCAGTGCCTGGCACAGAGCAGATGTTTAGTAACTCCAGAAAAAATGAAAATATGGCTGAGGCAAAGGCTAGTATATGTTAGGATAAGATAAACATATGAGAACTATGTTCATTCACATCCTTTCCTTTGTATTTTCAGCCTTCCATGCAAAGGTGTTAGCTTTCTGAGTTCTCTTCTCTTCTGACTTGAGAGTAACAACTTAGCCTCACTTGCCTTTCTAAGAATTTCTGGCAGAGAGTGAGGAGGTGCCAACTAGTAGGAATTAGGAGGCCAGTATCAGACCAGCATCAATCAATAGGCTTCATTAGGCTCCAAGCATTAACAGCTTCCAGTGTCAGGTGGCTTCCTATCTTTGGCTTGGCTGACACTTTTACAAACCCTTTGTGGTTCTCCATATGACATAATTTAATTGTTTCATTTTATGATTCTGCTATTCTGTATTTCTCATTGACCCTGTTCATAGGAACATGATCACAGTATTTACACTGACATTAAGGCCTATAAAGTTCAAGAACAAAATGCCATTTGACAGTAGTCATGGAAGGAGTTAAGATCTAATGTGTGCTACAAGGTTTATCCCTGGGCAAGGGAATCACATGGGCCAGATGGTTAAATTTCCACAGTTTCCACATTTGTAACATCAGCCAACTAAGAGTAATTACTACCCCCGTTTTAGAAAATGATGCCTGTTAAGGTTTCATAAAATGTGGAGGAATGGTGAAGACTGTCTGGATGTATCAAATATTCTAGGAGCCCTTTGGCACATGATCATTTCCCAAGGCTCTTCAGAGAGCTCAGATTTAACTCCTCGGAGACAGGCTCTGCTAGTGGCAGGCAGCCAAGCCTGAACAGCCTTTTGAGCTCAGTGGATGTAAGACACAAGAGAAAGAGCTGTGGGGGTTTAGTCTAAGCTTGTTCAGCTGACAGGAATCAATTTTGTACTCTAGGCCTGGCTGCTCCTTGGAAACTAATGCATTAACCAAAATACATTAGGGGAAGGAGCCAATTGTTTTAGGTCTGGTTTATCTCTGCCAGACCCCAAACCACTGAAGAGATAGTGTATCCATTAATAACTACCTCCCTCCCATGCTTGACTCTTGTTCCCCAATTTGATGGCTTCCCACAGAGATGAGCTGTGGGAAGTAAGAGAGACAGGAAGAAATAAAGAGCTGCTTGTTCAGTCATACTCAGAAAGGTGACCTGATGGGGCCCTTGGGTCCCATTTGCTCCACCTGAAGCTGATCTTGTTGGACAAACCTAGGGTCCAGAAGGCCTTCCACTGGGACCTTCATGACCTGTTCTAAACAATGAAGGAAACATCTGGCCAGGAGATTATTTCAACCATGGAGATACTGAGGTTTTCAACCAGCTAGCCCCAGTCCCTGAGAATAGGGTCATTATTCACATTCTCCTGTGTATACATATGCAAGATGCTTGTGAATTATCCTCCAACTTCAGTGAGAGCTAAACAAAGAAGAAATAGATGAGAAATAAATATAAGAAACTTCTTGGCAGGAAAAAGTGTAAGATCTTGTATTAAGTCACTTGTGGGAGGCCAAGAATCTTTCTAGAGTAAGGAATGTATCAGAATCACTTATAGTGCTTAAAAATGTGGACTGCACAACTCTTCAGTCCCCTTTCCCATTCTGATATACACAGCAACAGGTGGAAGGCTGTATATTTTGAAAAATCTTCCTAGTGACTCTGATGCGTATGTTAAGGAAATACAATTCAATACATTCATATAGGCACCAACATTTTCCTCTATGTAAGGTCCTAAGGTCCTAATGCTACAGGCTTCAAGCTGGATGAGAAATACACTAGAAACAAGTCACTGAGAACTTGAATCAAGGAAAGGTTATTGTTTTTCTAAAAACTGTTATCTTCTCTGGAAACTATTCATTTCCTGGAAAGTCCTCCAAAGTTTCACCAGGCATCATTTAAGTTATCCTTACCATGCTGAACAAGGATTAGAAAAGTGGCTTTCTGTTTGGGAAATTGGTATTCAAATAAATTAATCTGCCAGGAAAGATTCATGTAGTAAATTAGAGCAAAGCAGAGAATATGGTTCAGGAATTCTGATTCTCAGCTCTGGGCTTTATTCACTGAAGCTATTGATTTTTTTTCCTATTAGAGAAAAAATATTATGACAATGTTTCTCATAGTGGTCTATGAACTACTCATATAAGAATTGCCTGGGGTGCTTGTTAATGTAGATTCCTTAGTGCCATTCTAAGTCTACTGAATCAGAACTAATTCTTGGAACTCTGCATTTTACACAGCCTCTCACACTGATTTATTTTTGATACTATAGTATGAAAATATTTCTGATACACACACACACACACACACACACACACACACACACACACACACACACACCCCACTCAGCTTAAATCAAGTATTACCAATACAGTTGAAGTCTCCTCCATACCCTGATTATATTCCTTTGTCCTCACAGCCAAGGTAACTACTGTCTTGGATTTGTTATTTCTCATTCCTCAGCAGATTCCAGTACATACTAAAGTTTGAGAACCTCTGCTCAGTTTTGTTATACTGTTGCTTTTTTATGGAAGTTCCTTTTCTCCTACCTCTACCTGTACATAAATATTTCTTTCTTTCTCAAAGGCCAGGTCAAATGCAGTTTCTCTGTGAAGCCTCTCCTGATCTACTTTAGAAATCTCTAGCAGAAGTGAACTGTCTTACAACTCTGACAGAAAATATGGGGTCAAATGAATGGGAGAGTTGTGTGGGAGAGTTCCCCAGGAAGGGAAAGCTGATATATGGCTGAAGGGAAGATATAAATTTTCTACTGTGTTTGAGTTGAAGATGCTATGAGAGCAATAAATTGAGCAAATTAATAATAAATTAAATCACACTAAGCTTCTGGTCAGGGTAGTAAATTCAAACTACCTAATAACCGTGTTTGGACAGATATTGGGAGATGAGGTAGAGTAATGGCTGCAAACTCAAAAGTTGCACTTGTTAATGGGAGGGGGGCATGAAAGGGGTTGATAACACCCAGTGAGGAAGCTTTCTCTGCCTAAGACAAAAATTAGGCATTTGCCTAATTGAGAATGTGCAGTTGTGACGAAATTGGAGAGTAAGAATAATAATATACTCTAAAGGCTTTCTTTCTCTTTCTAGAGTCAGGTAAGAATAAGAGAATACTCAACTGAACATATGAAGTTGGGACAAACTTCTCCAAAGGGCATGCATAGTTGGAAGAGAAGTAAAACTGGGAGTTGGTGATGACACAGAGAAGTGAGAGCCAGGGCTACAGATCATATGTGGCAGGGTCTGGATTCTCTGATACCAGAGCTCTTGCTCTTAATATTTTTAGTGTTGTTTTTCTTACCAGGACCAGGTCCTGTTGGTACCAGGACCAGATGCATCAGTATCACTAAGGTGCTTTTGAAATGGATATTCCTGGGCTACATTTACTAAATCAAATATCTGTGGATGAGACCCCCAAATCTACATTTTTAACCAGCCCCTACTCTTCAAGGTGGAAGGGCCAGGCACATGGCAAATGAATTTCATGTTGCTATTTGAGGCACATCTTCATAATCCCAAAGTAATGAGAACTAATGGAGACAAATATAATTGAGAATAAAGTCCCCTGTGACTTCACTTTTTAAATATGTCTCCCAAGACATCTTTCTTCAGCTATAATTAAATGTAATGGAATCGACTCTCAATTGTAGGTCAAATGCATCCATGAATTATGTTTACAACCTATTGTGCTCACTCATCTAAATGTCAGGAGGGAGAATGGAGGATGGGAGAGGTGGTAGGGCAGGTTGGGCAGAGCATGGGGCCACCTGCACTGGGGCAGAAGACATGCCCCAGAGATTCCTGGTCTCTGGCCTGGTGCCTGTGATACATTGAAATATAACAAGTCCAAACTGGCAGCTTTTAAATGGAACCCCATTCAGCTTTTGATCTTTCAGCCATCTGTTATGAGGATAAAGATGTGGGGAAGACATTAGCATGGAGAGTATAAGTAGAAAGTGAGAGACGAGCTATAGAGAGAGGCTACTGTTTAATAATAATCTTTGTTGAGCATTATCTGTTTCTCAGGAACTTTATGATTATTACTTCTTGAAATTGCCCTGTAAGATAGAGTACTATCATTCCCATTTTAAAGATGAAGTAACCAAAGCACAAAGTCACACACCTTCTAAGTGGCAGAGCCGGAATTTGAACCTAGGTCTAGACTGACTGTAGAACCCATTCTGTTTCTCTTTTTTCCCCCAGCTTTATTGAAATATAATTGACATATAACATTGTATAAATTTAAGGTGTACAATGTAATGATTTGATATATATTTATATGGTGAAATGATTACCACAATAAAGTTAGATAACACATCCATCACCTCACATAATTACCTTTTTTTTGTGTGCTTAGAATGTTTACAATCTACTCTCCTAGCAACTCAAGTGTAAAAATACAGCATTGCTCTCAAGCCACCATATTGTGTCATTTTTCTGAATCTAATGGCTGTAAAATTCCTGGTGCCTGCTAGAAATATTATTGCCAAAAGGTAGTCATTTCTGGCACCTGTCTCTGGAAGGATAGAATTTCTAAGAGTTGATGACCTCTCTAATCAGTGATAAAAAAATGTTGTCAGAGGTGGGCTATATGGTCTTAGATAAATCTCTTTCCCTCTCTGGGCCTCAACATACACATTTGTAATGGGGGTGGGATTGGAGTAGGTAATCTCTAAAGGCCTTTCCCTCTCTCAGATTCTATGGCTGTATCAGATATCTATGATGATATACCATCTCTGTCATGGATATCCTTTCAGAAGACTTCTCACTTGGATAGTGTGGATGAAGGAAGCTGTTGGTTTATAGGCAGAGCACACTGTGAAAGAAAGGCATTTACTGAACACTTATTATGTATCAGGTACCAACAATATACAGTTGAAGATAAATGTGGCCCCTTCCCTTCAAGAAACACACACTCTAGTGAGAAAAGCAGATAACAAACAGTTGTGAAGGATATATAACATAGGATATTGTAATCACAAGAGGAAGCACAGGGTGCTACAGGAAGAAAAAGAATATATAACTTTGCTGTGGGGTTAAAGATGGTGATGAAAGGCTTCTTGGAGAAGGAACTCCCTGACCTCAGCTCTTCAGCATGGTTAGATCTAAGGAGCAGGGGGGCTGAAGAAGGTGGGAGGTTCCCCTTGCCATGTAAAAAAAGAAAGTCATTTGGCCTTCACTATTTCCTGCTTAAGAAGCCAGAGTTCACACCAGTCCCAGGGATCTGAATGTGGAGATTGGAAAGCTGAATTGCTCTCCTTTTATAAACTTGTGTTCTTTCCTTCCTAGACTGTAAAAAAGTTCACTTTTTATTAACTCTTCTCTCAAAAGGCATACCCTGGAAGCAGGAAAAGGCTTAGGTTTCATCTTCAATTTTGTCCTTAACCCATTGTGTATACTCTGGGCTCACACACTCTCGCTCATGCCTCCTCATTGTAGGATTTCAGTTATCTGTAGTGAAAAAAAAGTGGGAAAGTATTGTTGCATTGCCACTGGATAAATTCCAGAGCCTAGAAAATTATTTGAGTGACCAGCTCTATTTCCTTTAAGACTATGAGACAAATAAGAATGCCTTCTAATTTAAACATTCCATTGAAGGGAATTTCTAACCTTAATTTGTCATTTAGATTAAGTGTATAAACCTTCTCTCACTGTGAGAAAGTTATCTCTGTTTTCTTATTTAAACCTTTTTTTTCTATTTCCTAAGCTTCTTACCTTTTTCTCTCGCCTCACTGAGTACAAAAACCTGGTGGTCATGTTACAGACAAGTTTACAGAATGCTTTGAGATTTTCCTCCAAAAGGATTCATCTGAAGGTAAAGTGGGCTTCTGAGCTTCTCAGAGTATGTATGAAATTTTCCTCAGTGAGGAAAGAGAAGTAAAGGCGAAGCCAGCAGTCCTTGGAATAGTCTGCTTTTTACTGTCCAGCCAAGCCCTATAGCTCTGAAACCTATAAATATGCCATTCACTCATCATTGGTCAAACACCTGCTCTCTAAAGGTTCTGTGTTTTATGTTAGTTCCTGCATCTACATTTGTGGCAGGTGACCATCCCATGACCTTTGATGTAACACCCAAGTATAGTGTTCTTGTAATTAATCTCTCTTGGTTTCAAGCAGGAGACTCTCTTGAGATCTCTCAATGAAAAGGGAGTTTATTGAGAAGGGAAAGACTAGATACTCTCTAACTCTTTTATGGACAGTATGGAGTTTGTCCTCATGGTATGCCTGCTTCGTGCCACTTTATTCTCTCACTCTTCCAATCAATTGTCTCAGCTTACCCAGAAGTGATGTCTACTCATAACTTTAGATTGAATTTGACTGTAGCTCAACACAGATTCGGCTTAACACAGACTCGGTTCTACCTCCTGGTGTCTTTTTCTCATCTCTGCTTTATCTGCTAACTAGTTCAGTATCTCTAGTTTCTTGATTAAAATTTTCAGCAACAAAAATCTTGCTCAATTCATCTTCATGCCAGGTTATGATATCACCTGTTACTGGCCAGCCAATAAATTTGCTTGCTTTGGCTCAGATGCCAGTGCTTGGTCCAATCCACTGTCACCAAAGGCATGGTGGAAAGGGGGAGATCCAAATTTCTAAAGAGATGTGGATGAGGCAAATGCTCTTAACAGGTAGTGTTGGCAAGCAGACCCAGATTTGTATCTCTGGTCAAAAGAGTAGTTTATCACTAAGGTCCCACAAAATTTCCCTGTAGTGACTAAATGACCTAAACAAAATGGAGATGAAGTCAAAGGGCACATTGGAAGGTTTTGAATGCTGAAGAAAGGGAGCATGGTTAGCCTGAATTTAGAATGATTTCTGTTGAGAGCCATTCTTGCTTAGTGCCCTACAGACAGGCTTAAATTTGCCTGCAAGCTAGAAGTTTGCAGGACAGGTAAGCTCATTACTGAAGGAGGAAGATTGGCTTAATGGATAAGCTCGTTACTGAAATTGTTTGCATATCTGTGGGTATTGCTTCTCATGAACATCCTAGGGTATAAATATGCTGTGCTTAATAAACTCAGGGCGCAGTATACACTGTTAGCCCTCCCGACTCTATCTTCTGTTTCTCTCTCTCTCTCTCTCTCTCTCTCTCTCTCTTTTTTTCTCAATCTTCACTCCCCCTCTTGGAAACTGTTCGATGTTAGCCAGCTAGCTCCAGCAAGTGGTGCCCGAACAGGGACCTGAGCATGGGGGACTCCGTGAAGGACACTGCAGGATGAAGAAACTAGCCAAGAAGTAAGGTAAGGGATTGTGGTGAGTAATCATGAGTTGTATATATAAGCAATCAAGAAAGGAAGAGCCCCGGGAAGAAAAGAAAAATAAATAAATAAAAAATTTTTAAAACGAGAAAAAAAAGAAAAAAGGAGAAATAAAATGGGTAATGGCAATAACCGCATGCTTTTTGTACATTTGTAAATAGTTTTTAGAATTTGTAGAAAAGAAAGGGTTAGATTGTTTGGGGGATGCCCCAGCGGTTGTGGGAGAAAGCGATATTTGCCTGTGTTATATGTACTATAGTGGTTCAGTTAAAAATCCTAATTATGATACAAAGAAAAATGTATGTTTTTGATAACAGAAGGTATAAAATATAGAGATTTATTTTGATAAAAATTAAAGGAAAGGTATTTATCTGTTGTGACCGGAAAAACCAGACTCAACCTGAGTGCTCTGATATTAGAGGCAGTTTATTAGCCGGCGGCTGTCCTTCCAAAGGAGCAGCCCCGAAACATAAAGGTACAAGGGTTTTAAGCCCAAAAATCTCATTCTTCATTCTGTCTGAACACAAAGGTCTATTTTTCTTCTATTCACTACCTGTCAACCTAAAGGTGGGTTGTGCAAGCGGGGGTACAGAAGCAGAAAGCGTACTGTTAAAATGTTAGGTTCCCATGGGTAACTGTTAGGTTCCCAGGGGCAATAGTCAAATAATAACTTTTCAAGCAGGCAGGTGTCCAGAAGCAAGACGTGGCGATTAGCACATAAGCTCCTATCTTTAACCCATTACTACATCTTTGTGACCTTTTCAGTAGTACGTCATCACATTCCCCACTGGTTTTCTTTACAGTGACTCAATCTTCTAGTCTAATGTTGGAATATTTGGCCAGCAGGTTAGGGCTGATGCTCCTAATATTAAAATTTTTGCCCCGGTCATGTGAGACTATATTAAACCTCTAAGCCATTTTAATAATAAACATGGCCCAAGGGTTAATAACAGCAACAGAATAATTAATGGTCCTGCTATAGCTGATAGCAGTGTGGTCAACCAAGAGTTTCCATTAAACCAAGATTCATACCAGTTACCTCCTTGTCTTAACTTCTCGTTTTTATCTTTCACCCTTTGTCTAGTTAATGCTAAACTATCCCTAATAACTCTAGAATGATTAGCATAGAAACAGCAAGTTTCCCCTAATGCTATACACAGACCTCCTTGCTTAAGAAATAGGAGGTCTAAACCTCTCCTATTCTGCAAGACTACTTCAGCTAGAGAATTAAGAGATGTTTCAAGGTGATTGATTGACTTTTCTAATGTACTTAAGTCCTCATTAATTTGCTTAGTGAGCCAGGTTATGCCTTGATTTCCCGTGACTAAAGCAGCAGTTCTGACTGCCACTGATCCTGCAATTCCTAATCCTACTAGAAGTGGCACAAGCACTGGGACTGCTCTCTTATGTCAAGGATATTCATATCCTCCCCACAAATCTATTGCTTGTCTTCCTTCTGGTCCATTCATTAAATATACTTGTGGGATGACATGGACCAATACACAAAATCCAGCATTCTCTTTCCAATAATTGAGATTAATATAGGGTGTTAAACCAGTATTACAAGCAAACCAGGTGTCTCTGGGTGCTGCTAAATAAGTAGAATAGCTATTTATTAGAATAATCTGATTTTAATTTTCCTTATATCTAGAATTACTAATATCATAGTTACTAGTATATACACAAGCTCTCTGACCTTGTAAGTCTCCTAGGGTCACAGATGGGCTCTTGGTTCCCCATGGACAGATGGTTATATTAGGGAAGCCTACATTCTTGTAAGTAGTTTTATTTGTACCAAGACTGGCAGTTACGCTGAGCCCTACATAATAAGGTGGAGCAGGATTCAGACAAAACCAAGTCTTCTGTAACATTAGAGTTATTCTCATCAGCAAATTTATAAACATTATTGAACATAGTTAAGACAGATTTAGGAGTATCCCTGGGGGGGGGTCTATAAGGCTGTCTAGGTCTATGTCCTTTTTTGGCGTTATTGATGCCCCTGGTAATTGTTGATTGTGTAGGAGTTAAGACATTTAACCTTCCGTCACCAGGCCCAACAGGACTTATAACTAACGGCGGTATCCTGACAGGCTTTTTCTGTATTGTTATTAACACTCCAGGATCAATTTTAGAAACATACAACCTTAGCCCCATGTCTTTCCAGTCAACCAGGATAGATCATCTCATTTTTTGACAGTAAGAATGACAGAATTGCATTTTCCTGTTCTGGTACAGGAAGACTGACTAGGTCAAACAAGAGTCAGAAAGGGGTCAGTGCTCTTCCAAGGGGCTATGGTCTCACAACCCCAATGGCCACAGTAATATTGGTTTGGCTTATGGCAGGTGCTTTTGTCTTCTCTGGGACACATATATAACTGTACTTGTTGGATATTCCTTTCTTTGTCCTCTCTACCACAACTATATCAGGGGCCGGATGAAAAACTAGTTCCTGGACCTCTAGGCAAGTCATCACTTATAAAATTATTTGTTTCCTAATATATTACACAAATCTACATGAAATGTAGGTTGGTACATAGTCTGGTTCACTAATATGAGAACACCCATTTCTGATTTAATTAATTCCCATTTGGCCTGCTGAGGTTGATGAGGGTTTCCTCTTACATTATTAATAACAATTAACACAATTATAATTAACCCCGAGAGAGTCTTATCTTTAGAGGGTCTCTTGTGGGTATTGCCTTCCATTTCTCTGTCTCCGGGGGAGGTTGTGCTGTCTTAATATTAGTATGATGAATCCAATGTCTCTTTCTTGCAACCTTGACAGCTGTTGGTGTGTTTAGAATTACTGGAAATGGACCATCCCAATGGGGCTCTAGGTTTGCAGGTTGAATTTTCTTCACCCACACCCAATCTCCAGGATTGTGTGGGTGAGGTTCTGGTACCTTCGGGTCTGGTCTGGTAGCCTTAATCAAGCCCTTCACCTGTTGCCGGACTTGTTGTAAGGCCTGTAAGGACTTACGGAGACTTATATTATTACTCATTTTAAATTTTTCGACTCCAATTTTAGGGAGTAAAGGGGGAGGTCTCCCAAACATTATTTCATAAGGGGTTATTCCTGAGATGTATGGAGTACAATGGGCTTGCAAAAGAGCAAAAGGAAGAAGGCTCACCCAATTCTCCCCAGTTTCCAACTTAAATTTAGTTAAGGTTTCCTTTAATGTCTGGTTCATCTTTTCTACCTGCCCCAAACTTTGGGGCCTATAACTACAATGTAATTTCTGACTAATCCCTAGTACTTTAGCTAACATTTGGCTAGTTTGGTCAATAAATGCCGGGCCATTGTCAGACCCCAATGATAAGGGCAGGCCAAATCGGGGTATTATGTCTGATACTAATTTCTTCGCTACTACTAGTGCAGTTTCTCTCTTGGTGGGGAAGGCTTCAGTCCAACCAGAATAGGTGTCAATGAAAACCAGAAGATACTTAAATTCAAAAGTGCGAGGGGCAACTTCTGTAAAGTCCACCTCACAATGTTCTCCAGGAGCCTGTCCTCTCAGTCAAGTCCCAATACTTCTTGTTGGTGCAGGGCAAGGATTGATCTGTGCACATACTGGGCATCTCGCATTCACATCCCGAACTTTGGAATTTAGACCAGGAATATAATAGTCTCTTTTTAATAATTCAATCAGCTTAGTTCCCCCGAGATGGGTAGCATTATGCATTTGGCTGATCAGAGAGCTGTCAAGAGCAGCAGGGAGGACCGGTCTTCCATCTGGAATCCAGAGCCATCCATGTTCAAATTTTCCATGAAGTTGCTTCTCTAGTTCTAAATCCTGGGGACTGTATTCTGGAGCCTGGACTAAGGGAGGTACGAGCAGGGGGCCAATCACGACGTCCTTCCCCACTGGTTTTCTGGCTACCTCTTTAGCTCCTTTATCTGCCAGGCGGTTTCCTCTTTCTACTGCACTATCTCCTTTCTGATGGGCAGGGCAATGGATAATAGCTACTTTCTTAGGTAGCCAGATAGCTTCTAAGAGAGCTAGAATTTCTTCTTTGTTCTTAATTTCTTTCCCTCCTGATGTCAACAGGCCTCTTTCCTTATATAAGGCCCCCTGTACGTGTACTGTTGCAAAGGCATACTGGCTATCAGTATAGATGTTAACAGTCTTTCCTTGAGCCCATCTCAGAGCTTCAGTCAGGTCAATGAGTTCAGCCTTTTGGACTGATGTCCTATGCCCAAGAGCCTGAGCCCAAACAATAGTGTCATCAGCAACCACTGCTGCTCTTGCATACCTGATGTCTTCAGTGACAAAACTGCTTCCATCCATATATAGAGTGGCATCGGGGCTAGGCCAGGGCTCATCCCACAAGTCAGGTCTTACCCCAGTTAAACTTCCCAGCAGGTCACTGCATTCATGTAATGGTTCTTGAGGATCATCATCCGGGAGCAAGGTTGCTGGGTTTAACACCGTTGGCTTTGCAAATTGAACCTGTGGAGGGTTTAATAAGAGTACCTGATACTGGGTGATCCGAGCATTCGATATCCATCACTCAGGTGGTCCCTCCAGGAGCCGCTCCACGAAGTGAGATCCAATAACAGTCACAGGCTGACCAAGTGTCAATTTATGGGCTTCTTTCACTAGAACCGCCGTAGCTGCAATGGCTCGCAGACATATGGGCCACCCTGCAGCTACAAAATCTAATCTTTTAGATAGGTAAGCAACCAGTCTCTTCCATGGGCCCAATGTCTGAGTCAACACCCCTTTGGAAATTCCCCTTACCTCAGTTACAAATAGTTGAAATGGTTTTTCTAAGTTTGGCAGGGCCAATGCTGGAGCCATAATTAAGGCTTTCTTGAGTGTCTCAAAGGCTTGCTGCTGTTCTATTGCCCATTCTATATTTTCTCCTTTTCCCGCTGTGCAGTCGTACAGTGGCTTAGCAATTTCATCAAACCCCAGAATCCACAGACGGCAATACCCAACAGCTCCTAAAAATTCTTGTACTTGCCTTTTAGATTTTGGTGGAGGAATGCATAGGATTGCCTCAATCCTACTTTCAGATAATTGCCTTTCTCCTTTATTTAGCTTATAGCCTAAATAAGTAGCTGAGGGGGTACACAGCTGGGCTTTCTTAGCAGACACCCGATTGCCCTTTTCTCCCAGTTCATTCGACAGATCTTCACTGGCCCTAGTGCATATCTCTGCTGTTTCAGCAGCCAGTAAAAGGTCATCTACATATTGCAACAGCACAGTTTCAGGATAACGCTGCCAAAATCCTGCCAAATCTTTGCTCAGAGCTTCATCGAACAAGGTGGGAGAATTCTTAAACCCTTGTGGGAGCCAAGTCCAAGTTAACTGTCCTTGTTGTCCTGTTGCAGGATCTTTCCACTCAAAGGCAAAAATCAGCTGACTAACTTTAGCTTTTTTTTCTTGGTCCAGACAGCCCAGTAACTCTTGGTCTTCTTCCTCGGCCGCATCCTTTTCCAGGAGGATATCCTTTCCCCACAAACATTACCTTCTGCACATCGTCCCTATTAATAAAAAACTTCTGAGCTATTTCTAATAATTTGGATAAATTTTCTCCCTCAAAACTTTCCAATCTCTGTAACTTCTTTCTAATGTCAGGGGTCAACTGGCTAACAAAGGCCAAATTAATGGCTCTTCTATTGTTGGGGTCCTCCAGGTCAATAGGTGTATATAAGCGGTAAGACTCTAATAGTCTTTCCAAGAACGCTGCAGTTGACTCGTCCTTAGTCTGAATTACTTCATTTACCTTGGACAGATTTATTGGTCTACATGCAGCAGCCCAGAGTCCCTGTAGCAGAAACTGGTGATACCTTAGGAGAGCCTCCTTACCTTGATCTGTATTTGGATCCCACTGGGGACGTTGAGTTGGGAACACAGCCTGTAATCTAGTTAGGTCTGCTGTGGGCTGCCCATTTGGGTCTGTTACTCCTTTAGCCACCTCCCATAAAATTCTTTTCTTTTCTTCAGTAGTAAATAAAACCTGTAAAAGCTGCTGACAATCATCCCAAGTGGGCTGGTGGGTAAAGAAAATAGATTCCAGAAGGGAGGTTAATCCTTGTGGTTTTTCTGAAAAGGATGGCATTTGTAATTTCCAATTATATAAATCATTAGTACTGAATGGCGAATATATGACAGTAGGTTCACCCCCACCTCCCGGAACCACCTTTAATGGGGCCAGAACAGAAGCTGGTTCCTTTAGGGAGGTAGAATCAGGGGAAGGTGGCCTACGACCCCTAGACCAGGTTACAGGAGGTTCCGGTCCTTCCGGAGGAGGACGTCTACCCCTGTCACCATTATAGGGTGGTGGATACCAATCATCTTCTGAGGGAGGCCCCTGTAACACCGGTGGGGGCTTCTTGAGGCCTTGTGGTATAGCTGCCATCACAGTAAGAGGGGCTAGACTGCACTTCTGTAAGTACTTAGGGGCATCAGAAACAATATCAATCCACACATCAATATAAGGAA